>WHPX01001469.1:190000-555900 GCA_011057435.1 Actinia equina
TATTTTTTGTTGATTATTTATTTATTGTTTTTGTAGGGAGACGTAGAAGATGATCAAGGCGAAGATAGTTTGTAAGTTTGGTTTTAATATTTTGTGTATATCTTTTTTTAAGAGTTTGGTATACAGTGTGTGCAACCATGTGATTCCCTTGAGATATAAATAACAATTGAAACAGTCGCCATCTTGATTGATCTTACAAGAGAAGCTGATGAGGAATACTTTGTTATCATCAACTAACATTGGCAACAGCCGCCATGTTGGTTAATCTAACAAGAGAAGCTATGTTATCGTTAACCAACATGGCGGCTATGTCGTAACGTGCACCTGCTCTATCGTAGCAGGGTCGTTACAGAAGTCAGTATTACACATGATGGTCTCAAATATTAGCAAATAGCCTTGATTTTAAGAGTTTTTCTCCAGGTTCTTTGCCTTTCTCCTTCTGCTAAAACTTGTGCAGCACGCTAAATCTCAGGGTTCGTTTGAAATTTGAAGCTTTCTGTTTATCCGTTTAGTGTGACTGTACGTAGCTTTGATTAAAATTTGATGAAGATTACAATTTATTCCCTTGCACGGTATTGACGGGTTGCAAGCATTACCAAGAGAGTCAAAAGACAAAAACATGGCGGCCATTTTGGTGCTGCTAACAACGGATGCTAATGAGAAATCTTTTGTTAAATGGCACCAACATGGCCGCGATAACGTAATTTGCAATGGTAGAATTCGAGTATATTAGCGCATTATCCCCATCCAGTTACTATCCGAGTTTAATTTAGGGATTTCGTTTTTCTTTCAGCATGTCCCGAGCTGAACTGATAAAGCAGCTTGAAAGTAAACAAAGAAGAGTAAGAAATCTAGTATTAATTCATTTACTCACTCCCAGACACTGTCATAGCCTGGAAAATGTAGTAATTGTTATTTGTTTATCACTAATAATTTCTTACATTCTGCTCTCTGTCTTGATTTTGTTAGGCAGGTGCTCAACTCCCACCAGTCCCACCTCCAGATTATGACCCGTTACAGCCTACTACGTCTCCACCTCCAGTTCCTTCTCGAGGTAATATAGATACGACTGAACGACTGAACGACCAGCTGGCTGGCTGGCTGGCTGGCTGGCTGGCTGGCTGGATGAATGGATGGATGAATGGATGGATGAATGGATGGATGAAATAGAATAAGTGATTAACATATTTTGTCTCTTAAAGGACATTGTCCACGTAGTCCTCGCAATTCACGCAACCACGAAAGATCCAAAACCGCACCCGTCAATCCCATTGACGTCGAACTCGCTCAAAAACCTAACCGAAATAGCTCACGTTCTGCTAAAGAACCTCCAGGTAGCCGTCAAACCCAAGGTAGTCGCCCGTATCTGAACAAGCACCCAAGCAGTGATCTTAGTAAGGTTCTTTTGCATGTGATACGGTTGCAGTAAATTATCTATCCTTGGAGATCATAGGCACCTAGAGAAGGAGGCTAGCGAGACTACTACCTCTAGTCCACTCTGTCCTTAGCGCCACACAATCTTTATGACTGTCCCCGTTGAATTCCTCTGCTGAACCACGTGAGGGAGGCCAATTTAGAAGATATAACTAGCTAAAAACTAGTGTGAGCTGCGTCGGTGTTTCTAATGAAACAGTAATGATAAAAAGGTAAATTATACACCGTGAAAAGATGAAAAAAACTTACTGACGTTTCGGACGCTAGTCCTTCGTCGGAGTAAAAGACGAAGGACTAGCGTCCGAAACGTCAGTAAGTTTTTTTCATCTTTTCACGGTGTATAATTTACCTTTTTATCATTACGGAGACCAATTTAGATTAAAGTGAATGGTGAAAAGAAAATTCACCATTTTCCATACATCGGTTCATTGGTCAAACACAACTTATTCAGTCGAGGTTGCAAGGTTCAAATTTGATTAATCCTTTGAAAGTACCTTAGCGCCTCGCATGAGCGCTTTGTGTTTGACCAGTGAACCAATGTACGGTAAATGCTGATTCGAACGAAATTAGATACCATAGGGGAATTATATAGAAAAACAAAGGCGCACGTGAAGGCAAACGCAAATTAATTATTTAATTTTTCCGATTTTATTTTCACTATTCACTTTAATCTAAATTGGGCTCCCTGTGTCTGGACTAACGCGGCATCTGTGACTTCACCATACTCCAAAACCCTGCTATCCCACTGCACCATCCAACCCTCTTTACACAACACAGCTAGTTCCCTCTCCATTACTCTGCACCCTTGGCCTCTGCACGCTGATCACGTTACCCCACTCTCTACCCAGTGGATACCACTCAAACAGAGAATCTGATTCCAAGGAGTATATGACACTTGGTTTGAAATAGCAAAACATTACGCCAAAGAAAAGAGGTTTATCCATACCCGCTTCGACACACACACGCTAACTAAGCTACAACACCCAACATCACCCTGCACCTATCCCACCCTCCCTTTCCTATTCTTCTCTTCCTACCCTCCCCTTTTTATTCTTCCCTTCCTTCTCCCCCCCCCCCCCCTTCCTATTCTTCCCTTCCTACCCTCCGCTTCCTATCCTCCTTTCCCTCAGACTGCCTCATCGATCTCCAAGGGACTAAACTTTATCCATGCGAAATGATTCTTCCAAATGTTTCGTACGTGACACCCAACCATACGTGAAAAATATAATTCGACTTGATAAGGATGCACTCTTGGCGACCGTTCTTTTCCGCCGCAGAAGAAACCTTGTTAAGATTCACTACGCACTTTGTTTAATGGCAGACGGTATTCAGCCAATAGACCCCTTGCAGCACCTCGGAATGCAGTTCAATTTGGAGGACATAACACTAGGTTTCCAACTTAGGCACCGTCCACACTATGCCGGATAAATTTGAATCCGAATTTTTATCTATTCGGTTCCATTTCGAAAATTCGTTTTCGGTGAAGAAGTAATATTTGTTCAGGATTCGCCCGGATTAGTGTGGACAGTAGGCCTAACCGAATAAATAAAAATTCGGATTTAAGACGGGGCCTTATTCTCCAAATTAAAGAGTCTTTTTTCCCCGGGAAAAGTGAATTCTTTCTCGTGTAAAACAGATTAGACCAGATTCAATATTTTTTTTTTCCTGCCTCTTGTCATGGCTGCCATGCCATCACGTGATGGTGCATAGCCTCTATATACATAATTCATGCGCACCAACTGGGGACAACATGGAACATTCATTCGATTGTGATCAGTCTTTCATTCACGAACTGACATCCACCAGCATCATCTATCAAACGTGACACAAAAACTTTGATAAAAGTAATTTTCTCATTCATCTGGTATAAGAATTGAAGTAATAGTCTGTTCATCTATCAGCAGCTTACGGCAGAGTACAAGAAAGCTTCCCGGTAGACAGAAGAAACTCATCTGAGGTACTACAATCTCTCCTCTCTCTCCTCTCTTCACATATTATTAATGTTTAAAAAAGCCTCATGCGATTTTATGGCGCTGCAAGAACTGATGATGATATATTAGGTTTAAAAACCCTTTATACCTCCTACTACAAAAAAAAATAAAATAAAATAATGAACGATCAAACAACTTTTAAGTTTCAAATTAACAAATAGACATCAGTTTTTATGTGTCAGTCCTGTTATTGACGATAAATTACGTCATGATCACATTGTCAAAGTAGTGTGGATTCACGAGGCATGGCAGAATAGATCCGCATACGATTGATTAAAATAATTTGTGTGACCCATCAACCCCCATATCATAAATTCAATGATCTCTAAAAACTTACTATTTTGTATCCCACAGCCCTGTGTTAGCAGGTCACCAGCTCCACCGCCTTTCGTTGATCGACCTCCTGCTCCGGTCCCAAAAGAGCCTATCAAGGATAATAAGCAATCTCGAGTAGGGGGACTTCCCACGCCGATGGTCTTAGCAATGCAGGAGCGACAAGGTAAACTAGATAGCACCCTTTGACGTCTTTATAGAACAGACTTAAATGGACCTTTCTCATATGGCAGACGTGCTAACTGGAACAATATGTTTTTCCCCACGTAACCTCAAATTCAAGCGCTTTAGGATCAGGTTACCATCAAATTTTATCGAACCCTGAAATAATCTCTGCGCTGATCTACGTCAAGCCATGGCTAACTCACAGATTGAACCCTGAAACAACCTCTGGTCTGATCTAAGTCAGGGCATGGCTAACTCACAGATCTAACCCTGAAACAACCTCTGGGCTGATTTAAGCCAGGGCACGGCTAACTCACAGATCCAATCCTGAAACAACCTCTGGGCTGATGTAAGTCAGGGCATGGCTAACTCACAGATCCAACCCTGAAACAACCTCTGGGCTGATCTAAGTCAGGGCATGACCTACTCACAGATTGAACCCTGAAACAACCTCTGGGCTGTCATCTAGGTCAGGGCATGGCTAACTCACAGATTGAACCCTGAAACAACCTCTGGGCTGATCTACGTCAGGGCACAGCTAGCTCACAGATAGAACCCTGAAACGACCTCTGGGCTGGCCAGAGTAATGGCACGGCTAGCTCACAGATAGAACCCTGAAACGACCTCTGGGCTGGTCAGAGTAATGGCACGGCTTACTCACAGATCTAACCCTGAAACAACCTCTGGGCTGATCAAAGTCTGGGCATGGCTAACTCACAGATATAACCCTTATACAACCTCTGGGCTGATCAAAGTCTGGGCATGGCTAACTCACAGATAGAACCCTTATACAACCTCTGGGCTGATCAAAGTCAGGGCACGGCTAATCATTTTTAACATTTTATGCCAAGTCCAGAAACCTAAGATCCCAAAGTTGCGAAGGGAGTGTGCTACTACGTACGTACGACCCCAGGCTGTAAAGATGCGATTGATTTAGCGCATCAGGTGTATTTTTGACAAAATCGTATTTTGTTTTAGCAGATGAACCTCCCCCTACCCCGAAACGGAATCAATCAGCACCCAAGGTTCAACCAAGACCAGCACCTCGCAAAAACAAATAGGAAACAACCCTTAAAAGGCAGCCAGAAATGACTTTTATAGTAAAGGAATTGTTGAATGACTATTCTCATTGACTTTGGCAGCCATCTTGTAAGACTGACTTCTTTGCCAAGCTAAGGCGTGAGCTTGATATCCCAAGTGACAAATGTATTTGGTTCTTCAGAACTCGTTACTTCTATCTAAGCTGAAGAAAGTCTGGGTAAATAAGTGGTTAACGATAATAGAGCAGTTTTCGCATGACTGTGAAAATCTTAGTGCCGTTAGCGTGACGTGCCGTGATTCTTTCTAGAATTTTAATTGGCTGATCAGGGCAAAGCGACAACTGGTTTGTCGCATTTTTTTAAATGTTTTTATCATAATGTTCGGATTTGTAGTTTGACTTTTTAAAAAAAAGTGTGTAAAATCTCACACACACACACACAAAATTAGGATTTGCTCATAGAAATTTAATGTAACGAGTGTGCTGTTTTTGTGGTCAGCGGTTTGTGACGGAAATTTTTTTCATGTAACCAAGCCTCCGATGAATTGAGAGGTTCAAAAACACTTTTTAAGATTCTGTTCTTAATATATATATATATATATATATCATAATATCACTGATCAATAATAATGAATTAATAGTCATTAGTATTTAGGAGTGAAAAGAGATATGAGCCTCCCTGAATGATTTTGAAGATAAGTTTTCGTCTATTTTTAATATATAGGGCCATTTTGATAACTCGGAAAGACTGAAAGACTCCAAAAACGTCATGACGTCTAGTGATCTCATTTTATAAACCGAACTATGACGCCATAGTTTCTCTGATTATAATGCGAATTCATACGTCTATAATACGCAATTTAGGCAGGGCCGATTTGGCGAGTTTACTTGCGCTGGCAATGAGATTCAAAGTAAATTAATTACTATCAATTATTGGAAAACTCTTGGGGGGAAACATGACTAGAGGTTTAAAGAAATTACACCCCTTTCACTGAATATATAGACACGCACAATGATACCCCACCCCCACCCCCATCATTTCACTCTTACAGCATTCCAGTCATTAATAGGGATTTTAAGATTTTTTAAAAATCTACGACGGCGACGTCAACCGGAAGTGTAAATAATTTCTCTTTGGGGTTCTGTTCATTGGAGATTTCATTGCAAACATTGCCGTTAAAGTCAACTTATTCACTGGAAAGACAGACCTTGAAGACGCGAAACCCAAAAGTAAAGTTATTTACACTTCCGGTTGACGTCGCCGTCGCAGATTTTGCAAATCTTAAAGTGCCTAATATCCCTCTAAAGGAAAATAGATATTCAACAACGAATTGTAGTTAAGAAATAGCCTATGACGTCATTAACCATTCTTACCTGGTTTTGTATTATTTGATACTAATGAATATGTAATAAAACAAGATTTTAACTCAATTGCAAGAGTCTTCTGTTTACTAAGGTTATCGTATAAGACAGATGTTCGCATGAGTGGAAAGTTATAACATATACAGTCAATTCAAAAAATTTTTGTCGTCGACCAACTCAAGCCTACGCGACTGGACCGAAAGGAACTTTTGGTAGAAATCACTGAAGCCGAGTTGACTCCATAATTTTATCTGACTAGTTATGCCTGGTTTATAGCACGAACCTTTGTAGGCGAGCGGGAAGTTGCCTTCATATTTTCCAAATTGAAAACTGAATCATAACTACTTTGTTTATCTTTCCCTAAACCCAAAGACATGGCATTTGATGGATTGTTTGTCGCTATTATTATCTTGTTAGTAGCGGGAACAATTAATTTATGATCAGAACGAATATTTAACCGCTTCAGTGATTGTTACCCATATTCCTTTCGGTCCAGTCTCGTAGGCTTGAGCCGGTCGACGACAACGTTTTTTGAATTGACTGTAAAATATATATAGATACGTTTACGGAAAGATATAGTACAGCTACGTTTCGTTCATCTCCCACTCATAAGAAAACCACTGTACTGAAACAACGACACGGTCACGGAACGACGGGCATTTGCAGGGAACCAATCACAGTGAGGAAGACAAATGTGTTTAATTTTTCTCCTGTAACTATATTTACATCTTAGATGAATTTTCATTTTCCTTGTTGCGACACTAAAAGCATGGAACCAATATATCGCTAAAACTTACAACACTAAAAAGCCAGTTCAAAGTTTAAGAATCGTTTCCATCAGTGTGCATGCGATTTTTATCTCGAAATTCTCATCTTTTGTTTAAACCTTCTTTTGCTCTTAATTAAACAAAAGAAAGTGATGAATTCGGGATAAAATCGCATGCGCAGTGGAATCGATTCTTAAACTGTGAACTGGCTTATTTTAGAACCATAGTAGATTCCAATATCCCGACTCTTTGCGTTCCAGATTCCCGAGCCCTTTTTAAGCGTCGATTTTCAAACCCATGGGATTCCGAATTCTTAATTAGAATGTATTTGGCCTTCAATTAATTAGGAATTCAATAATCATTTAACAGAAATAGAATACAATTTCTGACACCATAAACCGTACTTAAAGTCCGGAAAAATGTATTATTAATAATTATTTATTTTAATTAAAAGTACTTTATTTCTTTCCCATCATACAGCACGAGGGAGGGCAGGCAGGCGGGCAGGAGTACTGTGTTGCTGGGGGCTGACACATCTGTGGACACGAGCTGTACGAGGGCTGCGCAGCCATCTGGGGGTAGGCAGGCGGTTGGACTGGAGCTGCGGCCTGCATTGCTTGAGCAGGGTTAATCATCAGGGTAGCGCAGTAACCTGTTGGGCACTGGCTTTGATTCATAAGCTGAATCAAGTAAAAACAGTCTCAATAAACCTCTTTAACTTGGAAGCGTTTTTGTCATTTCAGACCACGTGTCAGTTCCCTAGAGTATCATTTCTTTGTTTAACGGTTGCCCAAACAAAGAATCTTATTTTCAAGAAAACTCAAATGGTCTGAAATGGGGAAAAGTAGATTCTTAATATTCACTACATTATTTCATACTTTTGTCTAAATTTTCAAGAAACCTGGCAGTGGGAAAAGAAAGACACTGTGCTAGAATTGTGATTTGTTTTCTCAGTACCTACCTTGACACCCGGTGCTAGAGACTTGCAAGGTTTGCATCCAGTTTTACTAGTAGCTGCAGAGCTAGGCTTTCCTCCTGGAGAAAAACATTGGAAAGATATCCAAAAAGGCTTCTACTTATCATGACCACAGGAACCCCATGAATATCATTATAGCTAGCGTGAGCTGCAATGATTCTTTAGAATGTGTCGGGGGGAAACGTATTAACATGTCAACCCCTAGAATGTGACGTCTCGATCGGGAGGACAAAACAAAAGAATTTCAATCTCCTGAGAATTGGAAAGTAACCTATTGTTATGCCCTCAAAATAGCCCACTTCCGAGATACGCTTCGCTTGTCAAGTACAAAGTTTTCAGTTGGAGGCTCAGTACTTAATTCAATTTATTCTTTTCTCTAGTCACGGATGACTGAGCATTTAGTTCGGAACCTCATACTGAAACCTTTGTACTTGACAAGCGAAGCGTATCTCTGAAGTAGGCAAGTGAGCTGCATTCTGACGTGGTCTATCGCAGTAATCAATTTCCCTAGAACCTCGAGAAACGATTTTAATTATTTCAAATCATGGAAATATTAATCTCAAAAAGATTGCAAATCATGTGACAGTTGCTATGGTGACATACCTTTGACGTTGTATACTTTAACGGGAGTTTTTTGCACAGGAAGCCCATTGAAGTATCCACTCTTGATGGCGTTCTTAATGCGCTGTATTGCGTCTTTAACAGAGGGTACAAACCTGAGGAAGAAGTCTACCACCAAGCTGCCGCTCCTACCAAACAATACATGAAGATAGAATCAACTTTTTAAAATAAAATAAGCTCAGGAATAAAATTGTTTGTTTAAAACCGAAACATAAATATTCCAATATTCCCCTTCACAGTTCCCTGTGCCATCTTGAAAGGTAACCGTGCCCTTGCATCGAAGCGAGACGAACGGTGAGCTTGCAATGATAGAGACATGTAAATAATTGTCCAAGGTGTTAAAAAAAGGTCTCTATCGATCATTGCAAGCTCACGGCTCGCCTCGCTTCGATGCAAAGGCACGGCTACCTTTTAAGATGGCGCAGGGAACAGTGAAGGGGAATATTGCTCATTAGTAAAAATACACAGGTGATTATTGAAAATCTCGCGCGCTGATTGGTCAAGAAACTCACACTATCACATGATAATCACCTCCAGCGATAATCCAAAATGGCGGCCAGCTGCTTTGTTGCTGTAACCGGGGAAAAAATGTCTTTTATCTTCTTTTTGTTCTTTTTTTTGTTTGTTTGTTTGTTTTTTGAAAGAATCACTTGTGTATTTATAATAAAACAATTATCTCTCGGTAAATATTCCACGTTATTCACTTCGCCTTCGGCGAATGATTGTTAAATAGCCCTCTTTCCCTTGGGCGTAAATGACTTACTTTAGGCTTTTGATTTGACATTGCAGCATTTCGCCTCTCTTGAAAACACCCCTCATCTGAAAGACGAATAAAGTTACCATTAATAAATGCATAAATTATATACAATCCAAACTAAACTTTCATCGATTTTACACCCCCCCCCCCCTCCACCCTGCGGAGATATTTTGCTACATACCGCGTTGCACATGCGTTGTTTGAGAGAAACTGCCGCACGGCTTGAACTTTGTGACAGAGCTGGATAAAAGCGATAGGTTGGAAAACGGAGGACCACGTTGAAGCTAAGAGTCTTTGACCCACCTGCTGTTAGATAAATTAGAACAGCTATTATATAATGTATGCATTGTTCAGTAGGATAGTTTAATAGCACAAAAGATATGTACCAATAATGATCTTAAAGGAAGGAGAGTTCCCTAGGGAGGGGAGAGACAAATGAAGCATTGTTCAGTAGAGGGGAGGATAGTTTAATAGCACAAAAGATATGTACCAATAATGATCTTAAAGGGAGGAGAGTTCCCTAGGGAGGGGAGAGACAAATGAAGCATTGTTCACCAGAGGGGAGGATAGTTTGATAGGACAAAAGATGTGTACAAGAGAAAATTAACTAGTTCATGTTCTCTTGATGTGTACTAATAATGGTGCTAAGGACAGGAGAGCTACCTTGCGAGGGATGGGGAAAATGAGGCAGTGTTCACTATAGGGGAGGGAAGGGATAGATAGAAAAACTATCTAAGAGAACTCGCGCTTTACATTGGGTAGGTATGGGTCAAAAAGTCTTTTAAAGGGAGGAAAATTCAAAGAAATTAAAACAGACTCAGGGGAGGAGTACGTGAGTAAGCGAAATTGGTTTAAATGCGACGGAGGACAAAAATATTCATAATATCCAACTAATGGATACCAACCGATAGCACAACCAGCTTACGTTTGCAACTCACCGGCTCTTGAAGAACCGCCTTTCGAGGATCCTGTTGGAGTACCGGCGATAGTTGGTCTAGCTGATGAAGATCCTGGTCTTGAGCCGGCTCTACCACCTGAACAAGTCAAAAAAGCTTAGCTCAACGCAGTTGGTTCAGGTCATAAATCTATGTCCACTGTTGTAGACCCTTTGCATGCGATGTCAAAGCAGCTACATATACATATAAGGAAAAAGACAAGAGATTTCCTGTCTCCTGAGAATTGGAACCTATTGTTTTGTCTCCCAGATTGAGCTGCATTCCAAAGCACTGCAAGGGGGGTCTATTGGTCAGATTAAATCCCACACACATATGAGCTAAACCCTTCATTGTTGGCTACTCTCAAGGGCTTAACGTTTCTTGGATGATTACCATCACTAAGCTAGATCAGTAAATTGGCTTGACATAACACTGGTTCTAATTCTCAGGAGAATGAAATTCTTTTGTCTTGTCCTTTAAATCGAGCTCTTTTGACGTCACAACCAAATGGTATATATATATATATCCGTAGATATCTCCAAAAAAAGAACAAATTTATCTGTATATTTTTTTCCCTATTACCTGCTGCAGAACCAGGCCTTCTACCTCCAGCTGCTGAGGAACCAGGCCTTTTGCCACCAACTGCTGAGGAGCCAGGCCTTCTACCAACAACTGCTGAGGAGCCAGGCCTTCTACCAACAACTGCTGAGGAGCCAGGCCTTCTACCACCAGCTGCTGAGGAGCCAGGCCTTCTACCACTTGACGATGAACCAGCTCTACCTCTAGCAGAATTTGCTCCAGGGACTTTAGCCAAATGAGCTGCTGAACGCGAGGCGGCTGCAGATGCCATGTGTGCGGCCATCTTGGAATGTTTTCCCGCCAAAGCCGCTGCCTTTGCCGCCTGTTGAGCAGCTTGCAAGGCTTGAGCTGCGTATTTTCTGGCTTGTACTACGGCTTTGGCTGCTGACAATGAATGTTCTGCCGCTGATATCGCTTTTGTGACAGGAGTGTCTAATTGGTTATCTGGTATGGACATTAAAATAACTAATATAAGGATAATATTAAGATAATATTTAGATAGATCAACAAGAGAATTGAAATATCAGTGCTAATTAGAAATGTTCGAGACAGAAATGACCCGAGCATGAACAGCCTTCAACAATTTTTGCTACATGTGATTTTAAAAGCACGCACTATCTTCGACGCTTGCTCCATCTCTTCTCCAAAGCTGTTAACCAATTAGAGAAACGCAGACTCTGTGGACGAAATTCTTGTTGCTTCAACCATAGTTAATAGAGGGGAATGGTTAGGAAACTTATTGTTATCTGTCGTCGTTCGCTTTTGATGTTGAACCGGTCTTGACCGTGCACAATGTTTGATTTTTGCTCGTCCGAAATTGCAAAATTAAGTAAACATAAGCTTTGCCTACGGGATTATTGTAAGGAATATTCAAATATCTCTTATAAATCTTTAAGTATTTTGAACTAGCAGCCAAAAGAAAGATTTTTGTCTGTTCACTCTGCCATTCCAACAATCGTAAGACAATGGTAAAACAAAGGATTGTGCACGGTCACGCTTGAAAAAAGTGAACAAAGACATATAACAATAGGTTTCATAACCATTCCCCACTATTAACTATGCTTCAACGCTTGCAGTTCGTGACTTTCCGAGCATGCGCAATATGACACTTGTTGTTAGTGGCTTTCCGAGCATGCGCAGTCTTAAACACCTGCAGATCAACATACCTTTTCTATTCCAGTAATCCAGGTCTCTATAAAGATCCTCTTCGCCATAATCACTGAGCGATTCATGATCACCCCATGCATGTCTGCCGTAACCTGGACACAAAAACAATTCCATGGTATGCACATATTCACCATATTCCATACATCGGTTCACTGGTCAAACACAAAGCATTCAGTCGAGGTTGCAAGGTTCAAATTTGAATAATCCTTTGCAAGTACCTTGGTGCCTCGCTCGAGCGCTTTGTGTTTGACCAGTGAACCGATGTATGGAATTCGAAAATGGTGAATGTAATCAAAATAATATTGTGAATGCTATCTGATTGTTTGTAATTGCAACACAAATGTCCACACAGACAAGAAAGAGAGTTGATTTTGTATTGACTACAATAGCATTTTTTAAATTTTATCTTGTGAAACAACATAGGAAAAGGCTCGGGTACACAGTCGTGCGTAATGTTGTGCGTGAACGTGAACTGATGAAGTGGACACGCGGTGCAATTGATCGTAGTGATCGCGACGTTGGGCGCAGCATTTACATAATAGACTCTTTACCATGGGCATAATATTTTCCCTTTGTTTGAGTCGTATCCATATTTATGTATCTTCTCATACGCAACCGTTAAACAAAGAAAAAATACTCTAGGGAATGACACGTGGTCTGAACTAGGAAAGTATTGTCCGTGCCCTGGCAACCAGTACCTCAGTATTTCAAGTGTTAATTTTTATTTTATACCAATGCGTCGGCTTTTTAACAATGTCCTTACCATTCACGATTCCTTGCGCGGCAGCAAGCAACACAAAACTCGTGATCCACATGTTCTGAAACGTATCAAGAAATAATGGCATTAAAGAATGGCCAAGACAAGTGGGTATATTGACCTGTACCTTCCCAATTCTCCTTGCGCTCCTGTGATATGATGCCCAAGCAGGCCTGGCACGAGGAAGCAAAAATGTATTTTCCCAACAGCATAATGATAAGTACACACAGAACAGAATTCTGCATTCAGAAAGATCATAAAAAATATTCAATAGGACGTTTTCATGATGGCGTCATTATGACTCCCATGCTTCGCGAATTTTCTTTCTTATTTAAATTTGTAGTCCCTCATGAGAATAGTAAGACAATTGACGCTAATTAAGTGAACAAAAGAAAGTGTGCAAGGGAGTCTGGTAGTAGAGGTCATTGATGTCATCGTGCAATAAAATCGTCCTATTGCATTCCTATCAGTCAGTGGCTTTCGATTGGTTAAATAAGAGTCTGTAGTTTAAGATTCAAAACACCAAAAATATTTTTTTTAAATTCTACGACATGATTGCGTTTAAGAACGACCTTGGAGCATGCATAGCTAGTTGTGAGTGCGGGAGCATTTCTGTTGATCCTGGGTATTAAAGCCTCTTCCCACAACTCCTGAAAATTTTGTGGGGGAAAGAATGTAGTTTTTGATCGGTTAGAATTCATGGTATTAAAATGATCGTACCACTGTGTGAAGTACGCCACACTTAAACACGCTGATTGACAACCTTTGTCATACATGTATTGACTGTTTCTAGCTTTTTGCCTTTATTTTGTTCTTTCAATTCAGCTAGCGTATAACTTACTAGTTCAACGTTATGATATTCACTACTTAATATGTTACCAAAATTGTCTAAAACTCATAAACATTGTTCAGAAATAAGATATGGTTTTCTTTGTTATTTCGTGTGGATCAATGAATAAAAAGTAACAAAATAAGAAAAATATCGAACGGGAATCAAAAACCGCAATTATAGTTTAAGAGCAGAAGTGTAAAAGGAAAAGAAAAATAGATTAAAACCCTGCGAAAACAGAAATGTCGGAAGTTTAAGTTAGTAATTGTATGACACCTTAAATGGTATAGTATTTAACCCACTTAAACCTTAATTTTTACGCGCTGTGACAAACTAGTAATAAAAACAATAATAATAAAAGAAAGAGGAAACTTTACGTTCATAAGTTACTGTAAAGAATTATACATAAATCGTACCTTTGATGTGTTGAATCGACGAAAAGTTAAACTTTTTATTTTTGTTTTTTAATGGAGGCACCGGTTGGATATTTTGATTTTAGATAAATAAAAACGAAGTTCTCCAGTCATAGGCTTATGAATTATCCCAAAAATATGTAAACATAAGAAAATGTTTTAATTCTACGTTATTTTGGGAAGAAAAGACCATGGATTGGATTAGATAAGGAGGTTTGAAATATTTAGAAAAGTGAAAATTTATACTCTAGTTTGTACTTTAAAATTTGCTCAACAAAGTGGTTCATATAATTCGAAGATGCAAAAGACATTGTAAGAAACATTTACAAAATAAATTTATGAAAAATGGTTAATATTTCTAATTAAAAATACAGTAATCGATATTTTAGCTACCCCCTCTCCCCCTCGGTAAGTATTTGGCTGATCGCCTGCAATAATTGTAGGTCAGTGGTATTCAAAATAAATCCTCAAGTTTCTACATTTGCGTGAAAAAATTCACATTCGTAGAATAAATTGCAGTTTTTATTAGCTTTAACGCCTTGTCAGGCTCTCAAAAGACAAGATTACACAGTTTACAGGTTGGTCTTTTGTCTGTAAGGATTCGGGTTTCCGTCACGTATTGATTCCGTGACTTTTGTTTTGTCAAATGTTTTGGTTTCGTCAAATCGACGCGAACAAAGTTGATAAACAAAGGTTCTCAACAGGTGTAATTTTTATTATTTTAAGTGTTTAGTCACGGGGACTTTGCGGTTTAGAAGAAGAAGTGCATCCTCCTTTATGAAAAAGTTAATTTATTTTGAAAATCGAGCCGAAGATGAGCACACAAACTGCAAATGAAAATGGACAAATGTCAAAGAAGAACGAGAAGGAAAATGTTGAACCCAATGATGAGAATGACGAGTTGGAAGCTGCTGAAAAAAATGCCTGTGATCGATTCTACAATGACTTAGATCCTTTAAAAGAAGACCTTGCAGAATGGCTGTCAAGAGTACTTGAGGTGGACATCAAACCAGACAAGCTACTGAGTTATTTGGACGATGGAATTTTGCCCTGCAAACTTGCACAAATCGTGCAAAAAGCTGCTGAAGTTCGGATGAAAACCGAAAAAAAAAATAAAGGCCCAAATCTTCCTGTATTTACAATGAAGTACCACAAGAATGCCAAACCACAGACTTTCTTTGCCAGGGATAACACTGCACATTTTTTAAAGTGGTGTAAAGAGATAGGTGTTCAAGATTCTGTCATGTTTGAATCGGATGGTCTTGTACTTCACAAACAACCAAGAGAGGTGGTTTTATGTCTTTTGGATGTGGCGAGAGTCGCTGCTGGAGTCGGCATCGAACCTCCAAATTTGATCAAACTAGAAAAAGAGATCGATCAAGAAATAGCTGAAGACGAGAAAAAAACAATAAAACCCAAAGAGAAAAAATCTCCCAAAGCTCTGAGTGTGGATTCCGAGGTAAGTATGCACAGTTTGTTTACGATTTTTAATATTTTTATTAAAAATAAAAATTAAAAATATCAAACTTATAAAAAAGTGAAATACTTAAAATCATATTTCGTATTTACTATGAATTTCAATTTTTTTGTTTTGTTGTTAAAAGGGAAATATTGGATATTCGTTATCCGTTATATATATATCGAGATGTCATAACAAATGCCTTATACAATATTAATTTAGTAGTAATTTGTTAAAAGTAATTACATCTTAATCTAGAAAATACTATTATTAATAGATCTGATTATATGTTGATTAGTTAATGCATTACTTTCTAAGAGGTGTGATTTTTTTCTCCTACAATTTATTTTTGTGCTGGGTTGATAAACTTTATTCACATCATTTTATATCAAACTATGGTATCAAATGCTATTCCAATATATACAAACCTAAAACTATCATTTTAGTGTTTTTAGGCTGGAAATTAAAGCATTTTTCATCAACTATACCCCATAGTTATCCTGCCATTTATTTTTTAAATCTTGAACTAGCATTTTTTAAATTAAATTGTTTCTTTAGAAATGTTGCTGTTTCATTTTATCGTTTCACCTTCTTTTTGAAACATCTTGATGTACTATAAGTTGTACTTTAAAGAAAAATAAGATAAGACTACAAGAAGCTTGAGGTATATGAAATGTGTAGAAATTATTTTAATTATTATTATTTAATTATTATTTTATCTTTTCAATTTACTCTAGAATTTTCTAACCTTCAGCATAATTAATTAATCTAGCTTTCATCTGCAAGTAACATCATTCATGGATATGCTAAAAACCTATTTTGAGTAGGATATATGGTTTGATCATTTATGAATATTACTTACAAAAGTATTCATCAAAATCGAAAGGTTCAAGAGTTGAGGATGGAGTTACTTCGCATAGCAAGATTTTGGTTTATCATGCGCTGCAACCCCAACCTCGACTTGGAACTTAATTAATTGTGGTCACTGAGCGGAACTCTAACTGTATTTTGATATAAACATTCGAAGGTTGCAAGATTAGCAGCAAAGTACAATGTTAGCATAGAGAAGATCAAAGAAGGACGTTATGTTGTTGAAGGAAAGATTAACATATTCGTTAGGGTAAGCAGGGATCAATCGAAGTTGCAACTTTGTTGTCTCCTGTTGTCTTACCCCTCTTATATAAAACCAGTACTAGTACAGACATCAATTTTGTTGAACGTTAAACCAACCTGTAGGCTGATCTTAGTCAGGTCACAGCTAATTTAGCTCACAAATTGAACCCTGAAACAACCTCTGGGCTGGTCAAGGTCAGGGCATGGCTATTAACTCACAGATATAACAAACCCTGGAACAACCTCTGGGCTGATCTAAGTCAGGGCATGGCTAACTCACAGATTGAACTCTGAAACAACCTCCAGCCTGATCTAAGTCAGGGCATGACTTACTCACAGATTGAACCCTGAAACAACCTCTGGGCTGTCATCTAGGTCAGGGCATGGCTAACTCACAGATTGAACCCTGAAACAACCTCTGGGCTGATCTACGTCAGGGCACAGCTAGCTCACAGATAGAACCCTGAAACGACCTCTGCATGGGCTGGTCAGAGTAATGGCAAGGCTCACTCACACATCAAATCCTGAAACAACCTCTGGGCTGATCAAAGTCAGGGCATGACTCACTCACATG
Organism: Actinia equina; assembly: GCA_011057435.1. NCBI lineage: Eukaryota > Metazoa > Cnidaria > Anthozoa > Actiniaria > Actiniidae > Actinia > Actinia equina. The sequence goes on from WHPX01001469.1 coordinate 207,272, forward strand.
GAATTTTCTAATAGGATGTTGGGGATTGTGGGAGATTATCTGTATATTTAATCTACCAATGCTAAATCGAATTGTTAATCTGTTACCTAAGAAGGGACACACAGTTTTGTCATAGGAGAGAACATCTCAAATCTTATGTCCCCTGTTTCATTATATGCTGTGTGGTACATACCATAATTAACATACCATACTATCTCTCTAGATCCTGCGTAACCATGTTATGGTCCGTGTTGGCGGTGGATGGGACACCCTTGAGCACTTCATCAGCAGACATGATCCTAACAAAGTTGGCAAGATTCTTACATGTAAGCAAATCAACTACATTAAAACTAAAATTATTATTATTATTACTATTATTATTATATTATTGTTGATAAAATTATTTAAACTAAAATTATGTACAGTTAATATGAACACCATAAACTCTTTAATCATTATTGATATAGGGAGTAGGATCTCTTTTACAGCCCATTTCATGTTGAGTCGAGTCGAGTCATGGGAATGTTTATGGCTCAAGATCAGAAATGCACTCAACCTATCAGAAATTTCATTGGCGGAAGCAAAAACACCAGACTTCTTTAGTTAGTTGGTAGCAGAAACATGAAACAAGCTGTTAAACTCTCTTGGGTTGTTCTTAACATATACTTTTTTACTTACTATCCTTTTCACTGCTATGTGCTGAGCGAGACAACAGTGTCGCAACAGAGAAATAGGGTGCATTGCCACCAATCAGAGAATATAACCCAACCAATTTGATTGATGAAAGTGTATTGCCCAATTTCCCTGTCATGACTGTTGTCTTAATCAGCATGTAGCAATGAAAAGAGTGGTAATTAATACACTGTCTTTTTTGATTTTTTTTTTGAAATTTGTTGAAAAATAGAAACCTTTCAGTTGGCGTAATCTTTATCAATGATTAATCTTGAAATGCCATATTTTGATTGACAGCTACAGCAGGGACATGTTCATATCATCACCATGGCGATCTTCAATCGAAAGGTGCTGCTGTACAGTCATCAACATAGTTCTTCAAATTAAATGTGTGGAGGGCATATAAATTATACAAAATAATAGAAAACAGTACAACATAGTTTTTGTACATTGAACTTTTTATTGACACAGTAATTAAGCTTTTTTTCAGTCACACACATGCACGTACAGAATTCAAATGTTCACAAAATTTGATTCTTGTCCCCAGTGATTAAAAATAGTTACATTCAAGCATCCTTTTGTTCCCATTGGAACATTATTTGAAGGACAAAAATATAAACTCTAGTGTTTTAGAGGTTGAAAAAAATTTTCTTCATAATTAATTGATTAATAATATTTTTCATTGGGAACTATTATAAAAAGAAGGTACTCAAGGTACATGTATTCAGAAAATTGAATTTAATACCAATGACACTTTCCTTTGCTCAAATCTTACAAAGTTCTTAAGGAAAATTGATAAATTATTCAAATAGAATTGCAGAAAATTAGATTTATGGTGTGAATCAAATTATAATCATTTACCACTGTTTGCATAGTTGTGCACTAATCAAAACTTAGGATAGGTTAATGTGCAGTAGACCACTGTCAATCAAAGTGATAGTACAGACACGGGAACCAATATGGAAACATGAATCTGGAAAGATTTGTTTGCTTGACAGAAGTCTATAGACCCCTTGTATGTGATGTGGAAGCAGCTCAATTTGGAGGACTAAACGAAAGAATTTCAATCCACCATCCCATGAGAGTTGGAAACCTATTTTCATATCCTCCAAATTGTGCTGCATTCATACATGGTGCAAGGGATCTGTCAACTGTCATCTTGGTAATACATACCATATTTACACATATTAACAGGATGAATCCTTAGTATCCATAACTTAAAAAGTGATCCATTCTAAAGTGATACACACGAGAATTGTGATATTTAATACTCACTAGTTATTGATAAAGAATAACTTTATTTTTGCATCATATATAGTAGTGTGTTCAACTTTATAAACAACAATTCATTGATATTTATTTAATAAATTTGAGTGAATAGCCTCAGACCTCTTTGTTCATCTGTTTTTTATGCCACCATTTTTGAGAGTGAATTAGGGCTTAGGCAGGGAACATTGCTTAGCTAAAAAGATACCCAAGTGTAGCCTAGTGGTGGTGCACTTGCCTCTCCTCTGGAGATGTGGGTTCAATTCCTGGGCTTGCCATAAACATGTGAGTAGAGTTTGTTAGGTAACTAGCTTGTTTTAGCCAAAGGTGGTGGCTCTTTCTTTTCTCTGGTTTTCCTCCCTCCACAATACCATCCATGCTAAAAAATTCAAATTCAAATTCCATTTGTGAGTTAGCCATGTCCTGACTGTGATTAGCTCGAAGGTTGTTTCAAGGTATCAATAAAAAACTGTGAAGGTGAATTTGAAATGAAAATAGATCTAAACCTGGCTGAATAAGTGTCTACTGCCATACATGTATCCTACGACCATGACATTCTAAGACATATACAAGCCCCTTCGCATTTACGACAACATCATTAGGATTGACCATCTCACCAATACCGCTACCTTTAGTACCAAACGACCTAACATAACTCCCCTCTTGAGTAAACAACTCAATACAATTATTGACACAATTGCAGACAACAATCATATCTGAGCCAAAAACTGATAGACCGCATACATAAATTGATTCGTTCTCATCACCAAATTTATACAAGAATTCTCCATTTTTGTTGAAAACAGAGACCTTACTTCTCAAATAGAATGTAATGAAATATTTTCCATTGCCATAAGCTATGAATACAGGGATTTCATGTTTGCTGTTACTTGTAAACTTGTGAATTAAGTGTCCATTTTGGCTGAAGAGTTGTATGTGTGGTGTTCGTGGATCAGTTCCATCACAACAGACAGCAATGTGATCATCATCAGTAATGCACATCCCACGTGGTAAAAGCCCCTTTGATTCGTACAGCAATCTTTGGTACTTGCCGTTCACATCAAACTCTTGTACTCTTCCCATATCATCAGGTTGGTCGCTGACAAAGATCTTTTCTTTGCAAAAAGTAATCCCACATGGATTAGACAGCAAGCCTTCACTCTTTCCTTTCTTTCCAAATTGCAGCAAAAAGTTGCCTTCAGCATCAAAGAGTTCAACACAGTGATTATCACAGTCAACCACTGCAATGTCTCCTTTGTTGCTTAGTGCCAGTGACCAAGGGATACTAAGCCCATCTTTTCTTTTTCCAGATCCTTCCTTTCCAAAGACTTTGATGGAATGAAACTCTCTATTGGCAGCAAAGGTGTCGATGGTCTGTGGGGAATTCTTGATTGGCTGACCACCAATGGTGGCACTAATTTGATACGGACCAGGTTTTCCAGCTTTGTACCTAACCACTAATCTCTGACCCTCATCTTTGGGTTGATATTTAACTTTGTCACCCTCGCAGTCTTTGATTGTGATGCTGATCATATTACTGTGTGTTGTGTGACACACATCACAATTTGAATGAACGATTTCAAATTTGTTCACAAAGCCACATCGAATTTCCTCCAGCGATTCTGTATTGATAGAATAGTTTGATGGGTCTATCACACATTCCACAATCTTTCCGATTTCTCGTAAGGATTGCACGACTTTCGGGTTTGTCACGTACTCCACTGTCACGTTACGTTTAATAGGCTGTTGTGATAAAACGAAAGGCTTTTCTAGGAATGTCTGGCACCTTTGAATCAGTGCTTCTTGACTTTCCAAAATCTCGTATGCAACTTGTCTACCGCGGATCTTTTGAGCATAGTCATGAAACTCAATAAAACACTTTAGTTCAGCTTCTATCTCGTCCAATTCTTTCTTATTGTCTGTCTTTTGCTCCATTTGTTTGTCGTCTAAAGCTTTTATCATCGCCGCTTCGTGACCTCTAATATCATTAATCAACACGTTCGCCCATTGGTGAATGTCATTCTTCGCATTTCCAATATCTCTCAAAACTCGCTCGATGTTTTTCTTGGAGGATTCTATATCTTCCTTATATTTAGCCATCAGCTGTGTTAGTAGCTCGAGTTTGCTTTCTAAAAGCTTATCAGCCCTTCCTGCCGCTTCCTCGATGCTTGACTTGACGTGATCAGTATGGCTCAAAATAGCACATTTTTGACAAATGGATACTTCACAATCTTCACAAAAAAACTTCAACTTTTCTGTCTCGTGATATTTCTCTTTGCATACTCCTTGGTTTTTAAGATATTTTTCAACATTTTCTCTCTTGAATTGATCCAGCATTTTAACCTCGTGTCGATCACGTATTTCTTTCAACAAATTGTGTGCCTTGACGCAATTCTCGCATATCACGCCATTACACTGGAAGCAAAAAGCAACAACGACTGTTGCTTCCTCACAACTCACGCATTTGAGTCTTAGGTGTTCTTCGTCCGACTTGCTTTTCATGGCTTGAAAAATGTTTAGAAGAGCGCTCAGGTAAAAAGACGGACGTAGATTTTCTACCTTGTCTTGAGGGAGATGAATGTCTGCTCTGCAGTGGGGACAAGTTGGAAGACCTCTTTCTTTACTTTCTTCCACACACCACGATCGAATACAGGCAGTACAATAGGTATGAAAACAAGGAAGAGTTCTGGGATCTCGAAATATCTCATCACAAATGGAACAAGTTAGTTCCTTTTCAAACTGCTCCAATAAATCTTTGAAAGAAGACGCAGCCATGATGGTTTTGTTTAAACACACCCTCCTATTATAATTCTCAGAAAGTTTACTATTTTCTAAGCGGAAGTCGTGCGATCATCCATCAGCCACGTGCTTGACTTTTCCGCTTTCCCCTTTGGTATCTCTATAAACCAAGGGCATTTTTATTCTGATAAACACGAAAATTAGTCCAAAACTGCCTTTATCGCGGTATGACGGCAAATGGTGCGGTGCGTCAGAATATCGCTTTCAACCCAGTTATTGTACTTGTTGTGTAAAAAACTTGAAAATTACAAAGGTATTTCCAAAAGACGTGCATGTATTATGTTTTAAAAAAATGTATACTTTTATGTATGAATTTTGTAAAGCGTGTACAAAATTTTGGTTTTCACATCTCCAAGAATGAGTGCTGACATGATGATTGATAAGATGGGCCATTCCTCTTTTACTGGAGGGAGGGGGGTGGGGGGAAGGGGGAGGGAATGGTGGAGGGGAAAGGGGGAAGGGGAAGTAGGTTACTAGAGGGAATGCGAGGGTCATTAAAAATTGAGGGAAGAGAAGCGGGGCCAAACAAAGAAAAAACCTAATTTGTACAGCAAGCTCTTACTATAGAATGTACAATAACAAGGGAGGGACCATTCTTTTATGCAGAGAGGGTGTCAGTTTCAGCATGGGAACACTGCCCCCCCCCCCCCCCCCCCCCACCTGATAAAACAGAAATGGTTTTTAAGCCAAACTCAGCTCTTCAGACAGTAGAGTAAGATGTTACCCCACAGGGGAGGACTAGGCAACTAAGATTTAAGTAAAGAAGAAGTGAATATTAGGTAAAAACTAGAATAATTACCTTACTTTTGCAGTTTTGATTTATTGTCCACAGTATTCAGATGCATTTGGCTTACTTAGCTTCTAATTTATGACAAAATAATATGAAACTTAGAATTATTTTGAAAGATTAAAATGAGATAGAAGCTAATAAAATAATTTAAGATGATATTTACGAGTGACTTAAGGTATCAGGGTACCCCAAAATTGCTCAAAAGTATCGATTTTTACATTTTGCAATAAAATATATAAGATTTTTCAATTTTCTTCCAAAAATAATTCGATAGTGATTTTTATTAGCAAGTGGTAAAAAAAAAACCGGTTTGTGTCAACAAAGGCACTTCTGCTCAGTCAGAAACATTTTTGCGTTTTTCTCGGAAGTGATTTTGCATTCAGTTACCCATACATTTTGAGTCCGATGTCAAAGGGAATTGATCGATTTAACTGAAATCTTAAGGAAGTCATCTTGGAAAGTTGTTCTTCAAAAGTGTGCCTTTGATTTTTGATTTTTTGCTTATTTCTAAAGTTATCGTGCATTTTGGCTCGGATACAGCTGATATAGCAGCGTCATAACTTTAAGAGCATATAAAAAGGCAACGAGGCAACTAATCAAAAATTGGAGACACTCTTTTGACAAATGATGTCTTGTGATCGCGGAAAGGTAATAAGCATTGGTTTCCAATCATTACCGGCTGTCATCAAACTCCGCGAAGATGCTACGGTGAAAATTTGAATAATTTGCTCTAACTTAAAAGTATAAATATATTTTACAAAAAGGACAAAAGGAATAGTTTCTGCATTTATTCAGCTTTCAGAAAATGTATACTTTGTTGAGGTTTTGATTAAAAGGTTTTGTGCTATTAAGAGTTGAATGCACAATGGTCACTAGGGGTACCCTGATACCTTAATGCAGAATTATTCAGTGTATCTACCTGGAATTTTACTATTATATACATGATTCAGTTTGACTGTGCCAACACAAGATTGTCCTTAGTTTCTGGTTAGGTCGTAGCATCATCCAACTGTCCACTGAAAAAGAAAACACTTTTTTATTCAAATGAAGAAATTGCTTTTTCAGGGATGGATGTACACACCCCTTAGCCTGCTTGGCAGTGCTTTGAAGAGGGGGAGGAGAGAAGGCCTGGGTAGGGAAAGGGGAGGGGGACTGGGGGGAGTGAGGGAATTCTTTGTCAGAGAAAAGATCAAGGACTAACTAACAACTTTCAATAAACATGCTCTCTGTTTATTGTTTATTTATGACTTACCTTTAATCCTCCCTCCCCCTGTCCTTGAGTCAAAGCTGTTTTTTCGGTATCTTCTCTTTTCTTTTGCTGTCGTTTGAGTCGTTCTGGATCCTTTACACCTCTGGCATCTGACTAGTATGAAAAAGAAATTTCAAGCATGGCTTCTTCTATTCTTTGAAATGCACCTTTTGCAACAAAAGGTCATGTGACCCATGATTCAAAATGAACATCAAAAATGGAAAGAGCAACTAGATATTAGTAAGCAGGCAAAGTTTCAGCTTACAACGCGTAACAAAGGAGAAATGGCACTAATACAATCATCGAATATTTCATAAAGATTTGTAGATAGGGGAAAATGTACTGGATGGCAAGCTTTTGTGGACAGTAATTATCTCAACATACTTCCTTCTGTCTTTGCTCTGCTGCCCTTATTTGCTGTTGTCTTCTTATTTCCTGTAATTAAAAAAGAATTAATTGAAAGTTCTTCTAACCTGCGAGGAAAAAATATTTTTTTCTTCCTCCATAGGCTGGCTGAGCGGCAGGCTGGTTGGGAAGAAAAATAGCAGGTGTTTTTATCCCCGAACTACAGCCATAACGAAGGGCAGAAAAAGATCTCTGCTAGCACGGTAAAGTTTTTTTATTACAGCCTCTAGAATGATGCTCCAGCTTTCGGAATATGAAATAAGCGTGTTAGGAATGAAATTCGAAATATCGAGTCTATATTAAAAGAGCAGCTTTTGAATCAAAAAAATATGTACTCGTCAGATTGTATTGCTATAATATTTCCCACCGGGTCTGGAGTCGTGTCGGGTTCTTGTGGGCTCAAGCAATCATAACAGTTCCCCATAGTTTACACACATCCCAAAATGTCGCTTGAACGTCAGAAAAACTGGAAAGAAAGGAGAGAAGAAGCGAATAGAAACCTTCCTTCGAATTATTTTGCACCTTATGAGGTAGAAACGTTATGTGTGATAACCTTTGATATTTTGGAATGCAATGATACGCTCTTTAGCACCTACATGACGTTCTAGCGTGGATCTCGAACCAGGCCCTCTTCGTTATTTTCCCAATTTTTCATTACCCAGATTCTTTCTTCAAGGAATTGAAATACCATACTTTAAACATCAATTTTTACTATGGATAAATGAAACTTGCTTACAAGTAAAAAATAAATCACTTTATAGTTATTTTCGCCCAAATGTCTTTTATAACTCTTCCCTCCCCTCCCCTCGAAATGTAATTTGCTTTTCTGATACCCAGTTCTCCTCGAACGACGCATAGTTGCCTGACAGAATTTGATTTCCACTGTTCTTTAGAACAAGAAGATAAATCCCTCTCCTTTTTCTTCGTCTTTCTACGCCTTTCACTATCCATTGCCGTTCAAGGATTTTAGATACTGAGGATTAAACATGTCGGAACGTAAAGTGTTGAATGTAAGTCCTGAAAACTCAATTGTATCAGTAATTTTATGGAAAGTGTTCGAGTATGTATCGTAAGACGTCTTGCAAACGTACAGTTTTGATAAAGTTTATCTAACAACGGCGTTGTCAAAACAAAATCAGCCTATTACTTCGTAAATGTATAACGTTTTTCGTTCTTTTTGTTCCAGAAAAAATACATTTGAATCTTTACACTTGATTCTAACAAAAAATGTTTTTTTGTCTATAGAAATACTACCCTCCTGATTTTGATCCAACAAAAATCCCAAAACTTAAACTCCCAAAAGACAGACAGTATGTTGTTAGATTAATGGCACCATTTAACATGAGGTATGTAGAGTAGTAATATGGGAACTCAGTCCTTTAGTTACATCCATTAACTCTTCTCTCTGTGTTTGATAGTGTCTCGATCAAATAAGCATCTGCATGATGGCATCATTATCGCCAGAATGCTTTGCATTTTTTGCATATATGTAACTCCCTTTACATCTGTCATCATTGTTATCATCACCATCCTCAGGAACCCAGGAGTAATGTTTTGTGATTCGTTTCTCAAAAATACCTGGATTTTTTTCTGGGAGCGAGAAACAAGCTACAGAACATTACTCCTGGGTTCCTAAGGATGTATCATCACCAACACCAACAAAATCAAACCACCACAGTTATCTGAACATTATCACTGATCATCATTCTGGTCCATCATTGTCATTTAACTTAAAATTTTTTTTTTTTTTTAGATGCACAACTTATCATTGTCACTTAACTTTAACATTTATTTTAAGATGCACAACTTGTGGAGAGTATATTTACAAAGGGAAAAAGTTCAATGCAAGAAAGGTAATCTTGGTTAATTTGTTTGATACTCATAAATTGTTCTACCAGCAAGAGAAAAAGCTGCATAATACTGTATATATGTCAACTTCCTAATGTTTTCTACCACTTTTACCAAGGAAACAGTCCAAGGAGAAACATATCTTGGTTTACTTATATTCAGATTTTATATTAGATGTCCAAAGTGTATTTCAGAGATCACTTTTAAGGTGTGTATTGGTTTATTTATTTTAAAAATGCATGAGTAAGAAATTGATTAAAATAAGTAATAAAAGATAAACAATGCCAATCTAATTGCCAATACTCAAATATATGGCCACATTTTAATGTATGTATTCACATACTTCCATAAACAGGATTTTTGCTACCAAATGAGTATTAACAGGCATTATTTTATAAAACCAGCCGATTTGCATGGAAATGTATAGGTTTACCGACAAAAGCCAGCGCATAAAGTTATGCAAATACATTATCACAGGTCATACTTTTGCAGGTAACACAATTAAGTTTGTGCTATGTGCCATCTAATGTTTTTTTGTATTACACAATTTTCGATAATAGACAGACCCAGAGAACACAGATTATGTCTGCGAAAGAGGAGCAACAAGAAATTTCCAAGCTCAACTGATGATGGAAAGACAAGAAGAAGAGACAAAGAAAGAAAAAGAAGAAGAAGAGTTGAACAACCCAATGAAGGTAAATGCAGACATCCTTGGGGTCATCACCCAACATGGCATCTGTGAAGGAGGCTAGCGCTATGGCAAAGGGCCATCATGCAGGGGGGGGGGGGAGGTGGTGGGTATTATAGGATGGACTTTTGCAGTTCCTAACTTAATGCCAATGGCTATATTAGTATTATTATTTTCTTACAATCAGGCACTAGAAAACAGAACAAAGGAGTCTAAACAAGAAATGGATATTCTGGAAAAGCTAGAAGAACTGAAGGATTTGAACACACGACAAGCAGAAGGTATAAGAATGAATAAATACATTATACTTATACTTGTTTACTTATCCTCTTTGCCAGCATGCATAAATTAAGTAACTGTCCTATTTAGTCTAAAAGTTGTTTTTCACTTTCTTAGTGGACTATGAAAAAATGTTGGAACTTTACAGTCAATATGAAAAGGAAGTGAAGGAAAAGGAAGAAAAAGAAGATGAAGACCTGGTTAAGTAAGAAGTTAAACAAAAATTAAAAAAATGATATGTACAACAGTTTATATGCATGCTGAATGCACACAGCGACTCAATCAATCAACTAGGTTTATGGCGGATAAAACTTGACAGTAATTCAACTGACACAATGTCTCACTGGCATTCGAACCATGAACATGACTCTACAAACTGACGCTCTTACCAACCGACTTTGGTTATTCAAGCCATAGCAAAGGTCTAACCATTTGCAGATAATTTCAGAGCAAATAGACAGCACTCAGATTAGTCGCCTTTGTAGCCACTACAAGACTAGTGTCCTCCTCAGATATATTCGCTGGGGAATTTTTGTATGGACATGACTTTACAACTGTGAAATGCATTTGCAGGTCAATATTTGGTTCAAATAAAATCCAAAGACGACTAGATGACAGCGACAGTGACAGCAGTGATGGAAGTCAAGAGAAGTTAGTGAAATCTAGTAAGCAAACCGAAACTGGAAAGAAAAGAGCTACAGATGTATTGACTAAGGTATTTGGACATAATTTCTGCATAACATGCAACATTGAATCTACTTTTAATAATTTAGCATAAAAGGAAGAAAAGGATAATGAAGGGAGAGGAAAGGAATAGAAAGGAGGGAAGAGGAGTGGAGAGGAGAGCAAGGGAAAGGAAGGGTAGAGAAGGGAAGAGAAGGGAAGGGAAAGAAAAGAAATGAAAGGAAAAGGATAGAAAAGGAAAAGAAGAAAGGGAACGGAAAAATGAAAAGCTATGGTATTTGAATATTTTTGGATTGTTTGGATTTCTTTCTCTTTGATTCTATTTTGAGTTTCTTTCCCCTCAAGGTATCCATAGAAATAAATTTAAATTACTAAGAATAATTACTTACACCTACAGGATTCTGAATCAGAACCTCCCAGTAAAAAAGCAAACGTTTGGGATAAAGGTATTGGAAAGCTGGGAAGCAAAGCCTTACTGGGATCTCTCGTTATAGTTAGAAAACCCAAGAACAATGATAATGACGTAAAGACAGATAAAACGAAGGAAACGTCTTCAGCAACTTTATCTAATGATAACGTACAAAGCAGTTTATCTTCGAGTGAGGAAAAAGAGTCACATAATGAAGTTGATAATAGTGGCTCTCTTGGACTTTTGGGAAGTTATGGGAGCAGCAGTGATTCTGAATAGAGGGGGTCTTAATCACATAGAGTGCACTTTTAAACGCTACATTGCTGGTAATTGTTTCACCAATATATGGTGTGCGATCTAGTAATGGAAAAATTTACACCCAAAGCTAAAGGGTTTATGGTTGTCCTTATTAACACCATAATCTTGTTACTTCCAAGTAGTCGTAAACATCAATGATTTGAATAAGAAAAAGAATTCAAAGAGGATTCTCAGTGGTAGTAGTCGTTTCAAGACATAATAACAGCGTTCATGCTACTCCTTGAAATCCTTGAAAAGCCCTGGAATTTAAAACCCATTTTTAAGTGCACTTGAAAAGCTTTTGTTAAAAAAATCTTGAAAAGCTCCTGAAAATGCGATGATTACTTACAGTATGTATCTACTGTAACCTACTTTTTGTTGAAAATCCATTTCTTAATTATGTGCACAAGGTTATGTCGATGATACTGAGCCTGAAAATAACGTATTGTTCCTTTGCATTGTTAGAAGAAATTCACAAACAAAAAATTGATCCTTGACAATCCTAATTTTTGACCTCGAAAAGTCCTCAAATTTTGTGTAGGAGACGTAGCACGTACCCTGTAATAAGTATGTATAATATATATTCTGGGGGTAAGGAGGTCCTTTTACAAATTCCCTCCTTGGTAGGGGTATGGATATTTTCTGAAACTACATGATTCATTTTTACTACAGTCCAGCCAGAAACTAGGAAGTACAGTACTTCATTCAAGAAAATTACATTTTATTAAACTGTCATTACATAATTGATTATTTCATGGCTACTACATTTTATGACTAACAGAGTTAGTTCTTATCTTATAAACTTTAACTTTGACCTGTGTAATATACTCTTTAAAAAAAATAACTTTAGTGGGAGCCACATATCTAATGACACTCTAGTAATACTATTGATGGCTTTCAACCATTCCCAATAGAATTAAATAACAAAAGACATGGCAGCCATGATAGAGGATATAACATAATAACTCCAACATGGCCGACATGAAAACCATCAATACCATCTTAGTTTTAATTAATCACGGCAGCCATGTTGGCGGATATAACAAAAGAATTCATTGACGATTCTTTTGGTAAGTTCCTCTAACATGGCTGCTGTGAAAACCATCAATACTATCTTAGTTTTCATTAATCAAAAAAAGAACTCCTTGTCAGACCTGTGTTAGTTGTGGTTAGAGAATAATCTTGTTCAGGTTTTGCATATATTATATACAACTTTTTTACATCTTTGGTATCGTAATAATACATTGTAGGAGAGGAGGTTAAAAGGCATAATACTATAAAGGAGTTAAGGAATATTACTACTAATAGAGTCTTAGTACAGTTACATGTAAAATTAACTTAAGACAGGATGTGAGGAAGAGCATGGCAGTGAGTGAGTCATGGGTGAGTCAGTGAATCTCAGAAATGTACTGGATGCTGGTGATCTTGGCCTGTATGCCTGCAGATGGAACATTGACTAAAAAATTAGTCAATGCCATCTATTGGCTAATCACTGACCGACAGATGGTTGATTGATGAAGAACATCCAACTGATGATCAAACAACAAGTCTGCTGAATGTTGATCATCATAAGTATGAAATGACATGTACCCTGTTATGCTTAGATCAAATGTGTCTTAGTATATAATTTTATAACTGTAGGTACTAAAGATAGTAGACTGACGGTTTGGACATTAGTCCTTCGTCGGAGTCAATGATTGACTCCGACGAAGTACTAATGTCTGAAACATCAGTCTACTATCTTTAATATCTACGGTGATAAAATTACTGTATCCACTACAACACATTTGATTCAACTAAAACACACCGACGCAGTCCAAACTAGTTCCAAAACTAGTGGTCATCTGTTATACTTAGACTTGAGTTGCAAAACTAAAGTGAAACGAGCTTATAGAGTGCTTTTCATGTCTTAATAAACTTTGGATCTCATCCCAGATGTTTGGGAGACAGAAGATCACAGAAATGTGAAAAGCACTCCAAACAAAACTATGATCAGTTAGGTTTCTATTTTTGTTATATATCATTATTAACAATTAAGAATTTCCTGAAGCATTACTACTGCTACTGCTACTGTTACCATTAGTGGCTGACACAGCTCTCCATAGTCCATAAGTAGTGCCGACAGTGTTTTGCCACAGTCTTAATGTCCCATCTTCAGATCCTGATGCATAAAGTTCTCCATCAGGAGAAAACCGGACACAGTGAACTGGCCCAAAATGACCCTTGTACGATTCTATAAATCACAAAAAGAGAAAGCATTCATTTTTGTGAAAAAAAGTCCACAGTTTACCTAAATTTCATTTCACATGTCATTTTCTCAATAATAAGATTTTTGAGTTTTATTCATATTCATGTGTCTTCTCATGTACAGTCGTTGTTAAACAACGAACTCCAAGGAATGACATGTGGTCTATATAACCCCAACCCAAGCTAAATCCCTCGCAAGGGATTACTGATTCTCAAAAAAAAATCCCTTTTTTTGACCCCAACCTAGAAACAATGAGGAAAAGATTATGTAGACGCATGGAGGTCCAGACATAATGGACTTAGGCATGACCACACGGTTTATTCTTTTAAAAAAATGCATTTAAAATGCATGGAAAGCTTCCCAACCACTGACACTAGTGTTTCTCTGCTACAGTAGTAGAGTCTCCCTTGTTGACGATTCTTGGCATTTTCTCTGTCAAGAATCACCAACAAGGGAGAATTGCTAGCAGGGAACACCAGTGTTTTCATAGTGTCCCCATTAAGGAGGCTGTGAGTTGTTATGGTCTGGCACACCTAATTACATTGAAGACGAAGTTGTGGTCGTTTCAATGCAGCTAGGTGTGCCAGACCAAAACTACCCACAGCCTCCTTAAAAGCATCAAAAACACAGATACAGCTCTGTAAAAGTGTGAGAGACAGACATGCTGGTATAAATGACATCTGTATTTTTAAAAGCTTCCTTTTCATAACTGTGCAAATATAATAATATGATAGGCCTCTGTTTTCAAATTTATTAGCTCTAGGTAGAATCTTCAAATGTTTGCATGCATTTTGAATCAATGAATCATTTAGCATGGATGCAATGCCAAAATTCAAACAAAGTATGCATTTTCAAACAAAAAGTTGGTCTCTTGAATTTCAAATCCAATACGCCATAGATTCCTATGAGGGCTACATATTTAATGAGCATTATATTTTCCAAAAAAACTTACCTAATTCATTGCCATTTTCATAGTCAAACTTATAAAGTTTAAAATCCTCTCCACCAACCACGTAACAGGATTTGTTAGGATGAAGTGAGGCAGAGAAAACTTGGGTTGGTGTATCGAATGATTTAATCAGATCCATACTGCAATGGAAAAATAAGGTTATAACATTGAGAAGGAAAACATTATTGACCATTTTCAAGTTCCAAATTACTGCTGTGTTCCTTGATTACAGATTCATTTACTCAGGGGTAGCCTTGAAACAATATTATGCAAACTCTGTAGTTGTGAAGAGCCTGTTGGAATTTAGTTTTTAAAGTCAAAAATGTAAAAGGTACCAAGATTAATTTTGGTTGATGGAAGCGTCAGTTAAACCTAATTTCAGAGTGCAGCTTACGACTATTTTTTATTTTTTTATTTTATTACTTTTGAATAATATCAATTAATAGTATAGTTCTACATTATATATATACGTATATAGTTTAACATTACACTTAGTTTTCTTTTTTACTTCATTGATTGTACATATTTATTTTTTATTTTAATTTACTTATATTTATATTTTAAGATTATTGTAAAGCGCGCTTGAAAACGTATGTTGAATCCGCGCTATAAAAATAAATTATATTATATTATTATTATATTACAGAGTTTCATGTATATTATTGAAAACCTCTATATACTGTAATAATGCAAATATATGTTCTCCGCATACCTGTGTGCATTCCAAAAAGAGACAGTTTTGCCGTAGGTCACAAGAAGAATATTGCCATCTGCGCTCAGCTCCATACTAGTAATAGCATGCTGTAGCTCAATATTTTTTGTGTTTTCTAATGCACGGATATCCCAAACTCTGAAATTAATTTGTAATTACAGGTATAAGATTTATTGAGGCATACTTGTGTAAACTTGAAAATCTAAAGCAGCCAAATTTTTATAATTATCTTCACACTATAACATCATTTTATCATCACTGCCACCATCGGCATCATTACTACCAGATCATTGTATTCATGTATCATTATCACCACTGCCATCATCATTGCTATTGCCACCATTGCTATCACCATCATTATCATTAAAACTATCAATATCATCATCATCATCAATATCATCATCATCAATATCATCATCAATATCATCATTATCATCAATATCATCATCATCAATATCATCATCATCATCCATTACCTTATCTCCACCTTCATGCAAGACATAAATAATGTATTTCCAATATAGATATCTAATTCAATAATAATATGTAGATAACAGACCAGATTCTTTCATCGCTAGCTGCGACTTCTCAAGAGAGGTTTTTTTTCCCTCCCGCCTTTGCTGGGAGAAAACCGGAAAAAAGTAGTTGACTCATGGGAAGTTTAATCAGACTCCTATCATCAACCTACCTAAGAACTTTATCCTCTCCTCCACTGAACATACAAGAACTGTCTTTATTCCAGCGAGCTACTCTGATATTACCTGTGTGTCCCTTGAGAACCTCTGGGTCTGGAGAAAAAAAATTAATGGCATGAAGAACAACTACCCTTGTTTTTTAGTTCATCAGCACGTTTTTAGACCCAGCTGCAGTTAGAGATATAATAGTTAGTTAGTTATATATTATACATAGATTAATAACAAAACATGAATGGTAAACTGCCTAGAAGCACAGGGAGCTCAATTTAGATAAAAGTTTATAAAGTAACTGTTATAAATCTCGCATTCTGATTGATTAGATGCATACTTTATGAGAGCACACAGCACGCACGTGCACTTCCAGCTTCGCCATTCCTGTTATTTGTATTTTATAAAAGAAATAAAAAACTTGCTTGCTGTGCTGTGTGGGGTATAAAGCACTTGGGGATTGGAAGAACACTCGAGAAGTGTCCAGAGTGCTCCCTGTGTAGCTGTTTCTTACCTGCGTCTGTGTTTTGACAATCAAATGTTCGAATCAATTTCTCTTGGCTTCCAGTCAATAAATAATTGCTGTCCTTTAAACAAACAAACAAACAAAAAAGGTGAATTCATAATCAAAATGAAGTACAGACATTGATGTTTTCCCATATGGTAATCCATTTCAAGTACCATGGGCCATGCTAAAAAAAGGTGCTTTGATTTGAAAGTATAGAAGAATGTTATGAATAAGATGGGAGGAGGGGTGCTTTACAGCCCTCTTACCCTCCCTTAGAACTCTCGTAATAGAACTATATATCTATATATTAGAACTATAGACTCCTTGCAGCACTCTGGAAGGCAGCTCAATCTGGGGGACAAAATAATAGGTTCCAATTCTCAGGAGATTTGAATTATTTTTATTTTGTCTCCCTGATTGAGCTGCTTTGACGTCACATGCAAGGGGTCTATTCCCTGCAATCCCAAGGATTTTTTGCTTGAGTTTTATCAAATGACAATGGTACAATACTTACTGAAGAAAAATCTACAGTTTTTACGATGTGTTTGTGGGGTAGACTAGCTAACTCGTCACCAGTAACTGCATCCCATATTTTGCTGAAATTAAACATCCAACCGTTAACTACGGTAAGGGGAACCAAATGCATTGTTCTGTAAGCTTCAAACTTAATACATGTAACTTGCCATAATGATACTCAAAAATAACATACATTTAGAATTACTTTTAAGAATAAATTTTACAATGTATTGTTCAGTAAACTTCAAACTAAATAGCTTGCCACATGGAAACTCAAAATATAACATATTTTATTAGAAAATATTTTTAGAATAGCGACTGATCAAAATAAAAGATTTATTTTTGCAATGAATTTTTGATCTTGAAGTTATAAATATAAAACTGTCTTGTATCTAAGATCATTAGTATTGGCCACAACGAAATATTTCTATGGAAACAATATAAAGTTGACCATATATTTTCTATATATACAAATGATAAAAACATACTTATACAATGTAAATATTGTAATACATTACTGGTGACCCAGTAGTTTTCATTATGGCCCTCCTACAATAATTTAATAAACTGAAATTAAATAAGAATCCCAACTGGCAAGGAGGCAAACCAGTTGGCTATTTACAAGCATGGTCGAGAAACTGAATCTGAACTAATCAGTGATCAGGACAAATACAGTCTCAGCTAGTGGCCACAATGGGACTCGAACGAGGCACCAACGGATTGCGGGACCGACGCTATGACCACTCGACCATGCTGCCTCCACAATTTATTATGTGTGTAGTCGATCACCAGTAGAACAGTGATCAATACTCTCTATGTAGAGCGAAATAATTTATAAATAATTTATGTATATATCAAGAGTATTTAGATAAAAGGGGTTTTAAAGAGGAAATGGGTGTGGTCTATTGATTTTAAAAAATTGGGAAAACTTCAAATTTAAACACAGTGTTTAAAAGGCCTTCAATCTGAATATCACACCAAAATCGTCTTTTTTTGAGTAGATTTTCTTCATATGTAAATTAAAATATGATTCCTTATAAACTGAATTAGTATTTGACAATGAGTATGCTCAAAACCTGAACACTTTGATTTTTTCCCAGGTTATTTTTACCTGAAATTTTTTGTTTCAAACCCCATAAAATAATTAATATCAAATTTAAATACACTCTGTGATCAAAATTATTTCTAATCAATTGGCTCAAGGGATGTTCACAGTATCCGTTTTTTTTATAGTGACAAAAAACTTGAACTGTTCATGGTTAAAGTGTCCTCAATGTAATAAAAAAGAGTGATTCATAATTGGGGAACGAAAGAGTATTATACTAACGCTGTAAAATCTGCAGCACCACTTGCTGCCTTCGTAGCATCTTTATTGAGAGAGGCGCTCCATACAGCACCTTTATGTCCCTCAAATGTTCCAATCCAGTCTCCTGTGTCACCCTGACGTAGCATTGGTTTTCCATCTTAAAAAATACAAATAATATATTATGTATTTCATAATTTTATATAAGCAATTGGGTCCAGTCATCTTCAATAATCTTCACGTACCAATCATGATTGACAATAAACTTATTTTCCCTCAGCAATGATGTTCTTTAATTCAGACAATGTGTCATTCCCTTGAGAATAAGATTCTTTATTTGAGATTTACATGTCTATCTGTCTTTTCATGTGCAACCTTAAACACAGATATCATACTCTAGAGAATGACAAATGGTCTGAAATGGGAAAACATTATATGCCAAAGCATGAAATATGTTTATTCATGTCAAAAGCACAGAAAAAAACACTTAGTGCATTGCTAGGCGATCACTGCACAAAGAAACCAACCCAAGTTTTAATAGACTCTTATCAAGCGAATTTTGTATGACTTCAAAAACCTTGTAGCACAAACACGCTATGCCACGAATTTGTAGCCATGTTCAAGCATTGTTATTGGCTGAGCAGTGACCTAAACCACTGTGATTGGCCTGAAGGGTGCTGCCAAGTTCATTCTAGTATAATAGTGCCATGTCCAATGTCATTTCACACTATATCTTCGTTTTTATCCTTTTCTATTGAATTTTCTCACTCGGCAGCATTGACTGCCATTAGGGAACTTGGTCTATTTTAAAGAATAAGCTATATCCAAAAAAATATATATCAATTGATGCGTCTCAAATCCAGCCATAAATGCACACGATATTTTAATGATTTTGAATAATACAAGCTACTACAAAAGCAGTTCCAAACATAACTGTTTTGACTAAAACACGGAATAAAAAAAAAGACATGAAAGCGAAAATACACCGGACACAACACAAGAGCTTTGTTTTTGACCTGAGTATTTCAATGTCTTGAATTGCAGGTCAAATGCCGCAATTTTGAAGCCAAAAACTATCCAAATTTTCAAAAATCGAAAAGAATATAACTAAATACTGGAGCTCTAGGCTATAAACTTATCTTTAGGGATATTAATTATAAAAATTCGGATAAAATATAAGATAAAGTTAATCTCTAGAATTGGTAGAAATTTCTCACCTTTACAAGCGCTTATTAAAAAATATCCATATGGTGTATTCTCGGAGAAAGACAGATCTACAACTGGTCTAGTGTGTCCACTACATGATAGAGGTATTTGTCTTGCCATGTTTAGCGTTTAAGGTCAACGAATTTGAGTGTAAAATGAGAGAAAACGTCGATCAATGAAAAAGTAAAATGCCGGGTGAAGAAGATCGAGAGGACTATAGACCCAGTCCCTTTGACCGGGTCCCTCTTACGAAACTTCTCAGCAACGCCTGTCAGATTTTTATTATCGTAAAATTAAGCTACGATTTAGATATAAAGCAATACTAAAATAGTACTCTAACATACTAAATAATTTTGTAAAAAAAAACAAACTTAAAAACTGTTAGTAAAATGAGGTCATAAGTTGTAATATTATGACCGCATTATTTTTAACAGTTTAAACAATGTTTGAAGGTAAACTGAGGTTAAGATATGATGTTGAATTTGCTATTTTTTAAACTAATAAAATGCTTCCGATTCACAGAAAGATGACGTCATAATTTTTTGCTACAGGGATCCCAACACGAGACATTTTCAGTCAGTTGGTCAGAGATTATGTGAAGCGTTTATGGTGTAGCTTTACGGAAATTAGAGTCTGCCAAGTAAAAGTTTTGAAATCTATTTGCCCAAATCATTTTAAAAATAACTGTCACAGAGGGACATGACCTGAGGGGGAGGGGTCGGCACGCGAGTCCACCCTTTGGCCAAGCAAGAAAAGGATTTTTAAAATGTTTCCAAATTAAACTAACTCGCTCTCCCTCAACTTCTACTGTCTCATTTTTACGCCTTTAAATTTCTTACACTTGCTATTTTTATATTGTTTGACTGCTTGATCAAGTCTGTTTTCACGGCATTTTATGATTGTCTTTTCTTGTCGCGTATTTTGTAGCGTACTTCCGGTCATTTAGGCGACTTCCGGTAGAAACCCATTTAGCTGTCGATCCAGACATGTACAAATCATTTTACTGTAGAGCGCGCACGCATGATATTCGACGCATATCACTCAATATCGATTAAATTTGCATTACTTCGAAAAAGACGGACTACATTCACTTGCTGTCTTCACTAGACAAGAATGTAATATCTTCTTGCGGCATCCTTTACCCCACGGCTTGTCTCGTTGCAAACTGAAAAGATTTTCTGTGCATTCCTTTATCTCCTAGTTTCGAAAAAATCTAGCTTCAGCTCAGAAACTGACTATGACACGAGAAGCCGGGATATTGGTCGTGCTTTTGGTAGCTTTTCTTGCGAGTGAGGTAAGTTAATAATCAATGCTGCTTTTTGAACATTCAAATCCTCGTCCAACAACATTGTCAGTAGCTCATAAAAGCCTTAAGATTTTAAAATTCCCGAAAAGGCGTCCTTTGGTGACTAAGGCATGTACGTATACTCAGTTTTTTCTGATGTGTCAAAATTGTCTATAATTCAAAGGACCAAATTTCTTTATAAGATATGATTTTGTTTTTATTATCAACATCGCAGTCGATTTCCCGCGAGTTAAATATAATGTCATAATACTTTTTGTAGGGACATCGCCTTTGTTTGTAAGTAAGTAAGTTGAATTAATTTTGTACCATCTTGCATATTGCTGTTTGTCTTCATCAAGTGCATATTTATGAACCTTTCCTCTGTTTTTGACCTTTGTTTACTCGCTATTTATGATAATTTGAATATTTTTTTGAAGAAACACCTACTTTGAGAAAAACAAGACATATTTGGTCTAAAATTCATGATTTTTTTAAAATACGACTTTGAGAGCATGAATACTGACTTAGAAAAAAGCAAACAATCAATGATCATGTTGAACATTGTGAAAAATGATTATGTTTGATTGTGTCTTATTTTCGATGAAAAAAAGCAAATAAAATAAAATAGATTCATAGCAAAATGCAAAGCACTTTTTTGGAGGATACATTTTTTTTTGCCGGAATAATATTAATAAATGTTCTATTCTACGAAAGATTTATCTGGAAGAAAGTCCAGCTGTTTCTTTCGAATATTCAAGCTATGAAATATTAAATTTGGAATTAATCCTTTGGGAAAAATTACTCAATCGCTCTATGATAAATTATAGATTGGGATCGGAAGTCTTTGGACTAATGCCCAGAGAAGATTTTCATCTTAGCTTGGTTGTATTGACTATATTGAACTGTCTTGAGTACATGGTTCAACTTATTAGAGATGGAAGCTACCGTTTCAGTTCCGGGAGGGTTGAATATTTACTGGATACCAATTCAATGTCTCGTTTTAATATATTTTTCATATACCACTTCGATGACAATTTATTTCGCAAAATATAAGGGAATCAAGCAAAAAGTGATCTGCGTCTAACAAAGGATTTAATTACTGGAGACCAAAATTGACCTGCGGAAATTCTCGACGATTGACCAATGTAAAAAAAAAGTTTGAACTGAACTGGCTATCATTTTCAATGCATCTGACCTGGAATATATAAATGATGCAAACGATATTTTCAAACTAATTTGAACAGACTGAAAAATATATTGATCAAGATCCTGGGTGCAGTGGATGATTTTTGTTAGCAATTATGAATGATTTTGATTGTTTTCTTTGATTCATCGAAATGATGCGGGCGTAGTAGAACCTACTAGAATTTAAGAGGAGTGTCCTGGATACATCATCATGAGGTTAATTTAACCAATCGTTCAACATTGAAGTTGTCGGGTTTTTTTATGTAGATAAAACTAAAATAATTCAAAAAGCAAATAAAATAATTTCTGTTAAAAATGAATAAATAAATAAAAGGCCGATAATTTTTCACAGATAAGAGTTAGCCGAAATGGTCAAAATGAATTTTGACTATACGGTATACCGAACCCAGGCATCGAGTGCAAATGCAATAATTAATGCAGTTTAATTGAATTAACAAAAAGAGTATACCTTTAACACTTTTGGTTCATTAATCATTTTATCTGACATCCTTATCGCTAATATCTTAGACTCTAGAAAAGATGACTTGCTTTTAAATATCTTTTTTATTTCATTTTTAAACTTTATCTCATAACTTCCTCACACCTTTCCTTCTATACAGCAAGTTTATGGTCTGCGCGTCAGAGCAAAACTAAAAGAAGAGAAAAAGAAATTACAGAACTATGGTAAGTGCGGTTACAGACGAAAAACGCTAAGAAAATGAATAAATCCTGTTTTAAGATGATGGTTAAATTGCTGAATATAGAATTAAAAGATAACTGTTCTAAATTTCGTGCTCTGATTGGTTGGGAGCGCGTACTTTAGCCTACAGCACGCGCGCGCATTTTTGATTGCGTCATAAGTATACAAAATAACGCACGGTTACTGTAGTTTGTATTTTCTAAAAGAAAAAAAAACTTACTTGTTGTGCTGTGTGGAGTTATAAAGCACTTGGGGATTGGCAGAACAGTCGAGAAGTATTGAGAAGCACGACGCGTCTATGACTTCTCGATCTCGTGTTCTCTTAACTTCGCGTCATTTATATCTGCACACAGAACGCACGCGCGTTTTCTATTTCTGTGAAAGTAATTGACGATCTTTATCGGAAAGGCGCGCCTTATTTATAAATTAACCTTTTATGTCTGGCATCTACTTAGCAAGGGTGGACGAGTCGTAAGATAATCTAATGGGTCGTTGACCTTCTCGCCATGAACTGATACACCTTTCAGTACATCTTTTTTACTTGTAAAAACAAAATGACAATAACGTTATTGTTTAAAATATAGTGGTCTTGGGTTAGTCTATTATTAGATTTCGGAGACAATTTCGTGGTGAATTGTGGTCCAGCTAAGGGGTCGAAGCGTCAGGTAACAGAAAGACCACGGGCAATGTAATTAATATGAGGGCGAATCTTAGAAAACGATTGATGGATAAAGTGTCAGTTAAGATGACCCTCTTGACTTCGGCATAATATTTTCCCATTTCAGACCACTTGTCACTGATTCCCTAGAGAATCAAATTCTTTGTTTGAGTTGTATCCATATTCATGTGTCTTCTAATGCGCAACCATTAAACAAAGAAATGATACTCTAGGGAATGACACGTGGTCTTGAGAATAAGAATCTTTGTTTGAGTTGTATCCATATTCATGTGTCTTCTAATGCGCAACCGTTAAACAAAGAAATGATACTCTAGGGAATGACACGTGGTCTGAAATTGGAAAACATTACACCCATGGTAAAGAGGTCCATTGTGGAAAACTGATGGCGAAACCATTTTTTTCCAGAATGCTCTAAAGTGTGTCCGTCAGGCCGACGATGCGCGCTGGAAGGGAACAAAGAGGTTTGTGTCTGTCTATCTGTCTGTCCATCAAGACACAATCCAGTGTGTGGGTCGGATGGGAAGAGGTACGAAAATCACTGCGAGCTCCACAGAACAGCGTGTGTTACAAATACTAAAATAGGCATTGACTGGAGCAATGAATGTATTAATAAAGGAATTTCAGGTAGGAAAAATTAGATTTTAAATTTCAACGATATCTGCCGGAAACAATCTCTGGGCTGATCTAAGTCAGAGTACGGCTAACTCACAGATCAAACCCTGAAACAACCTTTGGGCAAATCTATGTCAGGGCATGGCTAACTCACAGATAGAACCCTGAAACAATCTCGGGGCTGATCTAAGTCAGAACATGGCCCAACTCAGCTCGAAATATACTGAAACACTCCTCTGGGCTAATCTAAGTCAGGAATGACTAACTCAAAGATCAAACATTGAAAAAACCTCTAGCCTGACATGGTCAGGGTGGCTAAATTACAGATCGATCAAATGGAGTTCTACGTTTTGCGAAAGGAGGAAAACCAGAGAACCCAGAGAGCCCGGAGAGAAAACCTTGAATCAGCAGGGAGAAACCTATCGAACTCAACCCCAAACACCCCTAGCTCCACTCCCCTCTATATTGACATTATTAAGATGACATTTTGTTTTGACATCCCTAAGATTTTCTCTTTCTCCTGATTTAATTAGAGCTGTGCTCACAAGAAAGACTCGTGACATTAATGGAAAAAGTCCTAGCGCACTTCAGGAATGAACTTCAAACTGAAGTCCCCCCGGAGTCACTGATCCACCATTTATTCCGACGCCGAGATAAGAACGATGATAATAAGATCGATCAGGGGGAGTTAACATCATTGCTGGCTGACTATACGAAGTATGAAGATATGTATGCGACATTGGCAGCGTGTAGTGTCGCGGACTGGATAAACGCAGACGATAAGAATGAAGATCATTTCTTGGAAGTGGAAGAATTCTATAGTCAATATAGTAAGAGAGCGCGAGTGCGCAGTACACACAGTTATTATGTGAAAGTCCTTTGAGCAGATGCGCACACGGTCCAGCAGTATTTATAATCAAGTGTTCATCGAAGTGAGGCTATAGGATGTCCAGCGGTATTCTAAATAAATGTAAATCGAAGAGAGCCTATGTGGCGTCCAGCAGTATTCTAAATAAGCTTACGTAGAAGACAGCCTATTTCTCCGTACCATGATCAATGCTGTATTAACTGGATATAAAATTTGCTCGAAGTTCTAATTACATTTATTTTTACTTCAGTGAAATCAAAGCAAGACAAAGAACAATCGACACAAGAGAGTGCTAGAACAGACAGACCAACTGTCACATTACATGAATACCAATCGTCAGAGCATCCTACGCCTTTCTCTGTTGAGGTCTTCACAGAAAAATTACGAGAACCAATGGCTGCTGATCACTTTAAGGAACCACGTGATATTGATTCTACAACTGGAAGCCCAGCTGGTAGGAATTCCCTTTAATTAAAATATTTATTATCAATTATATTCTATTTATACACATTTTTTATTTATATTATGTTTTGTACATATTTTTCTTTTATCTTGTAAGCACATTGAGGCTTGCGAAATGCGCAAGAACTGTTAATTAAGTGAAATTAATTCAGAGCTTATATGAATGGCGCACTTCCGAGATACGCTTCGCTTGTCACGCACAAAGGAATCAATGTGAGATTTTGTGCATAATGCTCAGTGGTTCGTGACAGGAGAAAAAAATAAATTCAAATTAAACACGAAGCCTCGTACTGAAATCTTTGTGCGTGACAAGCGAAGCATATCTCGAAAGTAGGCTATTTACGCCACATTATAATAGCATAACGTACACGTTTGAAAGCAGCTCAACCTCTTATCCTTCCACTTCTTTGGCGCACCAGAGATGCACTCATTCAAAACTACCTCTTAGTCCTATAAAATAATGTAACACAAACTTCATAGTCAATATTTTGCTATTTATTTTGTATCATACAGTATTTGATTGTCCCCTAAAGTCACCTTACATTCAAAACTCCTGCTTAATCTTATAGAATCTTTCATTGCTCACTTGATTTTTGCTTTCAATTTAAACTCATGACAGTATCCCTTTTTTTCTATAGTTACTGCACACCACAGAAATTTGTTCTTCGCATTTGGGAGTGAAGGCATCCACGTGATCAATCCAGCAACGCTATCTCTAGTGAGACACATAAGGGCTGTGGACATAGTCAATGGAAGCCTTTCACCCATATGTACAGGAAGCCCAGAGCAACCGTGTACATGGGGTGGCGCGGTTAATGCCGGAAATAATCTGATCTACGCTGTTGACGCCTTAGGAGGCAGGCTCATTGTGATTGACATTGCAACATTTTCTGTGATTGAAGAGATAGCGGTCCGCGGTTATCCCTATAACCCACAATACGTTGAGGCCTTGGACGAGGTGTGGTTTACAAACTGGGCGGAGAGTATTCAAGTTCTCACAGAGGAAGAGGACGACAATGGAACAGTCAACGTGGTTACTATGGCAACGAAGAAGATATCCCACAGCGTGACAACGGTACCTCTAAGCGAATCCCAAGCTCCTATATATGGATTACACGTAGTCGATAGCTGTCACTTGCGCGACGAAGAAAATTTTGGCTATGTCACGCACCTTAATAAACCAGGGTTCCACGAATTGAGCTTAAAAGATAAAGAATTCACTCGGTTTGTTAATCTCAGCAGCCATAATTGTCACGGGACGTATGCATTTGCACTCTCAAGCTCGACCGGTCACGCTGTAGTCCACTGCTTCACGGCTAAAGATGGCGGTCAACGAGCTGAACTCGTAGTCGACTTAAAGACCGAAGAAGTGGTTGCTATGACGTCTGTCAATATTGGCATTCCTCACATATCCCCTGACGGGAGATTTATCGTCACGTTCAATGACTATACCCTGTCGAATTTGTACTTTGCGTACGATGGAACAATACAGATTGGTGAGCCAATGAAATCCAGTTTGCGTCTCAGTGACGTAGCTTTTCTCGCAAAGAATGATGGGTATGATTTTTACGTCACTTCCAAAGATTCATCCACTGTTATACTACTTCACACGAGTCCTGCCGGAATGCAAACGCTCAACGTCTTCACTAATGGTGGAATGCCTCAAAAAGCCAAAGACTGGCTTCACACACGACATAGCATTGTGACTGGCTGTGAGGCGCATGACCGTTACCTAGCAACACCTGCCACTGCTGAAGATGCGGTTATAATCATTGATGGTCAGCAGCAGTCAGTGAGTGGCAGGCTCGAACACGTTAAGGGGGTAGTGAACCTTGTTTGGGTCGGCGGAGAAGAGATCTAAAAAACTCACGACAAAAAGATGACTGTTAACTGAAAGAGGCAATGTGATCACTTGGTCAGTGAGCTTATCTTGGTCTTGGCGATGAGCTTCTCTTACTTATTTATTATTCTGTCTGCATGACTTTGGTTGCCCTTTAAGATATTAGAAGTTTTTGCATGATCAGTCATCACTCGCCGGCGGCCCATGTTCAGTTGATGACAAAAGATATATTCCCTTTCGATCCACCTCATGTATAACGATTGCATTTGTTTAATTTCTGTCATTCAACATGGCTGATAGCGATAGCGCAAAATCGCTATTATTGGTCAATACGTCTTTGTATAAAAGAAGCAGACATAGTTACAAAAAATCAACGAGCGGCTGAAGCTATATTTGAGAAGATTCACTATGGATACAAGAACGAAGTAATCGAGTAACGATATCGTATAGCCTCAGTTAGTTTTGGTCAGCTTTGGCATAAGTGAAGTTTTCTCACTTCGACAATGTGTCATTTCCTTGGGTATTCTTTGAAATTTTATTTGTTCACTTGGTAGATGCTGAAAATTGTCTCTACGGATTTATTTTAGAATGACCATAATGTTGAAATTATCAGAGTCAATAAACACATGATGATGATTAATTTTCGATAACCCTATTCCCTTTAAAGCCCCAGGCCTTCCTCCCTCCTATTAAAAGAACCCACCTTAAGTTCCCTTGTGAGTTATGTCGGGTTTTAAAGGCTCGCAACTGGCCGGGCTGTGGGGTGCAACTTTTCTAGTCTGGACCTGCATACTGGCTGGAAGACTTTTAGGTTTTTCTTCCATCAAAACTTTGACTGAGTAAGTAGAATAACATTACTTTAATGGGTACTGATAAGTTGTGTAAATATGCTGAGAAAAATCCAAGAATGAAAACAAGTCTTCATTTCACTACTCAAGCATGAATCGGTGGAGGAAAATTGTTTAAACTGGATTAATCCAAAATCTAATCACGTAGAGCGAAAGAGATGTAAGCTAAGATTTGATGTGATCACAGAATCCTTGCTTTGGGCTACCTGTGAGTTTCCTGTTCCTACACTCCCAGGAAATGCTGAGCTAAGCAAAACAACAACAAAATGGCGGAAGCTAGAAGCGATCCGTGGATAAAAACAGAAAAAAAATCTAAAATGCTAAGTGCAGTTACGGATGTATCACTAAACAAAGACCATGGTAAGACTACTTTTTTAATGTACAAGATCCTTTTTCGATATGTAGTGTTTGTAACTGGGCTGAAATAATCGTTAGATTCACTCTAGGTACCCCCAAAGACGCAAAGGATTATGGGGATGTGCAAATCGAGAATATCTTTATTTGTAAACTTAAAAGTTTTTAATTTTATATTGCAAATAAATAAAATGGATCTTATCTTATCTTATCTAATCAGAAGCAAATAATTTAAGAGAAATTCTTTTCGTATTCAAGCAGTGAGCGCCAAAAACTATTTTCTTGAAGAAAGGCTGTTGTACAAGGCTAAAATCTCGTCATTCAGAAACTTGTTTGAAAGTGGAGGAGATGATCGATGAAAGTGGAATCAAAGTGTTAACCCAACCTAAAAAATTTATTCGAAAATGGTTTCATTTGCTAATTTCCCATATATTTTCTATAACAAAATCTGACAAAGCAAGATTCTAACACAAATACAACAAACGTCTTTGTACAATTGAAAATACCGCTTCATTGTGAAGTGTAACGTGTTTTTGAACTAACGGTGCAGTTATTAACTTGACTCTTTTGTTTTCATATTTCAGGTACACGTTTTGGTTTTATCGGCCGTATCATGAATAAATGTCGGCGTAATCCTCCTCGTTTTCATAGAGAAAGAAGCGAAGAGCTTTCCATGATAACTTATGATGCAGAAGGTGGAGGACATGTACACATCTCGTTCCCACTTAATCCATATAAAGTTCTGGGTCTTCCGTCCAATGTTTCAAGAGGGGCCATCAAGCAAGCTTTTATAAATGAAATCCACCAATCATCGCGGCAGAACCGTGCAATGATCTCCATAGCCAATCACATTCTTACTTCAACGGCAGACAGGTACCAGCGAAGTAGTCTCAATAAATTGACCTATTTCATCAGGGAACTCGACCATTTCACACTCGCAGCAGCTGGTCACACACAAGCACTGGCTTCTAAAATCGACCGCGGACAATTAAATAATATAGATGACGTGGACGAACATGGACGCACGTTGCTGTACATCGCATGCAAGTCTGGTTTTTACGACACGAGTAAGCTACTTTTGGCAAAAGGTGCGTCGGTTAACAAGTTTCAGCGAGATGGCAGTACACCTCTTCATGGCGCAGCCTATTTTGGTCATACACTAGTTGTTGGGCTGCTACTTGAACATGGTGCAACTACAAACATAAGGAACGGATTTGGAAATACTGCCCTTGAAGAATGTCCCACAAACGAGATAAAAAGTCTTATCCAGGCTGCGTCAACCGATTGCATATCATCTCTCGCTGCGCAACTCAAGGAAAAGAGCCTTGTTAAAAGTGTTCGTTTTGTTGAATACCAGGGAAATGTAATCGCGAAGGAGCTTGTTCGTGACCCTAGATCTCTAGACGCGTGTACACGAGCACAGTGGAATAACATTATCCGAACTTGGGAGACCGTATGGCATGGAACTCGCTACAAAAATTTGCAGCCCATCTTAGAGAAAGGGCTTCTTCCATCCGGTTCTAACGGAATAAAACCATTAGTGGGACATTTTTCCTTGGACGAAGAGCATTTTGAAATATGGAACTGGGCGGCTGCTATCTTTGTGTCTCCTAGTCTTATGTATGCCGGTCACGCCGCTTATTCTGAGCGTGTCTTCTCCGAGTCTAACAGATGGTGCGTCCTCGTCAAAGCTCTTTGCAAGCCAAAAAGCTACAAGTCGTACGATCCGACAGTCTACAAATACGATCCAATGGATGGTGAACCCGATACGCCTGAATATCGAGTGCCTGTTACGGGTGAAGACAAAAATGTGATCTTACGTATTGAGTCCTCTCGCAACGTCGTAGTTCGATCACTGATATTTGTAAGCTTAAGTTTCCTAGAAAATGAAGAAATTGACTTTAAAGAGGCATTAAAGACATTTGCTTGAAGGATCAGCATTTGGAAGACATAGAATAGAATAGAAAACTTTAGAATAAAGTGTATACGTACGCTTAGCTATATATAGCGAAGTTTGCACTGAAGTCACCTGTTATAATTGTTGGCAAATTTGAATGACGTCAATGTTTGTAAACAGTGCTTATCGCTATACATGTGCTACTTTAGAAGTAGTCCAGCTAATGATTAATATAAACTACGATAAAAATGGACAATTCATATATTTTTGTGAAGTCACTAAACCTGTGAAATACAAGACTAATACATATCAGTAGGCTTGAATTCCATTTTTTGTCTCTATTTGACTATTATACGTTGATGATTTCATAGATTCAATGCCTTCATTCTATACATTAAAATACTAATTAGGTTAGGGCGTGACACTAAAGACGGTTTCTACTAGTAGAGGTTTATTACCATCACGTGTCGGCGCCTATAATAAAGCTTGTTCTGCCTGTGGTTAGATGGCAGAACAATAATATCCCATCACTCTCGGTAATCGAATTCTTTTTCATGTCAAACGATTGTATTGTTCCTGCCATCTAATACGGCTGCCTTCAAGTGGTTGTGCAAAACCTCTATACAAACTCTTATACTATAATAGGCCATTTGCGTTATGGCGTTAGTTACTACCACTACCAGACTCCATTGCACACTGTCCTTTGTTTTGTTAATTAGCACCAATTGTCTCACTGTTCCCATGAGGAACTACAAATTTGAATAAGAAAGAAAATTCACGAAGCATTTTGGTAGTGGTAGTAAAATGACGCCATAATGCAAACGGCCTATTACGAGTTTTGATGTATCACTTGAATAATAGAGCACGTGATAAGGAACTTCGAGTGGGCTTCCAGTAACTATATTACTCTTCAAATTTCGCTTTCAGCCCACAAACATGCGATCGCTCAAATAATGAGACTGAATTTTAAAAAAGTGTCTAATGGTAGAACTGATACAAATTTCAATATCTCGAAAACAAGCACTCTCTATTTTGTCCTTAAATATCTCTAAAAATAAAGATTTGCTTCATAATTCAATAAGCATAAATTAGCTTTAAAATAGCAAAAGATATAACTTTTTGCAGCGATAAAAATAAAAATTTTGTAAACTAAAATTACAGTTGATACTACAGTTTCTCGCGACACCATTTGGATAAACCTCGGTGAAACTCCCAGCTCTACTTGCTAATTATCTCCTTTCCTAATTCTCACTTTCCGTTGATCCTCTCATATCCCTTTCCTTTAGATTCTCAGTAAATCTTAAAATACTCTTGATTTTTATTTTCATATTCGAAAGAAAAGTCCTTCAAAATTGCGATTTTCCGCCATTATTCAGGTGTATCACTCTGTCCGTAAATTTACCGTCCCTCCCCTCCCTAAGGAATCCATCTAGCTGGCTTGGCTGCTGAGCTAAGCAAAACAACAAAATGGCGGAAGCTAGAAGCGATCTGTGAATAAAAACAGAAAAAAACATCTAAAATGCAAAGTGCAGTTACGCATATATCACTAAACCAAGACCATGGTAAGCCTTTTTTAATGTACAAGATCCTATTTCGATATATAGTGTTTATAATACTTGCTTGAAAAGCTTGAATCATACGACCAAAATAAATGTCGTCATTTGGAAATTGTAGAATCCAAACTTTTTTCCTCATTTTTGGGTTATAACTATTTTCCTTTTCGTTTATCTTAATATAAATTAATCGTTCTTTAATGTATAGTCATATTTAGTTTTTTTATGGACTTGTTATTTTGTAATAGGATGTTTTGTGTCGACTATTGATGGTGGATTTAGAGTGTACAACACAGAACCCCTGGCTGAAAAAACCAGAATTATAGGTAAATGATTAAAATATGAATGAGAATATTAAAATATAGTAATCCCAAAGAGAGTCAAAAGACACTAACATGGCGGCCATTGTGGTGCCATTTACAATGGATGAGAAATCTCACGTAACATGCAATCGAAGAATTTTATGCTATTTATCCCACTTTATTACATGTAAAAATACAGCCAATCAGAAATTATGCAGGAAAACTGTTGTTAATTTGGCAGTATTCCACACCATGACATGATGGCAGCCATGACAAGAGGTAGAAACCATTGAATTTGGCCTTATCCAACCATACCTGAGAAAGAATTCAGTTTCCCAGGGGAATGAGACTCTGTTGTTGTGCTTCCTGTCATGGCTGCCATTACATGATGGTGCAAAGTCTCCATACTTTTAGGATTAATAATCACATCTGAGAATCAAACTATTGTATTTTTTTCTCCATTACTGTATTTCAAATTATAGCTATAATTCAATGAAAATACTTCTGTGTTCATGAGTTTTTGCGAAATTTTCGACCACCAGACTTAACTGAGCTCTACCAGATATCACAAGTTCATATGCTTTACAGAACAAACCTACTTGCTATTGTTGGCACTGGTCCAGGAGCAAGATTCTCAAATGATAAAGGTACATACTTACTACCTTAGTTTATTGAGTACCTCTCAGTATAATGGGACCAAAAATCATTTAAGCCTGCATAATACCAGCATCAAAATCAGAATCAGAAGCAACATATGCACTCAGTATCCTATTTATGTCCTAGATATTGTTAAAAGGCACTGAGCCTGCAAATGTTCTTTGCAATTCTGATTCAGACCCTAGTTGCAAATTACTGCGCTGTGTTCTGTGTATATACATTCTCAAAGTTATTATTTTTTAGTATAAAATATTCACAAACACCATTGGTAATGTAAAGAATGTATGCTTCAAAAATACATATAGTTTGAAATTTCACACACCTTCACTGGAACACATGAATATTCTACAAAAAATCGAGGCTTACCAGTGAACAACAGAGAATTTGGAACTGGAGTATTCTTTGTTCTAACACTTTGTTTCTTAGATCGAATACTTTGTATTTTAATAGTTTGCATCTGGGATGATACCTGCAAGAAGATGGTTCTTGAATTCACTTATGGCTCACCAGTAATGACAGTCCGATTGAGAAGAGATCAGCTGATTGTAGTTCTCAAGAACAAAATACATGTCTATACTTTCCCCAATGACCCTCAAAAAGTACTGTACTTTGACACAAGAGACAATCCTAAAGGT
The DNA here is from genome assembly GCA_011057435.1 of Actinia equina. Classification (NCBI taxonomy): domain Eukaryota; kingdom Metazoa; phylum Cnidaria; class Anthozoa; order Actiniaria; family Actiniidae; genus Actinia; species Actinia equina. The sequence goes on from WHPX01001469.1 coordinate 240,639, forward strand.
AGGTAGATCTAGCATACTATCTATACCTTCCATGCCAAAGCCCTAAACCCTTTAGCCTCCTTCGCAGCCATTCTTAAGGTCATCAAGCAACGGCTGCAAAGGTGGGTATAAAACCTTATGCTAGGATTTGTATTACTGAATAGAAATACTTCATTCTTAATTTCTTTAGGGTTATGTGAAGTAAGTCCAAGTACTGAGAGACCTCTGCTGGTATTTCCAGCTCACAAGTGTGGAAGTGTACAGCTTGTGGTAAGTATGATAAAGTCCTTTATAGTAACTAACCATGAGGTTGATGGCAAAAGCAGTGCATCCGGCCATCCAATACAATATTTTCCTAATAATATGTCACAACATTCTTACTAATATTGAGGTGCTCTTTGAGCAATGTTTAGTGTTGAGTGTATGACTTCACAGACACATATACAAATTCGTAAAAATATAATACTTCCCATTGGAATATAAAGAAAAAACTTTAACCAGTGATTATTTAACCCTTAAGAGATTATTCCATTGAAGTTTCAGCTGAATTAAATTTTGGAAGATTTTCGTGCTAGTCCCCCTTTAGATTTCTTTCTTATTCACTACATGCTCTTGTGCTTTACATGAAGTACCATACTTGAACAATATTAGCTAGAATAAAATAGTCAGAATTTTAAAATAAGCATTGCCTATTGTGTGGTTCCAAAAATTATCCATACCCCCATCACCCCCCTACCCCCCAGAAATTCCAATTTTCTTCCATACAAACTCGACTGTAATTTTTGTTCTTTCTCTGACCCCCTACTCTTCAGAACTTCCAAATTCCTCTATGGTTAGGGTATGGATGATTTCTGGACATACACATTCCCAACTGCTAGAAATAGTAGTAAAAGTAGCACATTTCATTTTGTTCTTGTTTTCTTGTAGTATCTTAGCAACAGGCAGCCTGACAGCTCATCAGCACCTTTCACTATCAATGCTCATAAGGGAGAATTAGCTTGCCTGGCAGTGAATCAACAGGGTACCCAACTGGCAACAGCATCACAAAAGGTATGTGTGTAAATATGATGCATAGCCTGCATAGTGGCCCTCTGTTTTTTTGCCTACTCCTTGACAGAGGGCCCCTATGCAGGCTATATGATGCATTTATTCCTAGTTCCCAAGAAATGGTACTCTTTCCCATTTTAATGACTATTTCTGGTTTTCATGACATGTCACTTGTATGGCATCTTTGAAGTTTGGAGGCAATGATTGAAAAAACTTGGTGGGCAATGATTTGCATTCGCACTACAAAAGCTTTAGTGATGACTTATTTTTTTTGCAAATAGACAGAATTTCAGCTAGTGCAAACATGCCTCATTTATGGCATAGTTAGAAGAGAAAGTATGGGATTTCAAAACATTGGTTTCTTTCAAGTTGCACATTCTTTACATTTCAGTCGACTTTTGTAAATGATTTCCTATCTGTAAAGGATAACATTCTGGTAAGCAAGCTACAACTGATAACCCAATGGTGGTTTTCCTAGTCTCCCACAACATGGAATGGAATGAGACCATTACTCCTTGACACTCCTTCACAGCTTGTTATGCCCCGATGAGCAATCTAGATTACAAAAATTCGAAAGAAGGTAGTCTATGCAAGGTAGTTTTTCTAATGACCTCTAACCTACTGTTTCGTCTCAAAAATGAACGGGTCTTACAAAAATTTAGCGCAATGTTACTGTGTGAGGTTCAAACTACGGTCTTTTACTAGCATGGTACAAGAAGTATTTCATCTTCTCTGTATATGGTCATGTGTGTTCATAATGGGGCAGAAACTCTGCTTATATTGTTGAGATATCAAGCATTATTCATTGACTTTATTAGCATGTGGAGGCTCCTAAAAGAGCCGTTTGTTTTGTTGGACTAGGAGAAGTCACTTAAGCTCTCTCGCCACGGATTCGGCGGGCAAGCTGAATATCCTTGGGCATGATGGTAACTCTCTTGGCGTGAATGGCGCACAAGTTGGTGTCTTCAAACAGACCGACCAAGTAAGCTTCACTAGCCTCCTGAAGGGCCATCACAGCTGAGCTCTGGAATCGGAGATCTGTCTTGAAGTCCTGAGCGATCTCACGAACCAGACGTTGGAATGGCAGCTTTCGGATCAACAGCTCGGTTGATTTCTGGTAACGACGGATCTCACGAAGTGCGACGGTACCTGGCCTGTAACGATGAGGCTTCTTGACTCCACCAGTTGCTGGGGCACTCTTACGTGCTGCCTTGGTGGCGAGCTGTTTTCGGGGCGCTTTTCCTCCGGTAGATTTACGAGCAGTTTGCTTGGTACGGGCCATATTTCTAGCAGTATTCTCTCAACAGAATGATATGCAACTATATTTCATCCCTATAATTTATCATAGCCGCGCTCTATTATGATTGGTTGATGAAAAGTTGCACTTTGATTGGACAGAAAGACCTTCCTACTAATCCTATTGGTCGACATTTAATCCCGCCACGATTCAAATGAAATATTGCTTGAAGCTCACGATTCTTTTAACCAAGATAGAAACTTGGCTTCTTTACTATTGTTTGATTTGACATCATCTGCTGTTTTTTCCCATAAAAAACTAATAGTGTCTAAAAAATCTTCACAATTGGGCTGATATTTAGCAAGAAAATGAGCAACGAAGCTAATGACCTTGATCCTGAGCTTCAAAACATGGATCACAATGCTGTGTCATTAGCTGATGACGTGCTGCTTCTATTAGTATTTGTCTGTTTTTGTTCAAAGTTCAAGTAGATTATGCTTTATCGGTTTTCGTGGTGGTTCGGCCTCATGCTTTAAAAGCCTCTTGAGCGCGATATTTTACATCATTACTCAGGTAACTAATTCTAAGTCATAATGTCTGGTCGCGGTAAAGGAGGAAAAGGTCTAGGGAAAGGAGGCGCCAAGCGTCATCGTAAGATCCTTCGGGACAACATCCAGGGAATCACCAAGCCCGCCATCCGTCGTCTTGCTCGTCGTGGTGGAGTCAAGAGAATCTCTGGTCTGATCTACGAAGAGACCCGTGGTGTACTCAAGGTTTTCCTTGAAAATGTCATCCGTGATGCTGTCACCTACACCGAGCACGCCAAGAGAAAGACCGTCACAGCTATGGATGTTGTCTACGCTCTGAAACGCCAAGGACGTACCCTGTACGGATTTGGCGGTTAGATGAGTTTCTCATCTCATTCACAAACAACGGCTCTTTTAGGAGCCACCACATATTAATAAAGTCTTGATCCTATATGCTGCCTCATACAAGATAAATATTAAGTTCTGAATCATTTGCTCGCCTTTTTCGGTTACATCTTACAAAGCGTCTTCTTGTTGAGCAACTGCTCTTCCTGAAAAAAAATTTTGTTTTTGACTAACATGTGACTCTTACAATATATTAAGCATGTAAATGAAACCTCCATGGTGAAACTCGGCATTTCAATAACAAGCCCAGAAAAATACATTGATAAGAATACAACGAACTTTAACTAAACAGTTTTAGAAATGTTTCTTCAAACATCTCGACAGCATGATGACGAGATAACAACAAAATGGATCGTCTTTATTTCATTGCTTTTCATATATTATCTTTCTAGGGCCACTTTTATTTTATTGAGCAAGCGTTTTTAATAATTTAAAAATTATTGTCGCCATACAGGTTTTCAAAATACCTAAACATGACGGGAAACCTTTGGTGTCATGGCTTACTGATCATTCCATAAAGAGACGCTGCTTGGATGAACGCAAATTCAAATTTTTCCGGCAAAAGATACCGGATATCTTTTGCTAGTCACGACTGACTAATTGTTCCAAAGAGACGCTGTTTGGACGCGCGCAAATTCAAATTTTTTTAATATTTACGACAAAAGATACCGCCAAAACATTCACACGATAAAACTTTATCAGAAACTATACGGTAGTTTTAGAGTTTTACACGGTAAATCTTTTACTAGCCTGCGTACAGCCAAAACCATGGTTTGGATACACAAGGGGTATTCTTTTACTTGAAGCTTGCTTCGTGACTAAAGTTTCCGACGCATGAATGGAAAGTAGTTTCGTGAAACTTTCTCCATATGAAATATTAATCTTTTTGGCATGGAAATTTTTCGTAAGTGACGTTCGCTATTGCTTTATATCTTATCAAAGAAAGGATATTTCTTATCAGTGGTTAATGGAAATGGTCCAAAAAATATGATGGTGTTTTCTATGAAACAGTCTACATTATTCAGACACGATTCCATCGCTCGAAAAATCATACGCTGGCAAAAACTGTTTCAAAGAAGAGGTTTACTTTATAGCGCAGTTTCGATTTGACTTGGGCTTATTGCAAGTCATGAAGTTGGGTTTTAGCATAGGATAATGATCTTTCGATATATGTGGTGGCTCCTAAAAGAGCCGTTGTTTTTGTGTTGAACAGTTGAACTGTTTACGAGCTTTTCTTCTCGGTCTTCTTGGGAAGAAGAACAGCTTGGATGTTTGGAAGGACACCACCTTGAGCAATGGTGACTCCACCAAGAAGCTTGTTCAACTCCTCGTCGTTTCTGACGGCCAACTGCAAGTGACGGGGGATGATTCTGCTCTTCTTGTTGTCACGAGCAGCGTTGCCTGCCAACTCCAGGATTTCAGCGCTCAGATACTCGAGAACTGCAGCCATGTAGACTGGAGCACCAGCACCAACACGTCGAGCGTAGTTGCCCTTGCGGAGAAGTCGATGGATACGACCGACGGGGAACTGAAGCCCTGCACGGGATGAACGGGTTTTGGACTTGGTGCCCTTTGCTTTACCTTTACCACGACCAGACATTTTGATTTTGGAATTTGTATCGTTGATTCCTAGGGTGTACTATGATAATCTATGAAGACGTTTGCTGGTATTCATAGGAAAAACATGAGTAGAGTAGGATCGAAATCCACCAATCAAACGTCGACATACAAGCAACATCACAAAGATCAACTAAATGTCAATACAAAAATCTAAACTTCATTTTTTCCACCAATCAGCAATCGGTACCTGTGATCCGCATGTAAATTGATCTCTTTCGATTTCGATATAAATAACGATCGCGCCGCTTTGTAACTTTCTTTGATTTAATCAAAAACTTCACTCAGCAAGAAAATATGCCACCAAAACCCTCAGTTGGAAAGAAAGGAGAGAAGAAAGCCGGCAAGAAGGCCGCTCTTAGTGACAAGAAGAGAAGGTCCAAAAGGAAGGAATCTTATGCCATATACATCTACAAAGTCATGAAGCAGGTCCATCCTGACACTGGTATCTCCAGCGCATCGCTGGTGAAGCTTCGAGACTTGCTCACTACAACAAGAAATCCACCATCACATCTCGGGAAATCCAGACGGAATCGCATCTTTAGAATCGCATCTTTAGAATCCAAAACTATTACAGCAAATTTTATTTAATCAATATATTTTTATAACAGTTATATGCTTACAATCCCATAGATGAATAAGTAATATCGGTTAATTTATTCATTCAGGGATACTTAAGGGAGTGGACTTCAAATGTTTGCCAAACAGACAGAAATGCCATATGTTATGGATAAATAAGGGTCAAATGTGTTCATAGCCTTGTATCAAGATAGATAGAAGTGTAACAAATAAAATGGAACACTAATAAACAGAAGTATAACATCAATAATACCACAATCCTATAGAGATGTTAACTTATGGTATGAAAGACTTACTATGAGTTAAGGTTCTGTTACACTTTGCAATTTTCTCGACAACTTGTCTCACAGTGCTTTTCCATAGATGAGTTTATAGAGGGGACTCTGTTATAACTATGAGAGAATGTACATATATTCTGGAGCCAACTACACACAGTCCAATATGTTGTTATCCAAAAATGTGGCTAACTTCTCATACAGATGGTAGGAAGCACATATAAGAATACACATATAACAATTCATTGATAACTTGGATCGGGTACTGGTAACCCTTGTTTTTCTCAAGGAATTGAATTCTAGTCTTCCTTTCACAAATATTGATGTATGAATTTAGGTTTATTATAAATATTGAACCAGAAGTATATTCGCAAGAGCACAAGGGTGGCAAGTTCTATGGAGTTGCTGCAAGGGTAGATCTGGGGGGTCAAGGGCGGCTAGTCAATCCCCTTTTGGAGTGGAAAAATAATTCAGAATGAAAGTAAAGATAAAGCCATTCTTGTTCCTAGCACCTGTGCTATTGCCTGCATTCATGGAACAAGATGAAGGATGTTATGTGATGCCTTTCTAGATAACAGGTACCTCTCTTGAAATCATTCTTAACCAGTCTCATTTTTCAGGGAACTCTGATTCGAGTATTTGATGCACAGTCCAGAAATCAGCTGATTGAGCTAAGAAGAGGAGCTGATCCAGCCACCCTTTACTGGTATAGCCTCATTGTCAGCTATTATCAATTTAAGGCAACTTTTCTTATTCACTTATTGTATTCAACACACCCATGCAGTCCCAACTAGTAACCACTTGTCATTATCAGGTTATCTTATTATTTTGATTGATTTTTATTGTTATTACTATTATTAAAAATTAAGTATAACTTGACCTTTTTACTGCCTTTGGGCAAATAGGGATATCCTTTGTAAACTAGGGTTGTAAACTATACTAGTTCATTTCAGGCTTTCCCATAACACTAATGTGTTCTAATTAATGTTTTTTCAATTCTCAGAACTTCAGACCATAAGGGGTAGGAGATAATCATACAATCAGCTGATGGTGTTAAAAAAAGTAAACTTTCTATGGAACTAACCTGGATGTTTCGTTTTTTCAACAGCATCAACTTCAGTCATGATTCCTCTTTCCTGTGTGTTTCTAGTGACAAGGGAACAGTACACATCTTCGCTCTTAAAGATTCGAAACTCAACAAAAGATCAAGGTGACTCGACTGCCTAATGATACCATTCATATCATGGGTTACCTGTGGTACCGCCTCACAGGAACCCCAAAAGCGCTTACTCTTCTGCTTGAGTTTGAAAAAATAGGTCTTACCGGGTTTCCTGTGGTATTGACGTTTCATTGTTTGTTTTTTTCCAAGTCTTTCTAAGGCTGGTTTTCTCGGCCGCTACGTGGAGTCTCAATGGGGTTTAGCTAACTTTACTGTACCCGCTGAAGTAGCTTGTGTATGTTCGTTTGGACAGGCGAGTTCTGTCATTGGTAAGTGAGCACCGTCGAAAGACATCCTAAAGCGTAGACAGTCTTTCTCTGTTAGTTAACCCCTTTATAATCTGGGTAAATTTTTTAGGATGTCGCTATGCTTAATCTGGCATCGCAATCTCGTACCCAAAGCCTGCGTTTCTCTTGATCTTTCCTCGGTGCTGATCAAGACAAACGCAGGCTCATTGGACGATATTGCTTGTATTGCTAGTAAAAATAACTTAATTACAGTGCTTCTCGATCGCATTCGTGGAATCACAGTAATGTCTTTCAATGGATACACAAAGTTTTGAAGTTCACGTGTCCTGAAATAACGTGGAAACGCCTTGATTGACGTCCACCAAAACTCCGCGAGTGCTACTGAGAAACTGAATGTATAGGTTTTTCTTTTTTTTCAGCTGTGTGCATCGATGGAACGTTTCATAAATATGTTTTTACTCCAGACGGCAACTGCAACCGTGAGTCCTACGATATATTCCTGGAGCTTGGAAACGACTGTGATATTTGAACGGAGCCTTATGCACTTGCGTGATACCAGTGCTGCTAAGTTTGGGATTTGATGGACGCGTTTTTGTTACATCTCAGCAAGAGAATATGAACTAAGAGAAGGAATCCTACCCACATAGACTTGTAACCATCATGTGCACAGTTTGATGCTTTTTTTAGCTTGAAGATATTTTGAGCGAAGAACCTGATTGGTTGTGCTTTCTTGATGGTAGGCGGCTTACAGTCTTGCAGTAAACAAAGCCTGTGTTTTTGTCGTGGACGTAACGAAATATGGTGCTTTTCGTGTCCTAAAACGAGTCATTAAAGGGTAGCATAATTATCGCGCGGGCATGGTAACGAGTTAAAAATAGCATCAATGATTCTAAAAATAGCATCAAAGTGTGCACATGATGGGGCACGGGGATTCCTTCTCTTAGTTCATTTTCTCTTGATCTCAGTCTTTCTCTTCATTAGTTGGCTGGTGGCTGATGCCGTCCTTAATCAGGGTGACAAACATGGTATAACAAGTCGTTTCGCGCCAGTCGAAGCACAGGCAACCCAAACTGACAAAATGTCTGTGCATGGCTTATAATGTGCCCAAATTGCAATTTCGCTTGATAGTTTTTGTTTTCATGTCTCTATTCTCACACAAAAGTGGTCAAAGCGTTCAAACGGAGTACAGTACTACATTGCTTAATAAACCCTCTAGAATCTACTGATCATAGTCAGAACAATAAACATGATTCTCGAATGTCGAATAGCAGTATTTACTGTAACATAAGTATTTCATTGACGGTAAGATAATATTTTCAGGATCATTAAATAGGTAAATTGAAGAATTCAGTTACAAAATGACGCATGTATTGCTTGCCTTTTCTATCGAATTAGGTGACAGCATCCCACTTTAATATATATCTAGTGAAGTTTAGCACTTTCTACTACAAATCACACGGCGTATGACTTTCTGCGCATAATCTCAGATTTGAAAAGCTGATACCAAGCAGGTCGTTTTAGATCAGACCAGTCGCTGCCAAGGTAACATAATGTTACCATAACAACGGTACAAGTGATGAGTACTTAAAGCTCGCTCATGCGTCGTTTTGCAAATGCATTTACTGACCATATATAGCCAGGAAAATTTGAACACAGCTTTATAAATGACAGAACATTTTTCGTATGACCGGGAAAACTACAGCATGGAGAAACACTGAAATGGATTTTTATTAGATTTAGTTTCAAGATTTAGCCAATCAAAACTTATACTGGTCACATGGTAATACGTTACCGCTAAAGTATTTTTTCCCCCATCAAACGAAAACTGCTCTGTTTTAAGAAAAATGTATTTATAATTGTCTACGCACAAATATTTTCCATTTATTACTTTATCCAAGACGAATTACTTTATCCAATTCTATTTTTTGAACATTAAAATAAATCCAGACTCGTTTTTGTCGCTGTAATTCACCTCCAGGCTAGCTCTTTATATCATGGTGAAGAGACCTGGGTCAAGTTTTGCTGACCATCCTAAACACATCCAAGTGTATTTAAAATTTTACAATTTTTTCGAAATTCAATAACTTCTACATCAAACAAAATAAAATTGAAAATAATTTGTTAACTTTGACCAGAACGAGTGGTGTTTTTTTTATGAGGAAGCCTGGTACTAGCTTTCTCTCTGTAGCTGATTATAGATTTGCCTGAAAACAATTCATCGCATTTTCGTGCCCGGACCCTTTACAGCGAAACTGTGTAGGGTTTGGGAACGAGAATCTGATTTTTGATGTTATAAGGTCTAACATTATAAAAAGAAATAAAATGACTAAAACTGGTTAACTTTAATTATGTGTCTGGTACGCTAGTATTTGTACATCTGTTTCCTGTCTCACAGGAAAAACAGTTTATATTTTCGTTCAACAATTTGAATCCACGATCTTAGACTCGTGACCAGACCTCCCGTGTAATATGCCATAAGCAAGTACTGGGAACAAACTATCACTCATTCTTGTCTCCTGTTAATATTGTACATGTGACGTCATTGTGCCTATGCTGTTGTTAATCCTGTACTGGGTTATTACTGTAGGTCTGAGGTCATATCTTTGACTTTAAATTACTCTAAAAAAAACTTGCCAAAGCCATGCTGCCACGTGACCGCGTCTGGAGTCCCCCGGGGAAGGAAAACAACAGGCCCGACCTTCATGAAAACAGCCCATTATTTTTGTAACAACGAATGACGAGGCGACGTTTGAAGCAAATATGACGTCCTACACTCACCAACCAGTACCAAAACTGCCTTACTTAGTCACATGACCTGTCTTATACAGCTAGTCACATGACTTGTACATATGACACTCATGTTATATACTCGTGAAACCCAAGCTAGTCACATGACGGTCACGTGATATACTCGTGAAACTTACGCTTCAGTCACATGATTAAGGCAAATGCTCACGCGATATACTCGTGACAGCAAATCTAGTCACACGACTTAGGCACATGACGGTCACTTTATATAATTGCGTGACAGGAACGCTTGTTACTCGAATACGATAAATGCCATTTATAATTAGTCAAATGGCTTTCTAAACAATTTCAATAATTCTTTGCGACATATTGGGCCTACAAATATGATTAAATCTTAATACAACTTGAAAATTGAAATTCTACGATAAATTTAAAGATTGGATTTTAAATACGATAGAAATAATAAACTAATATATGCCAATAAGGATTATTACATTATTGATAATAATTATAATGATACATTAATTAGAATAGTTGTAAAGCTCACAATTGAATAATTATTTACATCTACAACACTCTTGTCAAATAACGACACATACATTAGTATCACGTGTTCGTATATTGCAGTGTGTTGCCATGACAACGTTAAGGGAGTAGTATACCTTCATTCTAATAAAAGGTCAATGACCGTCTCTTCTACGCATGCTTGCTCGCACTGTTCAAGGTGTCCAGTGACTTAAGCTCAGTTACTTCAAAGCAGAGCAAGTAATTGACTCTAGTCCAAGTTCTAAATTTTGCTTTTAATAGCCTAGAATTCACCTTAACTTGACGTGGGGCTTGTGGTGTTGGACATGTGGAGATGTACATTCAACCACGTGTTTCCCTTCTTTTGCCATACTCGCGTCTCCTCGGTCTGCTTAGTGACTGGATCGCCATTGCTAAAAACAACGTAAGATGATAGAAGGAAATCCATTACAATCGCGTTTTAATTTGCTTAATTCAAATCACTGGGCTGATCTAATTCAGGGCATGGCTAAAATACAGATCGAACCCTAAATCAACCTTTGGGCTGATTTAAGTCACAAGGCACGGCTAACTCGCTGATTGAACCCTGAAACAACCTCTTGGCTGATCTAAGTCAGGGCACAGCTAACTCACAGACTGAACCCTGAAACAACCTCTAGGCTGATCTAAGTCAGGGCACAGCTAACTCACAGACTGAACCCTGAAACAACCTCTGGGCTGATCTAAGTCAGGGGAAGGGTAACTCACAGATTGAACCCTGGAACAACCTCTGGGCTGATCTAAGTCAGGGCATGGCTAACTCACAGATTGAACCCTGAAACAACCTCTGGGGTGATATAAGTCAAGACATGGCTAAATTACAGATCGAATTGGAATTTAGCTTGCTAAGTGTTGCGAAGGGAGGAAAACTGGAGAACTTGGAGAAAAAACCCTCGAATCAAGGGAGAGACCTAACAGTTTTCCAGTGATACGCAAAACCGCTCTAAAGGGATTGAATCAGACTACTTTACCTTGCAATGGTTTGCGTGAGCCTCATGTAGCAAATACATGCTGATTCTTCACTAAGTAAATGCACGTGGGGGGACAGAATTGTGGTATTGATGGCTGTTGATCTTTTGCTGAGCACTACAATAACAAAGTAATAATACTCAAAGGAATGAAACGTGGACTGCATGTTTCAAGTTGCAGAGTCTTCACTGGGGTCCATATATATAAATCGACGTATTCTTCTTCTAGGTCATTAACGGTATAGCAAATGTCTTTCTTTTAGAAAACAAAGGTAATCAGCTAGAGAATACTTCCCTCGAAGGAAAGTCAGGTTTTTATTTATTTATTAGCACATGGGTAGGGAGGGAAGGGAATTGTAGGGGGATAACGTTGTTTTGAGAAAGAGGTTGGAGGGGGGAGGATTACATAATGAGCTTTTGAACTTTTGCAGGTTGATGAAAAGGGGTGGGGTGGGTAGGGGTAGTGCAATCTTTGCCTCTACCATGCAAGGGGGTTGGGTTATGTTTGTAAAGCTTTCCATGCGGTTATGTTACCCCCCCCCCCCCACCCCACCCCTATGTGCTAATTAATAAAAGTCCCCTAACCAGCAATAAAAATATACGTGAGCATACTGACTTCAAAAGTTTTACTTACAATTATCAAAGTAAAACTTATGGAACTCCAGGCCCTCCACTAGGTTACCATTGGACACAGGTTCAAATGCAGTCACGTGTGGATCAACAAGCTTACTACGATCCAAACAAAGATTTGTCAGGGATTTATTTTTTAATTAATTGCCCAACATTTAGAGGTCAACAGTACAGAGAGAGAAGAAAAGAAAGAGAAAAAAATGGAAAGAATCTGCATTTCTAATGATGTTTAAATTAAATAATTGTTAAAGGTCAGAGATAAGTCCTAGTATTGCCTAGCAATAGGATTTACACAAAAGACCTATCTACAAGCGCAACGACCAGGATACCTACCAGCAGATAACTGTGAGGAGCATGCGCATTAACAATGACAGGGATTCTGTTTCAAGGGATTCCTGAGCATGTAGAGTAAGAATGACTCGGTTGAGAGTTTACATAATGCGCACTTGCAAAGCCTCTGGGATCGACAGTGAAAATTGCTGGCATCTCACCAACCATGCGCAGTAAGCGTTACCAAGAAAGCATCTCTGAGATTCTGCCGAGCATGCGCATTAAGAATGTCGTGTCTCTCGGGTCAAAAGAGACTTTCTAGCATCGCACCAAGCATGTGCTGTAAGTCGTCAGGACACTTGTGGAGGTAAAGTGTCGCAGATTTACCTGTATGTTTCAAAGTCACCGGTGGTGATACTGGTTATAAGTTTCTGTGTTAATCTGATAATTTCTTGTTCTCGAGCAGCTGAAAATAAATATAGATTTATCAAACCATAATAAGCCCAAAAAAACCGGCTTTTGCTTGATATCAATCAGTCAACAGAGAAGGGCAAACACTGCCCGTTATGTGCTGTCAAAAAGAGGGTCTTTTATTGCTTGGTATCAATCAGCTGAATGTACCTCATGAATTGATTATATCAACGTCCTTCAGTGAAATGCAAACAATGCAAGTATAGAGAAGTTTTCGTATAACTGAAAGCTCACGGTACGAACACGGGCGTGACAAGGCAATGATACGCCAGACCAATCATATCGCACGTGAATTTACTCTCCGTCCAATCAAATGCCCGAAACACGGCAGAATCACTGCGCGTACAAGGTCACGGCACTGCAAGACCAATTAAAATTCTATAGAAAACATCACGGTCACGGCACGGCACTCTTACGTCACCGAGCTTTTCACAGTCATACGAAAACTGCTCTATTTCACCAATTATAAGTATACATTTCTAATACAAACGTGGAACGACGTCATCCACGTATGCTCGTTCTAAGATAAGGGAATTTTACTTTTTTTTTAATTCAGAAACTACGTTTACCTTTAGCAGCGACATCGGGGGCTTCGTCGTCTTCTGAGTGTGGAATGAGGTCATCATCGGAATTCTGAAATTCAGGGAATGGAAAATGTCAACAAATAAACAATAAATGTTTGTGACAAGTGTTACTGGAAACATGAACTGATTATTAATGTCGATATTTGGATTCAACATGCCCAAATGCTTTGAAACGATTGTTTGAAGGCAAAAGAATGCAACTCTGATGTCTGCATTAGAGATTTTAAGTGTGACTTCAATCGTATGGAAATATGAATTCCGGGTCCAAAACAAAAAGCTATATAAACTACACATTTGATAGGGTAACTAGAACTACACAGATTAATTTTTCATGTAGGCCCTTTCTAGATCGAATTCCCGAATTCGCTTGACTGGTCACGAAACAATGGTTTCAAATTAAGGTTGGACTTGGTGAATAAACGAATCAAGTTCAGTTTCGACTTCAAACCATTGTTTCGTGCTCAGTCAAGAATTTTTTTTTTTTTTTACAACCACATGCACCACTCCCCATACGGGGCTCTTCCGTTAGGTTCCCTCCACACGCACTACCACTACATTCTATATTCAAGCGAATTCGGGATAGGTCTATTAGAGTTTATTAGAAAAAGCAGTTCTATAAAGGTTTCTCTTACTTTTCTTCAAAGGATATTTATTCAGACAAATTTTAATTTTCAAATCATTGAGAAAATTTTTGAGAAACTTGAGAAAGCCCCGTTTGATGTCTGTTTAAAAAATATGTACACTTACCCTTTTCTTTACCATTGGTCGCACTAAAGAGTAATAAAAATATCAAAATGAGAAACACTTTATTATCATGTATTAAGGGCAAAACAACACTAAACATGATGCATTGTGGTCTTGCTGGGGGTACAAACGATGCCATATAAGGCATCATGAACAAACAAGCAAGCAAGCAAAGAAAGAAATAAGCAAACAAACAAGATGAAGCAAACAAACTACAACGATAATATGACGTCAGACAAACAAAGACATGGCGTCATTGCAAACGACAAACATGGCATTGATAAGAATAGATACGATAAAAGAGTAAAGAGAAAGTAAAAATTACAAATAATTGAACGAATAGACAAATAGCGTTAAAGATATTAATAAAGGTTAATAATTAGTAATTATAAAGTTTCAACAGTTTTATGCATGCATTAAAAACTAACTTACCGGCAGACACAAAGGCACGTTCTCTCTGTCAACATATTTATCGGATAACTCGAAATGCGAGGCGGTTTATCTGTGTTGATAATGGAACATGCGTTCTAACTTTCTGGTCAGCTTCAGCGTTACTTGGTCTTTGGCCTTGAATAAGGCTACACTATATCGCTACTCTGAAGCAAGCTCTAGGTTGATCTAAGTCAGGGCACGGCTAACTCACAGATCAAACCCTGAAACAACCTCTAGGCCGATCTATAGTAAGAGGACGGATAACTCACAGATCGAATTGCAAATTAGCGTTGGGTTTTGCAGAGGAATTTACCGCCGTTTGCATTACTACGCGGCCACCCCAGACACAAATCGCGTCGTGTAGTTTGCAATAGACTATTGTCAATCAAACACCTCATTCTACTTGGATATACTCAAACTCTATGCAATCGCTTTCGGAACTTTCCTTCGTGATATCTGAGTGAGAAAGTTTGATAGAAAAGCCAACTCACTGATCCAAGCGTGTATAAATGGCGTCAACATGAATGATTGACTCGATTTGTGTATGTGATGACTGCGTAGTAATGCAAACGGCGGTAAAAGTGAGAAAACCCTATTCAGCGCGCCGACATGATAGATTGACGCCCAAACCAGGTTTATCAACACAGGCAACCAAACCAGGCATTTTGAGACATCCGATAGAAAATGACGACACCAGAGATATTACAGAAATGAATAAGAGGATTTAACCTTTCATACTTTCAATGCGCATGCGTGACTTGCAAGCTTCGGAATCAAGAGATAACAACCGAGGAAAATAGTCAAGCTTAGATGACGGAAGTGTAACCACATATTAAAAGCTTACGTTGAAGACAGAAAGTAATTTCCCAGAATCGAAGAAGGAAAAAAAGAGCGGCAGAAATGTTTACGGAAAAGAAGAGAAAACTTATAGAGAAGATTTCAAAGATTTTAGTTTACCAAAGAAGAAAACAACCCTTAGCATAATTTATCTGACATACTGTGAATATCATTAGCTGAACTAGAAGCACCTTCGTTTCATTCAGTGCTGCCACAGGTAGCCCAACAATGTAATTAGGTGCAAGTCTCTAGCTCAGCTAGTGAACAAATTTACATTAGTTTCACCAAGTTTGAATATATTTAGATACCAAATTATTTTTAGGACAGAAACAATAGGTGCAAAGAGCTTACTAAAAAAGTGCAAGAAGGTAGCTGTGTTTTTAGGATTTGATTTTTTTTCAGTACTAACATGTTTCGTTAACTGTCGCCAGTTTGCCGCCTTTTGCCTTTGCCGCTTTGTCCGAAAGAGTTCTGTGCACTACAACAAAAAATCAATCAACCTTACCATCAAAATATTCCCTTTCACAGTTCCCTGTGCCATCTTGAAAAGTAGCCATACCTTTGCATCGAAGCGAGACGAACAAGGAGCTTGTAATGACAGAAACCCTTTTTAACACCTTGGAAAATTATTCACGTCTATCATTACAAGCTCACCGTTCGTCTCGCTTCGATGCAAAGGCACGGCTACCTTTCAAGATGGTGCAGGGAACTGTGAAGGCGACTGTTAATACATGTACATTTTTTATCATATAAATTATAATAATACTTCATTCTCTAATCAATTTTAGTGTCCGGAGACGATTTTTTAAAAGGTTGGTTTAAACGTTACCACGGTTACCTTGGTTAAAACAGAGGAGTTGTAAACGTCACGCATGCGCAGTTCTCTGAATTAGTAAATACCGATCTTTGCTATCCTTAGCCTGCGTTTTGTACAGCGGTCAATTGTGGTTTGAACATGCGTATTCATAAAGCTTGTGTTGAGGCGAGGCTTTGTTGAGGTGTTCGCTGCCCTGTCTAATTTTGAAAATTTTTCTTGTTATATGCGCATGTGCTGTTTGTTGGACGCTATCTGGCTTAGTTAACACAGGCTAAGGATTTAAGCTTGATGGATTCTGTTCAAGTGTTAGTAACCAAGAATTAGATGATTAACTAAGGATTAAGCTCCATAGCAACAAATAAGATCAGTTTGACAGAGTTAGAATATTATGGGTTACGTACATCATAAACTTCAACATTCAGTTAACGTGTTTTTAAAGTTACCGCCGGAAAAATCATTTACATTAACGAAAAAACAATCGGCACAATACCAAGAATAGGCCATGTTTGATATCATCAAAATCAGACTTCATTGCTGTAGTCTTGTGGTACTTTATGTATGGTCCAAACACGAGGATCACCAAATACATTTATTAGTAGGAATAAAATAATGTACCAAACATGACGTTACTACCCTTTCGCGCTGAATAATAAGATATTTTTTGGTAGAAATGCTAGTTAGTTCGATTTATTAACAGCACAGCACTATATCTATTGAACGCTTGAAGTTTAGTGCAATGTTGAACCTTATTATTCCGTAAACCCTTGGTAACGTGCGAGGATCTTAATATATCTCGATACATGGACTATTCTATATCATTCGAGGTCAAAAATCAATAGTGACCTCTATTAACATTTCTCAACAATAAGAAATGTTAACGTCATCGTTTGATGTGGGAAAAACGCGACTAGTAACGTTCACTCGAATATTTGTGTTACGGATTTTACGTTTTATAATTTTTCATTTTTAAGAATTTTAAAGAGGATGATTCAAAGAGCTAATTGTTATGGTCGCCAAAAACTGTCTTGAACAAAGACAATAGAGATATAAGTGTTTAATGAGTAATTTTTGTGCAAATGGAACTGGTGCCGCTATAAAGAATATCATCAGTATTTAAATTACAGCATCGATTTCGCTCTGTTGAATCCATTCCGAAGCTCAAATTGAATTTTAAAATAAATATTATAAACACAAGTTATTTTATATTAATTTGCATTTTTAAATTTCGTTAAGGATTTTTACTAAATATCGCCTTCAAGAATTTTTCATATCACTTTAAGAATCTTTAATCTAAAAATATTTCAATAGTTAAAATAATTAATTATTAATAAAGGTTGAATAAAGTTTAGGGTTTTTTCTGTGGTTCTTAGATTTCTTAGACATCAAGACACTTTCATAAAACAGTTTTAAATATTATACAAGTTAAAACCGGTTATAACAGGTTTAACATTTATGATGTACCTGAGTTAGCAGAGAACCTACGAGCGACGATAGTCGTAAGGATAGCACCCTGGAACACAACAACAACACACACATAAACCCAAGTCTTTAGAAAGAGTAAAGCCCGCGGTTTCTTGCTCAGCGCCTCTGCGCATGCACAGACATTCGTTGCCACTTCGTCTCTAGAATGCCGTAATTATTTCAAATTTTCAGTTTGTAAAACTATAAATAATTACTATGATACAAAAATACTTATTCTTGGTGAAAATTGTTTGCGTGTTAATGAAGCCGAAAACGTCACTATTTTCAAGGTACCAAAAACAAAGTGAAGTTCAGTTGAACTTCCAGATTTCGAATGATCAATCTTAATTGCCGTTTTGCATTTCAGACAAGAAATGAAACGAACTTAATCAAAAAATATTAGTGGTGTCATTCAACTTCCTCGATAATCGGTTTAGTTCTGCTTCCTCTTTGGTAAGGAAAAATTAGAGACGTCAAAATATGACAGATTTGCCTTACGTAAGTCGAGTTTCGAACGAGTTTTGGCCGGATTCTGTCAAGATTGCACAAATTGGCTGGCTGAAAAAATATCTACTTGAAACATAAGAAATCCATTATATTCTCAGGAAGAGCACGATCTTTTGAGAGAATTCTTAAGTTTCTAAATCTAAGACTGAAACAGGTTTTGAGGCAAGAGCAGAGGCGCAAAGCTGCAAAACCATGGTCTTCACCGACCATTAAGCTGGTTCCCTAAGAACAGCAGCCAAATGATCTTAATCTCTATTTATATACTATAATACCTCCAGCAATTGAACTGAAGTTTGAAGTCGCCAAAATCGTTGTCAATATGGCAACCTAAATAAAACGGACCAAAGATCACGTGACCATGCATTGGCAGCATTTTTTTTAAAGAAAAACGACGCCAAAGTTGTGTCGAGGATATGAATGGAAATCTAGGATTTTAGTCGATGCATAGATAAATAAATAGTCGAGCTTTTTCGACATTTGAGAGCATTGGATAGACCATTGCTTTTGAAGGAATTAGTATGTTAACTGCCCAGTTATACGTAACCGTTACCTTTATGAATTGCTATTGGTGGGATTGATTCGATCAATTTCGTGTGATACCCTTAAATACCGCGAAAGTTTTTCCCTTTTACAATGACAAAATGTCAGCTTCATGAGATCCAACTTCACGTCGGCCAAGTTCAAAATTTAAGTTGGTACTGTCATCAAAGGTGATTAATTAATATGGCAACGGGTAGAAGTCGATGTGGACATGTAGGTAAATAGCATTAGGTACAACACTCGGTTAGTGTCAAAACTGGTCGGCGCTCAATTTTTGTCTTATGTCAATAAACTAAAAATATACACTAAAGGCAAGTACCTAGCAGTTTCCCTATTTTTTAGAAATATTTCCCTAAGTATTCAAGGAGGAAATCTTCGGGCTTGTTGTTCCCGAGGAAGAGAGTAAAAGACTCAAATAATCTCCAATTTTATATATTTTGCCACGGCAGGAAATGGCGAGGCCGGCCAGGATTATTCATTAAAGAAACTCAATCTTCCAGGGATGATTTAAGCTTGTTATATAAATATTCAATGCCTTACTTTTAGCTTTCTTCTTGCGTTGAACTTCTTCAGCCCGTCAAGCGTCTCTTGGCGGTGAACTTTGGATGCGACGCGTTCTCGGTTCTAAAACATAACAGAAGAGCATTAAATTTATGCGTAGTGATAGCACGATGTCTATACTGACTGCGAAAGGCAGACAGTGATATGTATTTGAGAGGATCTGGGGAAATGGTGTAAATTGGCAATGTTTTTAGTCAATTATGCAAGCGTCGAAGCGCGTATTTAAGCACTTAGATACAGGAGTAAGAAGTTTTAAAATTGACATCTAGTTGACCGGCAATATACATATGACATCAATGATTATTTACTTTAATAACTAGGAAATGGCCAACTTTATAAAATAAACACTTAATCTATTTCATAACTTTTATTGAAAAATAAAATAAAATAAATAAAATGAACAATGAAATTTCATTGCAAAGAAATAAAAATGGGTAAAAAAGAGATTAACTGAGAATATCGAAAAAAAACTAGAATACAAAAGAAAAATTGCGAATTTTTACCAAAAATAAAAATATTTTCTCGAAAAATCCGATACTCGTGCAGAGGTAAGGGGAATTAGATCAGTTTTGAATGTGTTGAATACAGACAATGAATTAAACACATCTAACAAGTGGACAGGAACAAGTGATAACATTTAAAGACAAAAGTGGACAATAGATTTTTCTCGATGCGTGCTACATTGTCATTAAAAAGGATTATTTCCTAAGCATATTCACTCAAAGTATTTACTCACCACAATCCAGGGATGTCTTAGTGCCTCGTGAGCATGAATTCGTCTGGTTTGATCAACTGTAAGCATACTGTTGATAAGATCCTAGAAAACAAATAAATTCTTGCTCACTCACGATACGTGTCGTACCTTGACTGTGACAATGCGTGTTAGAGCATTGTGATTGGTTGATCAGCGATGAACGCGCGTAGTGATTGGTTCGCGAGATGTCGTCAATTTCGTCTCGTGGTGGCGCAGTGTCCAGTGCTATTTTACAGTTATACGAAATATACTCTAATTTCTTATTCTCAAAAAACGATATCTCATCATCCTACTCAAACAGTTGACTAACTGCTTAATATTGCTTGGTAAATATCATTCGTGCAGTATTTCACGTCTGCGCCATAAGCAGGAAATTTTAACAGGAAAATAAACTTCAAATGCCTCGACGACTTGAGCATTTTCGAGGTTTTCCGTTAATCGTTTCGGAAATGAAGCTATACCCTGATGAACATCCTATGTCCTTCTTAACACCCTTGAAATGCAAAAACAATAATGTGAATTAATTGAAACTAGTTTCCATGGTTACCTTGGCTTCGTCTGTAACTGTGTCCCATTCAGGAGATGGATACTTGAAAAAGAGAAAAGAATGAATGAAAATAAAGGACATAAGCACCAGAAAAATTACAAAACACTTTGGTGTGTTGGAGTTTTGAAGAAACTCAAAATAATTCACGTACTGTCTTAACGTTAATATATCTTTAAAAAAAGCATTTTCCAGGCGACTTGATATTTAACCCGGCTTAAAGTTAGGGATATGCGCATTAATTATTTCAATATTTAAACTTATTAAAACACAAGTTTTGATAATATTGTGAGATATTCAGACTTAAAAGAAGAAATGCTTACTTTATTCATTTTTTTCAACGAGATTTTCGTTTAACAATTTTATTTTCAATCTTGAAAAGTCATTGATGGTCTTCATATCTGATAAAACGTTTTAAATCTGATTGGTTGGATTGGATTTCTCATGAAGGATTACTTAGCCGATAGGAGATATGGCCACTTGATATTCTTTTTATCTTTGTCTATATCCAAGTATTTTTAATGTTGTTGAGAACAACAGCGTAATCAGTCATCATTTCTTTATACGAGGCTAATAAAATACTGTCGCATGTCATTTTCTTGAGTATTATTTCTTTTTTCCTTTTTTCTTACATTAGTAACGGGACTATTGTGATTTTTTTATATTATAGATGTAAAAATAATATAATTATAGTATTGAAATAATAAGGGAAAAAATATACTGAATTTGGGACACTGTAGAAAAGAACAGTAAAAATAAGCTCAGTAATAAAAGAACTACAAAAGGGTTTGGTTGTGCAAAGGATGGTTATCGGTATCCGACGGGCTACATTATTCAAGTGGATAACAGAATTGACTTTTCCACTGGATAAGAATTTATCCATCGGATAGCACTATTCACCCTTCAAACAACCGGGCCCAGGAGAACAGTAGGAGTGAAAGGAGAAAAGAGTAGACTAAACATACGTCATAGGCACCAGCCTTGATCTGCGCATACAACTTGTGTTGATCTTCATCCCAGAAGGGTGGATAACCAACCAACAGTATGTAAAGGATCACGCCTAAAAATCAAAGGAAAATACGAAATTGATTCTTAGAAAACACAGTGTTAACACCTTCATAGAAACCTTTATCAAATACTGCAGTGCATTGTGGGTCAATTCAGAAGCAGCTAAACTTGAAGAATATTTTAAATTTTTCGAACTTCTGAAATAAGCCCCGCCCTGCAAAGCTAAGGTCACAGTAATTAAACTAGAACGTAAAAGCTTTGAATACGTGGGATGCAGGAATTCCAAACAAATTATTTTCTCAGTTCATGCTGAACACTTTGACTACGTTGGCATCATACGTCAAGGCGCCTGACTAATATGACGTCAAAAGATGCCTTTCAGTATATTGCAAAACATATAACGATATAAAGATTTATAAAAATCGAAAGTCGAAGGGAAACCCTTGCTTGAATCTGCCAATGGATGTCACCCAGCAAGACTGATTAACGGACTCGATAAATGCAAGCAACTCTGAGGATTTTGAAGTCAGGATGCTAGAAAGAAGGCTCTTACCACAAGCCCATAAATCTACAGCTTTTCCATATGGTTCTTTTTTTAACACTTCGGGTGATAAATATCCTGGAGTCCCAGCAAACCCTGAAAGAAATCAAGATTACGTAGAATTGAGAGCCAGAAACGACATTGGAAACGAACACTTCTAGTATCGTTGAAATACATCTGGTCAATCTGGTTTTAGACAAACATTCTTTGTGAATTTTTTTCAAGTGAAATTTTCATTTTACTTACCATACCATCCTAATTTATCTCCTTCTACCTCAATAGCCAAGCCAAAATCTGCAAGTTTAACAATGGCACCTTTTTCTTTGCTAGCAAGGAGTAGATTTTCAGGCTGAAGAAGAAAAAAAGGTGGAAATGACGTCATTTGTATAAAAGTTTTCGGTACAAATTAAAAATATAAGGGAGTTCTTTTATAATTTTTCCTACTTTTAAAATCTTTTTATTTTATTTTTCTTAGCAGAACCCATAACAGAAATTGCTTACAAAGCTGAATCTTTGGCTTTATTTTATAAGTTTACGAAAATTCAAACCGGAAATACGTTGTCAATAATTTTATAAGTGTCCACGTATTTTGAAGCGCGAACGCGTCTGTTCCCGCCAAAACTTTCCCGCCAAGAAAACCTTTGAAAAGTATAAGTTGTTTTCGAAGGAAAGGGTTTTTGATTGTTTTTCGGTGAGTAAAATTTATTTTATACTTTTTTACTATTTGCTATAATAATATCTAATAAGTATCTTTTAAACTTTAAGCGATAAGTACAGTTCTAATTCTAAAGTACAAACAAGAAGTCACTAACTTATTTCCAAAAATCACTTTCGTTTAGACGATTTGATGGCAGCCATATTGTGGGATAAAACAACTTTAATACAAATTATATGTTGTGGGAAATAAGATTCCTATATACCCTACAACATAGCTGATGTAAACCCCACTATTATAAAAGTGGATCTGGATGGGGGTACCCTGTTGTCAGTCAACTGCTATAATTTAAGTCAGTTGTTACCTAATTTGAAATAATCTAATAACTTTTAAAAACACACCGGCCAAAATAATGAAATACCAGTTAACTGTTAACTACTATGTAACTTTAGGTTGTTTGTCATTTAACTACTAATTTTTATGCCAAATGTCAGTTGACAGTTTTAACTGTTTAAAAACCCCATCCACACCCTCATGGAAGTTCGACTATATCTCGTCCTTCATCACCCTTCATATTCTAAATGTTAAGATACACCCACCTTTAAATCTCTGTGAACCACATTATTTGCATGGCAGTGTTGAACACTCTCTAATATTTGCTGAATACAATGGCTGAAAATCAAAACATGCGGTTTTAATATAATAATATTGCTTTTTTGTTGCTTCAAAATATTTTTTTACGTTTTAAATTAAATTTTTCTTAAACAAGGCATGGGTAGGTGACATCATCGTTGCCAAAAGACAATTAACCTGAGCAACAAACTGTCAAATAATCAGTGTTTAAAATTAGATCTTTTTTACTTCTTACCTTGCATCTGCTTCACTATAGTATTCCCTAGCCACAATATCTTCAAAAAGTTCACCTCCAGTTACTCTAAAAATTGTTAAAAAACCTAATGACATCATGATTTGACTTATACTAGATATAAAATATGGATTTTGGAGGTGGCGAATAAAGGCCCATAGAAAGATAAAAATTATTGGGGAACAGCACTAGGTCAAAAATTGGGGTCCTATGATTTTCAGTGTTCATTATATTGCACAACAAAATTTTAAAGGGTGGCAACCCCAGGCCCCAACTGATAGAAACCAAGAACACAGCCATGTGGAGTTTGCCTAGTTATTATGAAATTAGAAATAAATCAATTATACATCTATTGGGAAAAATATATAATAATGCAAGATCATACCCTAGTATGAAACTCAAGCTAAGCTCCCATATAGGCCAAATTGACTATCATTAAATTATGAATACAGTTATGCATATCCCAAGTGGCTTATTCCTTAGTTCATAGTTAAGATCATAAATTATTCAGATGTAAGGTGTAATTTTCTCTCATTATAATATTTGAGGTTCATGGTTTATATATTTTAGACTGCTTGGATAGTCTTCATCAGCTTTGGAACCTTTTGTTAAAAGTGGAAACAATTTGAGAATTGCACATTTGTTTCTCATACAGTAGTTTGCTCTGAATTAAAATTTGGAATTTTTCAAAGAACCCCCTCCCCCCAAGAAACAGAATTACTTCAGAGAAAGATAAATTAAACTTTTATACTTACAAATCAAATACCAAATAATGATAACCCTCTTCTGCTATGCTTGCATGAAGTCTTACTGCGAAAAAAAATTCAAGACACCATGATTAAAAATTAATAGCTTATTTTTAAAGTAATATACTGCACCAAATAATTCATCCAGTCAGCATTAAAGGTCGCACTAGAATTGAAACATAAAAGAACAAAAAATTTGAAAAATTAAAATATAAAAGCTCTTGAAAATCATTGTTTGTCCATATTTATTTAGTGATTCAAAACCAGCATCAACTTAAAGTGGCTTCTAAAACACAAAAACATCAATAATACATGTTTGAGAAATATTTTGAAAGCAGGTTTATATATGATAAGTTTGATCCACAGTGATCAACCATTTATGGACAACGGTCAATGATTGACAATCAACTTAATGCATTAGTTGACCATACAAACAATAATTTGCTGCTCAGATACTAGAATAGCTTTTAATCTGAAAACTTTGTTAACATTTATATCCCATAACTTATATATTTTATATTTGGAAAAACGGACTACAGTTTAATATTAGCTATGGACCCAATCATAGTACATACACATGTGATAAATGTAAATCAGCTAACTATTAATATTAATATTAAATGACAGACTGATATACAGTATATAGGTTCCTGCTGATAAGATATAAAGACCCAGAACAAATAGCAAGGCTTTTACTAAAATTATCCTCGAGATTTGGAACAGCTGAAGTGATTCCAATACAACTAATAATAAGAACAGGTGATATTATAATTCTAACTTTTAGGATACTGATTAAAAAAATATGAAACAAAAAAAGACAATTTAGTACATCTTAAAAGAAATTTCATTTTATTTAAAAGATGTTAACTATAAAGAATGTCAACCATGAATCGTAAGCAAGAAATCAATATCAGGCAATTTTTTTTATATATTTGATATCCTTCTTTATGTGCAAATTATTTTATCAAATCAAAGTGGATAGAAAAACTAGTAGTCTCCCTCGCATCCATTTTAGTGTCGAAAGTGTTGCATGACAACCAACACTAAAAACAATAGCGAGGGAGACTAAAAAACTGTAAACAAAGCTGAAAATGCAAAAAAAAAAATTCTTTTTCTCATAGCATATACATGTATACCTATGATAAGTTATCATATTTTAAAATCAATATATATATAAACAGCGCTGTAGTGAAAAAGTTCATATCACTCAAATGTGAGACTGGAAGTCTCCATCACATTCTGACAACAAGTCAATATAGATAATATAAATTTCTGCTTTGCTCAGAAGTGTCAGTAAAAAGGAAACATTTAAGACATAGGTAACATAATTCGTGTTCCTAATAAGCTACTAAGAAGCTTACAATTATCATAACATTAATCACAAATGATAGTTTGGAAGAGGAAGAATATTTCTTATTGGATTTATCCTCAAAGCACAAGAAAAAACTAAAAATAATGAGTTCAGGATTCAAACCTGAGTCACAGTGGTGATACCAAAAGGCAAGTATCTTAAAAAGCTCTCTGAAAAATATCCCTTACTTTCCCATGATCTTCACTTGTCTTTCAAAAAAATCAAAGAAAGTTTGGTAAAAAATATATAAAACAAACGAAATTACTATGATGTTATGTGGTTCTCCAATGTCAATAGATCGACACTGACACTCCCCAAATCCTTAATGAAATTTCTAAATTAAAGATTCTTATTTTAAATTAGCATCACAATAAATTTTAAAAATATATAAACATAAACTTACACATATATATAATACACTAATTTCAAATTTATCATTTAAAAATATAAAATATGGATTGAAGAAAAAGTGAAAAAAGCCAAAGCTTTTTAGAATCATTGAATTTTATGTACTCAAAATTTAAAAGTGATATGTTGTGAACTGTTTAAGATGTACAAGATAAAGATTTATACACTGACTATACAGATCATGATCTTAAAGGAAAAAAAACTGGAAAGCCCATTAAGAATTGTTAAGAAATAAATAAGAATGAAATGAAAACCTAAATTTCATATTATATTTTCTTGTGTCATCTTCACTATGCACTCCTCCTCATTAGCTTACCATTGATATTACTGCAATCTATAGCTGTCAAGATCTTTCACGCTGGTGTTGTAAATTGAGACTAACATTACATTAACTGTACAGTTCTCATAATAAGATTCACATTATGTAATTATATAAATAGCCTGTGGTTATTATACATACTGTACATTGTGTACTACAGGTGTGATACAAGGTTTAAAAAATGATATTGTTATACTACATATTCCCTGTTTTTCCTTTCAAATACTGAATTCAAAGTAAAGAAAAGAAAAGCTGAATTTTATAGACTACATCATTAAAGCAAGTGACTGTCAATAGGGTTTGCATCTGTTTGTATAGTTTTATAATAATTATGTATTTCATATTGTGATAATTGTGAACCTGATAAAAAGAGTTTTGACAAGTCAGATGCTTTTAAAATGTTTTACCACTTTCCTTGAGTATGTGAAGTAATATACGAGCTGTTCTATTCAAATTTATTCTTTGGGGAATATCATGAAGGAGCTATTATCCCACACACACTGTTTTTTTCAAACATTTGAGTCCCTTCTTTAACAGCTTACATTCATTTACATCCTACTCTACAAGAGCTCAAAACCTGGAGAATTTTGTCAGATGCTAAACTTTCAAACTTTCCTTTCACAACAATGTCACAGGGTGCTATTAGTCATGTTTTGCCAAAAGAACACCTTATTAGATCCCCCCTTACACTCCAAGACCCAAAGCCTTATGGCTTCATTGGGCTACTATGAAAAATCTTTACAAGTATCTTACTAAATTGATAATTGCAGAATATAGAAAAACGTATGAATCAAAATGTATCAAGGGACATTCATTACAATAAAATTACTGCTGTTGTGTTGTAGGTTGTAAGCTTTATACATATTGATAAATAATCATTTAATTATATCTTTAGGAATCAACATAATTTGGGGAACCTGCGACGGTGTTCCTTATTTTACTTTTAATCTTTTTGTAACTTTCTATTTTATTTTATAATTTCATCTGAGGTAAAAGCTAGTTAAATAAATAAATATACAAATGCTGATCATTTTTTTTTTAAATTTCCTAATTAATTACACTTTGCACCAGAAAACATATTCAATATATTCCAAAGTGTGTTGAATCAATAATGTAAAAACTAAAGAAATTATTATTTATCTTTTATTGATCTATCTATTCCAAACTGGTAAAATCCTCGGAACATCAGAAAATTTATTCTTATTGTTAAATGA
Source organism: Actinia equina (assembly GCA_011057435.1). NCBI lineage: Eukaryota > Metazoa > Cnidaria > Anthozoa > Actiniaria > Actiniidae > Actinia > Actinia equina. The sequence goes on from WHPX01001469.1 coordinate 268,311, forward strand.
CAGTTGCATTAATCACTTCCTTAATCTTGACCTTGGTCATAATAACCAGTCAAAAAAAGATTTTAATTCTTCAATTTTGTTCATCTGAAAGAAATCGTTATCTATGGTGAAAGAAAAATCATCCACTATGATGTTGAATATACTGATTAATATACCTATTTTAATAAAGGTTGTCATTTTGATAAATTATTATGACAATAGTAGCATAGTAGTAAAAACTCGGAGTATAACCAGGGACATTTAATAATGTAGCCAATATATGTCAATGCAGGATGTTTTTTCTTTCCTTTTTTCTTAATTTTCCATCTGGTAATATGCAGTATTCAGTATTGGAGAACTTGGTATTGCACAAGTTTTTTTAATTTGGTTCAATAAAAAAACTAATTGCCAGTATCAGTGATTGTTAGGAAGTGCAAGGCTTCAGAAAAATTGTTTTAACAACAAACCTTGAGGAAAAATTTAATATAAAATGATAATTGAAATGCAAAAAACGTTCGAGTCAAGAGAACTTTAGTCCTCTATTGATATGAAGACTGGTTGTAGACAGTCTCTTTGGCTCCACCAGGTATAGATTATACTAACAGAAGATTCTAATAACAAGAAAAGTACTGATCTGAGTTTCGTAAAAAAACATATACTACTTGTGTATACCTTTTATTAATTTTTTTAAAACCACAGTTCAAAAAATAATTTTACTATAAGAACAAAATAAATTTTTGGCTGAATAAGCTATCAAGATTACTATCAATCCAGATGCTGTAGATTTTGCAAACATCGTCAATTGAGCTTTACTTTTTTAAATGGGTTAGGAAAGACCAAAAAATATCTCTAATGGTTCAAAAACCCATAATAATTAAGTAAGTTCATCAGAAAGATTGTTGGCTCTGTTAACTTTCACACAAGTTGGTCTACAAACTTTTGATTAAGTTGTTATGAGTCAACCTTACTGTAAACCAGCATGGGGTTGGTAGAAATTGAAATACAGAACCACTAAGTTCAAATCATGATTAATATTGGTTTTTGATGATTATATATGAATGAGAATTATTTAGGAGTCATATATAGAAACTTGTCAAAATTTACATATCATTCTAGAATAAAACACCTGTAATTGCTCGCCTATAAAATAAGATATTTGAAGGATGTCAGAACAAGTATTAATTAATAACATATTTTTAATGATAACACATAAAAATGCAATTGGATTATTTTTGGACACATGGCCAAAGTTTAGTCTGGGTTCAGCGAATCATTTTGTTTATGTTTGGAACTTAATGGATGGTTTCTGATTGGAATAAAATATTCATGAGTCCTTAAAAAGTTGTATGCAAATCATAGACATACTTATAAAGAGCTGCAATGTTGTATTTCTCTTTCTTTCATCCTTTTTTTTTTTTTTCTTTTTTTTTTTTTTTTTGTATTCCAATACAGTGAATTTGAAAAGCAAAGAAAAAATACTAAAATACTAACGGGCTTCAATTTCAGCGTCTTACTTGATCAGTAGGGGACTTGTTTCTTAATATTATATGACCTGTATTTGAAACCTGCCGTTATGGACTAATTATTCCAAAAATTGTACACAAAATATCAACGAAACTCCTTAAAAGTTAGTTATACAGCAGCACTTAAATGGGTTCACTGTAAATATTTTGCGGCATTGAAATGGGTTCCTGATTTATACACGGGTAAACTATCTCGACAAAGTTTAAGTGATGAAAATAAATTAAAGGAAATAAAACACACACACCTTCTCGTGGTAAAACATTCTGTCTCAACATAAATGTAAATAAGGAAAGTTGCTTTAATTGATGAAGTCCACGGTTTGAACGAAAATTGTTTACTTCTTGTTAGAACAAATGAATTCTTCACATCATTCAAAGTTAGCAAAACAAACTAATCGAAAAAATATCAGACATCAGGAAAGCTTCGTGTTTCAGTGAACAGAGATGCTAAACTTAATTAAAACTTTGAAAGATTTATATGCAGTAAGGACCTTTCCAACCAAGAATAACGAAACTCCAAACCTTTGAGGTCAAAGGGAATCGGCGATAACTTATAATATATAATAATAATATATAATAGATAATATATATACTATGTACGTCTAGTAGTCAAGAAGTCCCTTCTTTGTACGAGTCTGGGAAAACTTCTCGTCAATTTATTTCGACTTTAACGCTGAGCGATTTAGAAACGGTCGAAATTGATTGAAATAATCTAAATCATTCCAGAAACACAAGCTTCAACTATAATTCTAATCCTCTTCGAAGCGAAACTACGGGAGTTTAAGAGCTTACCAATATTTGAATGCTTTAAAAGACGACAAATCCTTGCTTCTCTATCCAATTTTTGAAGATCTAAAAAAGAAAAGGAAAAAATAGGCATTAATACTTATAGGATTTCTAAGTACAATTCGTATTGTAAACGAAAAAGGTGAAACTGAACTGTCATTTGCCATGACCCGGAGTACAGTCTAAAAGAAAATATAAGGCGTTCGAGAACGCAAGGGTTCTTAGCTGAAGAGTTGTTTTAGGATGGCAATACCATAACCGAAACCATGATCCTCAGTGCTTAAGGTTCTGTTTCAAAACACTCACTTTGATTTTACTTTACGGCAAATATTTAATGGGGGAAAAATATTGTTAAAGGAAGAACATCGGCAAATCGAACTCTCTGTTTCGTAGTACAATAAAATGGGCTGGATAAATTTATACTTCACAATTTTGTATGAATATAAACAATAGGATTCTGGAAGAAAAAAATAATCTCCAAGACTAGTGTCTTACGAGGCCGGAGAGTCGATACACGGTTTAGTAAGACGTTGGCGAGTTCATCGTGAAAGAAAAAAAAATCGAGTCACATAGGAAGTGTTTAATACGCACCTCTACTTGAAAGTTTTCTTGTGTTGATAATTTTGGCAGCATATTCGACCCTTGTCTCTTTATTAATGCATCTACGAACTATACTGAATGCACCTCTGTATTGAGAAATAAGCAAAAATATAATATTCGTATACGAAAAGCATTAAGTGACACACACACAGGATAAATCATGAGCGAGCAACGAGAAAACTTACTTTCCAAGCTCTTCCTTAAGATCATATGTGTCGTGAAAAGATCTCGGACAGTGACTCGCCGCCATATTTGCTTGCAAAGAACTCCACAGCCCAAGCACAATATTATCGATTACTCTTACAGGTCACGTGCCTACATAACCAATCGATATTCCATATTTTTTAACGAGAAAGACTAAATAAATCCAATAGATGAACCACTAATAATAATTCATGTTAAATTCTGTTGCTTATGTTTTTGGTGCCTATTACGAATGCTAAAGCATTGATTAAAAATGTAAGGTAAACAGAAACTTGCCCAGATTCTCGGGTGTTTGGGAGGTACTATACCGGACTTTGTCATCGTGAAAGTGATGGAAAACTAAATGTCTCTGAACACCTGGCCAACTGTAATACTGGTTTAATCAGAAAATCTATCGGAAACTCAGCGTTGTCCTGGTGAAAAGGCCAGCGTCGTTCGATCAATGACACTACATTTCTTAGAAAAGAAGGCCGCAGTAAACTTCGACGAAAACAAACGAAAAATATGGCTTAAAAATGGTTTTGATTACTAGAAGGATGGAAATATTTCGAAAGAAAATAATAATAAAAACGCGAAAGATTTGATGGTAAAGATTATTGGGTATTTGATTTTTAAAAAAAGGAGTTAATTCCAATAAGACAAATAAAACTTCTTAGCTTCTTAAATAGGCGGAGAGTCACTAGAGTACGTAAGGTGCTCAACGTTTAGTTTGTGTGTCTATTTTTAGAATACATTTAGAAGACAGTCTTGATTCTTAATTTATGTCGCTTGGAGATATTGCGATAAGTACTAGCTAATTCTTGGCGGTCGTTTCTTCTTGTTCTCTCAATCATTTGCAATTATACCGTCAATGAACATCCTTCTACCATTTCAGTGTTTACTTAAAGTCTCGACAAGCAAACTGTCTTTATTTTCAGTTTCTAGATGAAAAACATTGACCACACCATCACGAAAAATAGGCTGCAACTTAAAACTAAAAAGATGATTCATTTAATTTTCAATTAATTTTCTATCAACTCTTTCGTTTTTAATTTAGTGAAACTATGTGTGAAAATATTAATGTTTAAAAAAATGAAAAACGCAATTTGAAATTGTACTTCTATTTTTGATTTAGAAGAAAATTGGAGTTGGGGAACAGGATAAAACCATTTTCAAGCCTCAGTGGTGTGTAATAATTGAACTCAAGAGAAATAATTTTCCACTTTGGGAGGCAATATCAATCTTCGAATTCTCTTTTCATTCCATTTATCCCATTCCTACTTCGGCTCGAAGATTTCTTTTAAATCTCTAGCTAATCGTGATTGAACAGGCACAAACCACGATAAGCTATCGGCTAACAGAATTGAAAACCAAAAGAAGCGCTTGTCTGAACCATTGTCTAGTTCTAGAAGAATTATAGCCGGGCTGACTTGGCGAACAATTTTGTTTTCGTAGCCTGCAGTAAAAACTAAATGGTATATGCAATTACATGAAAGCAAATTTAAATTTTCATGGAAGCGAAATATTCACGATAAACAAGGGCACTGCCGTGACCGTGACACTCAGATCTCGCGGACTGCGATTGGTATAAATGTTGTTAACGGCAGATCTTACACGGATGTTAGTGGTTTGGAATGAAAATGATATGCGTGTATAATTGAAACGACGAAGCCATGCTTGTTTTCAAGCAACATTTATTCCATGCATCAAATTACCATTTCGTTTGACAAACACGCGATGCGCGAAATCTAGTTTAGCCAATCGCGGTAATAGCAACGCACTAAGTCTGAGTTTTTTTGCAGGGTGCGCGCCTTTTTGCTTCATATATTAGTTCAAACAATCAGTGCACAGCATTGCGTAATCACATTTCTCCGACGAATAGAGAGTTTTCATAGGACTGTGTAAAGCTGGCGGCATGAACACAGTCGGGAAATGGCAAGGCTTATGCAGACTGAATCACAATGCACACATATTTACTCTCCATCCAATCAAATGCCCGAAACAATGCGGAGACACAGTCACGCCAAGGTGACGGCACTGTCAGACCAATCACATTGCGCAAAAAAAAGGGGAGGGGGGGGGGGTGGGGTGGAAATCAGCCAATTAAAAAACATCACCGTCATGGCACGGCACGCCACACGTAACGATATTTTTGTTTAGACCAGTTAGGCGATTCATGCCAGTGATGTTTTTTTGATTCAAAGTTATTTGACGAGTCTGTACTCAGTAGCGAACAACTCACTTTTGCGACACTTGGAATTTTTTTCGTGTAGTCTGAGCCTGAGGGTTAGTGTCATGGCGGGAAATGTCACGCAATAGATTTTTTGACGACTCCCGTACGAATAACAATCGCAAATAATTCGTTCGGGAGTGAAAAATGTCGGTAAATATTTGTTGAACCGACTCCCGTACGAATAACAATCGCAAATAATTCGTATGGAAGTGAAAAATGTCGGTAAATATTTGTTGAACCGACTCCCGTACGAATAACAATCGCAAATAATTCGTATGGAAGTGAAAAATGTCGGTAAATATTTGTTGAACCGACTCCCGAACGAATAACAATCGCAAATAATTCGTATGGGAGTGGAAATGTCGGTATATATTTGTTGAACCGACTCCCTTACGAATAACAGTTGCGAATAATTAGTAAGGGAGTGAAAAATGTCGGTAAATATTCGCTGAACCGACTCCCGTACGAATAACAATCGCAAATAATTCATACGGGAGTGAAAAACTTTGTTAAATATTCGCTGAAAAGACTACAAATTAATAGCCACTCCGTATTTGAAAAAGCTGGAGTTAATAGTTTTGCGATAACTTCGTGCCCGCAGCATAAAGATCTTGGGAATAAAATAATTTAATAAAATAAAATAAAATAATTTATAAAACTGTTTTTCGTCACTTCATAATCATTCTTCCCTTCCTCACCTTCTCCTTTTCAAAGCCTTAGATCCGCCCGGTTTTGTTAAAAAATTAAGACGCTAACAAATCTAAGGTGCTCTTTTCCACCCAACCGTCTGTAATCTTATTTAAACACCTGTTGAAAACCAATCCACGGCGTCTGTTCAGACCACACCGTTCAGTAACTGAAATTCATAAATGACGAACTCTTCTGAAACTTGTCAAGTAAAACTGTCATTTTCTCCTCAAAGTTGACAGAAACAATGGCAGATCGAGTCATGGATGCATGCAAAAAGGAGGTACAAATAAGACAACAAGCACTGTATCAAGCCAATAACCTCTCTTATGACTCTTAAAACGAAAGCCATATCTCATTGCGGACTCAACTGTAATAACAGCTAGATAAGTTTTCAAATATTATTAATGGTGTTAATACGGTGAACAAGCTCTTGAGAACCGATCTTACTGTTATGACTGTCAAGGCTCGCCACTGACCAGGCTTGACATGGAAACATAAGCTTAACTACGAACACTGATCTTATCTTAGAGATTTCCGATTTGTTTCAGTTTACTTACATTTATATTGCGACAGGCAAGTACTTCACAACATCCCGAAACACTTCATTAGAACGATCTCATAAGTGACATTCGCCTATTTCAGGGGCGTAGCCAGAATTATGCCTCTTTTCTGAGGGCAGGGCATTTCCAAAAAATCAGTAATTCCAACTTATTACTTCAATATACAGCCTACAATAAACAATATTCTACAATATACTGTTTCATTAGAAACACCGACGCAGCTCACACTAGTTTTAGCTAGTTATATCTTCTTACTTCAATATACAGATATTTAGGTTTCTACAGCATGAAGTTGTGAGATGGGGGGAGGGGGCTCCTTGGCTCTCCTCTGGTTAAACCCCTGCATTCGAGTAGCGTCAATGCAAACACCAATTTCCACTAAAAAAGGAGAAGAACGATTTGTTTTGGGGGGAAGGAAATAGCAATACATTGTACATGACACCTGATAAACAGTCAGGAAGAAATGTAACTAAGAGCATGGTGAGTTGTGACTTGATTGAAAAATATGGTGACTCTCTTCTCTAAAAAAAAGCTTCAATACTACAAGTCGATCGGTGGTCAAAGTTGAGGATTTTAACACAAGGTTGGTTCCCATAAGCTCCAACACATTAGATTTGTAAACCTAATTTTTATGAACTAGAATTGACCGCAAGAGAAAAGACGAGGCTAGACTTGAATGACAGACCTACCTCCCCGCCAATCTTCGTCTGCTATTTGACACACGAAATAAAAAAACTCCAAATAAAACGAAAACGTTGAAAAATCCTCAGAAGGTAGAAAATGAAGTAAAGAAAACAATAAAGAACGTCGATATTTAAAAACCAAAAACCATTAAAAATATGGATATTTTTCTTGAATACGGAAGCTAGAGTGAATACAAATGTAGACTGGCACTAGGATGGCCCATCGCACTGCATTCTGGGTTTCTTTCATTCAACATGTCGGCCGCAGTGGGTGCAGGAATCATTGTCCTTTTAACAGCTATTTTATTTAACTTTGCCTTACATAAAATCGATGAAGGTTAGTACCAGATATGAAATGAATCTTAGATTTTTAAAATGTGTAAATATCAAACCTTGAGCCTTTGTTGATTGTGCACGAACCAAGCTGAAATATCTGCTTCTTAATTAATTTGAGCGTGTCTTTTAATTAATTTCTAAGCTTTATGTTTGTTTTGGAAATAAAAACGTTTCAGTTTAAATTGAACGTTTCCAAATTGATTTTTGCATTGTAATATTCATTCTATGGATCATCATGTTTAATAGAAAAAGACTTTATAGCTTTTTTGAGCTTTGATAAATATTCTGTAACAGGATATTTGTGAGTAAGCACAGAGGAAAATATTAATATTCATGATTTTATTGTGATTCATTTAGTTTGTAAATCCATGATTTATATACCATCTATATTTTGGCCTTGAAATTCTTATCTATTCTTTTGAAAGTATAAATATTTTCTAGAAATGTGCATATTGAATGCAAAGTACTAAAAGAATACAATTACACCCATTTTTCATTACATGACAAACAAACGCAGGATGTCAGAATGTTTGGCAAATTTTAATCAAAGATACTAACTCAAGCTGCTGGAAATTTGATTGATTGAAGCTAAAACCCAGACAACATAAATTATAACTAGTTGCCTGGGTTCTGTAATACAGATCTATCACTCTATTTCATCTACATTTCCAATATTCAAGGATAGTATTATTCTTTCATTTTTACTTTCCAGGTCATGTTGGAGTTTACTATAGGGTATGTTTAAACCATGTATCAATTATATCTTCTAATTTTGTCCATGCCCTAATATAATTAATATTACCTCTGGGCTGATCAAAGTCAGTGCACAAGTAACTCACAGTTTGAACCCTGAAACAAACTCTGGGCTGATCTAAGTCAGGGCATGGCTAACTCACAGATTTAACCCTGAAACAACCTCTGGGCTGATCTAAGTCAGGACATGGCTATAACTCACAGATCGAACCCTGAAACAACCTCCGTGCTGATCTAAGTCAGGGCATGGCTTACTCACAGATTGAACCCTGAAACAACCTCTGGGCTGATCCAAGTCAGGGCACAGCTTACTCACAGATAGAACCCTGAAATAATCTCTTGGCTGATCTAAGTCAGAACATGGCTAACTCACAGAACAAACTCTGAAACAACCTCTGCCAGCTGATCAAGAAACTCTAACTCACATGTGCCAAGTCTGGAAATCAAAGGAGCAATCCCAGAGATGAGATGGGTAGTTGTACTGATTCACCACCCTAATGATTCTCATAAAAAGAAGTAGTCATAGGGCATTGTAATTTAAAGGGTTTCATTGATGTTTTTTGGCTATATTTTTAGGGTGGTGCTCTTCTTGCCAGTACGAGTGGGCCAGGTTATCATTTCATGATACCATTTATCACATCATTTAGATCAGTACAATCAACTCTACAAACAGATGAGGTCAAAAATGTTCCATGTGGTACAAGGTAAAAATGTGAATGTGTTGCTTTGCAGAAAATACCCATACCCCACCCTGGAGGGGATCAGAAATTCCCAGGGGGTCAGAGGTCAGAGGAAAAACAAAATTACAAGGTTTGTATGGAAGAAAATTGGAAGAACATTCCAGAGGGGTGGGGGACCATTTATCAAAGTTCCTCCATGGTGGGGTATTGGAACTTTTCTGGAACCACAGAATAATAAATGTTTTTGTAAGTCATTGTTTTTTTATCCTAATCCTACACATGGAAACATAAAATCATTTTCAGATGCATAAGAGGCTAGTCAGTCGATAGTCAGTCCAAAACGATAGTTCAAATTGGTCACCATATTTTGATTTGGTGTATAGCCTTTCCGAGGTTGAGGAAAAAACGCAGACCACCTTGTATTGAATTTGTTTTTACAACCATCACTCACCTTGCAGGGTTTTTCATGAGGTTCACTAAACTTATGTCTTTTTAGTCTGACATGTTTTTTTAGGTTAGCATCATTTATTTTATATACAAGAATGCTTCCTCAACCATAAAATTGTAATAGAGATCCAAGATTTTGGACTGATTATCCATCCCCAGGGAATAATGCAATAGCAGTTAAAGATGTTATTTACAAACAATCTATGGTAAACAAACAATCAAAGGAAACCAACATATGGGTGCACCACAACCTGTATTTAATTAAAGTATTCTTTAACTTATTTCAGTGGAGGTGTAATGATTTACATTGATAGGATTGAAGTGGTTAATATTTTAAATGCAGAAAATGGTAAGGAAATACTTTTGAATTGGTTATAATAACTCAAAGAATGACTGTATAAATAAAGTATGTGCACGTTATGTCAAAGCCACCATGTTGGTTGACGATAACAAAACATTCCTCAATAGCTTCTCTTGTTAGATCAATCAAGATGGCGACTGTTTCATTGTTATTTATATCTCAAGGGATTTTGAATCACATGGTTGCACACACTGTATAGAACGTTTTCATGTGGCGTCACATTGGCCACCTTGGTGTGCCAAAATATTACATTCTGTCCTTCAGGGAATTCACTTTTCGGCAATAGCCGTCATGTCGTTAACACGTTTTGTTGGATTGTGTTACACTCACCAAAAAGTTTGGACATGTATCTTGTTTATGTATGTTTTTTTTTTAATTATTATTATTCTACAAATAATTATTTTAATCAATTTTGATAATTCATTTTATTATCTCTATAGTTTTTGAAGTCGTAAAGAAGTACACTGCAGACTATGATAAAACTTTAATTTTCAATAAAGTTCACCATGAATTGAATCAGGTAAATGCTTTTAGTAATTTTTAATAATCAAAATATATGCATAGATCTACTGGCATATCCAGCAAGGACTGCTTAACACATGTAATCCAAGGTAATGTTCGCGGATGAATGTAATGGTTCCTTTGTGATGTTATATTTTTGTATGACTTTGTTGTAGTTCTGTAGCAGTCACTCTCTTCAAGAAGTCTACATCGATTTATTTGGTATGTACAACACTTTATTTTAGGTTTTTGTTTGACTGACAGTTAGATTATAGTGAAAGACATTCAGTGCTATCATCCCAGAACTGTTCACCAAACATTGGCTATGCAATTGTTGATTATCTTTGAATAATCATGTACCTTATGAACAGCATATTATGCAGAGTAGCTGTTCAGTTATAGTAAAGATATAATTGTGATTTATTTGCAGACCAGATTGATGAAAATCTGAAATCTGCTCTTCAAAAAGACCTGTTAGTAATGGCCCCTGGTCTTATTGTTCATGTAAGTAATTCTAAAGTGAAAACTTCCTTAAAGCATTGTAGTCAAGCTGGTCTACAGTTGGTATAGAAATGCCTTGTAACTGAAGAACTATACAGAAGTTATGTAAACACTTCACCCTTGCCTGAGACATTGGTAAACTCTAACGAAAGACTTAACATATTCTTAATTGGTGTGCAGGCTGTGAGAGTAACAAAACCAAAGATTCCTGAAGCCATCAGAAGAAATTATGAACTAATGTAAGTATTCATTTTTCTAAAGAGAAAATGTTGTTAACAATAATTGTTTTTTGTGAATGATGACAATTTCTTTGTACAGGGAAGCTGAGAAGACCAAGCTTATGATTGCACAACAGAAGCAAAAAGTGGTGGAGAAAGAAGCAGAAACAGAAAGAAAGAAGGCTGTTATTGGTAAGCTTTTTTTCACTACTAGGTTTTCTTTTTGTTACCATTTAATTTATCCATCTGTAGGTTTGTCTGACTGTCTATGTGTCTTTAGAAAAATATATCTAGAGGTACATTTATCTGGTCATCTTTTTGTATGTTAAGTCCAGCTTACCCGGTATGTCTCTCTGTCTCCTTTTTTTTCTGTCTGTCAGTCTGCTACAAGCAGTATGTTTGTCCAACTTCATTGTCTCTCTGCCTCCCTCCTTTCTGTCTGTCTGTCTGCTACAAGCAGTATGTTTTTCCAACTTCATTGCCTCTCTCCCCTCTGTCTGTCTGTCTGCTATGATCAGTATGTTTGTCCACCTGTCTCTCCCTCTCTGTCTCCCTGTTTCCCTGTCCAGCTGCATTGTCTCTCTGCCGGCCTCCCTTTCTGATCTCTTTTCCTATCCCCATAAGACTTGTCACTGTCCAATGCTTTTTCTTCACAGTTTAATATTTATACACTGCTTTAACCATTCAGAGGCTGAGAAACAAGCAATGGTATCCGAAATACAGTACAAACAAAAAATAATGGAGAAAGAAAGTCTCAAAAAGATGTCCATGATTGAAGGTAAGCAATAAGCCATACATGTCTTTAATTACCTTCATAGCTCTCATAGGGTAATATCTTGTATGGGTACTTCATGACCAGTAAACGTGTCGGTTGACTATCAACACACAGACAATAGTCTGTCAATGTTTTGGTCAACACACAGCCAATAGTTTGCTGACTATCAACCAACAGTTGGGCGATAGTCATCTGACACATCTAGGCTGGTCATGAAGTACATGGTTACCCTATGAAAGCCATTCCCCCAAAAGCATATATTTGTTTTAGATAAAACTACTATAATAAATTATATTGTCTGCTAGAGTATTTTAAACACTAAAAGTGTGCAACACTTTGCACTATTTAGTAGTAAATAGTGCTAATTAAACAATAGAAAACAATAGGATTAGCATAATTTAGCAGTATTTAGTGGTATTTATGTTACATACTTATAGTGTTTGTACTCTATAATGTCACTTTATTTTTCCTATTTTTATAAAAATTCAAAACTCTATTACTGTTATCAGAATTATATATTGCACTACATATTAAAAGAAATTAAAGATAAAAAACTATTGATTATGTGTTAGAATTTATTAATTATTTTTAATATACCATGTAATTTTGCATTCCCTTAGATGCCACTTATGTTGCAAAAATGAAATCACGTGCTGATGCTGATTTCTACATTGCTCAAAAAGAAGCAGATGCGAACAAAGTAAATATGTTTATAACTTTATAAATTTTAAAGAGAAGACCTGTCTCTTTTTTTACAAGGGAAGCACTTAAGCCTGTGGCCAACAAATCTGCAGGCTTCGTTCCATGATCAATATGGAATTTAGGAGTTGATTTTTATGGGAGGATAACTCCTCTGTGGAGAACCCAGAGAAAAACCCTCAAAGCACAGGAGAAAACCAAGTAGAAATTGTACTCACATATAACACCACGCACCCAGTGGGTTGCATCAATGAGGGCTAGTGCATGCTTACTCACTGCTACACTGCCTGTGCTTACTTTGTTATTTATAATAATAATAATTATTATTATTATTATTATAATTATTATTAAAAATTATTATTATTATTATTATCAACTTCAGGCATTTTTGCTATATGAATACAGAATATTGTGGGCAGGAATAGTCTAAGCAAATATCTGCATGACTGGTTTTACAAAGATGTATACAAATTTAACAATTGTACAAACGTTTCACAATCTCACAGTTCTGTAAAATAACCCATTTCTGACACTTTCTTACAATTTTTATACCATCCGTGAGGCCTACATCAGCCAGTTTACTAATTATTATTATTATATGAATTGAAATGACAGAGAAAAAAACCAGATGCCATAATAATAATAATAAATTATATGGTTTTTTAAAAATGTTTTTAAGTACAAGCTACTTGTTGGTTTGATACATAGCATACATGTGCATGCTGTGGGTAACCTACCATGGACTAGCATTCCATCCAGGGATAGGGTAGGCAGGGGCAGTGACACATCTATGGAAATCACTTTATTCTATAGAAGAACTAATAATTTGTTAGCACTGATTAGCCCTTGTTGAAAATTAATCCAGCAAATGTGACAATCATCATGGCACATTTCATTTTTCAAGGCAAAATCTAAATTTATTCTCCTCTCCTCTTTCTTCAGCTTAAACTGACAAAGGAGTATCTAGAACTTAATAAGTACAAATCCATTTCCACAAACTCCAAGATCTACTTTGGGCCAAATATACCAAGTTTTTTCTTCGATCCTAGTAAAATGAGTGTCACTGAAGAAAAAACAACAAAGGTAAGAGTATTTTCAACCTGTGTGCAATCTTCAACTCACAGCTAATTGTTAAAATGAAGAGGTGTGCTACCTTTATTCTAATGAGTTTTTTTACCACTGAAATCAACCAACTCAATAGCACCCAAAGTCAACCCACTAGTGAAGTTATCTTATTATACTTATTATCTATGGGGGCTTGAAGAACCCAACAAAAATGACCGCTCGCCAACATGATTGGCTTCATAGCTCAGTTGGCAGAGCATCGCACCGGCATCGCGGAGGTCATGGGTTCGATTCCCGTTGAAGCTTGAAATCACTTTTTCAAGTCTTTCTTTACAGCGTTCGCTTAGATCGCTCATTCACTGTGATGATCAACACATCTATCATTATTCCACCACAGTTCAGCCCATTCAATTTACACACTTATTATCTATGGGGGCTTGAAGAACCCAACAAAAATGACCGCTCGCCAACATGATTGGCTTCATAGCTCAGTTGGCAGAGGATCGCACCGGCATCGCGGAGGTCATGGGTTCGATTCCCGTTGAAGCTTGAAATCACTTTTTCAAGTCTTTCTTTACAGCGTTCGCTTAGATCGCTCATTCCCTGTGATGATCAACACATCTACCACTAGTGAAGTATTGAAAGTGATTTTACTTGCAGCGCAAAAATAGCAAACATAATACAATAGAGTGCAAACAATTAATCCGTGAAACACTAATTACTAAATAGTACGAAATAGTGCCAATTAAGCAATAGAAAACAATGGAATTTGCATGAAATTGTGCTATTTAGTATTACTAAAGTTTCACGGTTATATTGTTTGCACTCTACCTTGTAGTCTGAGGTTTCCAGGGTTTTGCAGGTGCTTATGAAACCCCCTAAATACCTTGTTTGTTGTGAACATATAATAACGCAAAAGTGATATTCAATAGACCTCTTTACCTTGGGCGTAATGTTTTCCCATTTCAGACCACGTATCATTCCCTAGAGTATCATATTAACAGTTGTGCATGAGAAGACTCATGAATATGAATACAACTCAAATAAAGAATCTTATTCTCAAGAGAATGACACAAGATAAATGGGTCTATTGTTTCTTTGATCAAAATATTTTGAATGAAACACCTAAATAATTTTTCATTTTTGGTTCTCAGGAATAAGATGCAGCACAACTTTCATTCTTACGCTATGAAGTGTAGAAGTGTATACACGACGCAACCTGAAAGCTTGCCTATGACTGGTTGGAGCAATTTTTGTATGACGAGACCATTACGTTCCCGACCATTTTGATTGGTTTAGAAGTGATTACACGCGCGCTGATTGGTTCAAAGGATGTCATACGTACCGTGATGGTGTATGTCGTACCGTTTCAAGCTGTTCTAACTCGTACGTCAATTTAAATGAATATAATGATAAAGGCGTTACTCCAAGAAGTAAATAAATCGTTTGACAGGACCATCAAGCAGAAATAAAAAAACAGGCAGGTTGGAGCTTTTGATGGGAGTCATACAAACAGAATTTATAGTAGTGTCTACGTTGCGAGATTTTGAAGAAATTTAATCTCATGTCATTTCGTTATTCCTTTTGCAGTAATTTCAAGAGGGTTGTTACTATTCTATTTTGATTACTACCATTAATGTGGAAGTGCGTCCCGCAAAGTTCTTCAGAAATATTTGAATAAAAAGATTTTAATCCTTTGAATTCTTTAATTAAGTCGAAAATCCCCCAAAAAGATATTGTTTTTTTTAGTTATTCAGGATTCGTACTCTTTTGAAGTCTCTAAATTCCATGTCTTTCCATAACCTTTTCCATTATTTTCCATGACCAATGTTTATCAAAAGCTAAATAATAACTAAAAACAATTGCGACATCTCTGAATAAATCATAAAATTTTTACTGTTCACAATAATGTTTTCAGTGACTTTCTATGACCGTGAACATAATTCCATGACCTTCCATGACCGTGAACATAATTCCATGACCTTCCGTGACCCTGAACATAATTCCATGACCTTCCATGACCCTGAACATAATTCCATGACCCTGAACATAACTCCATGACCTTCCATGACCCTGAACATAATTCCATGACCCTGAACATAATTCCATGACCCTGAACATAATTTCATGACCTTCCATGACCCTGAACATAATTTCATGACCTTCCATGACCCTGAACATAATTTCATGACTTTCCATGACCCTGAACATAATTTCATGACTTTCCATGACCCTGAACATAATTCAATGACCTTCCATGACCCTGAACATAATTCAATGACCTTCCATGACCCTGAACATAATTCAATGACCTTCCATGACCCTGAACATAATTCAATGACTTTCCATGACCCTGAACATAATTCAATGACCTTCCATGACCCTGAACATAATTCAATGACCTTCCATGACCCTGAACATAATTCAATGACCTTCCATGACCCTGAACATAATTCAATGACCTTCCATGACCCTGAACATAATTCCACCACCCGTACGAACCCTGTTATTTGATTAACAGTCGCGGGTCGCACTTCAACGATAATGGTATTGGTATCTCGTGCATCTTTAGGAAATCGTTCACAATTTATTGTAAGATTTTGAGTTTGAAAATAAAATTTCAGCACTATTCCATTGCATTAGTACTTCTACTGCATAATATATAGCTCCATTTTCATTTTTCCAGATAATTACGTTCGAGTCGTGTTTGTTTAAAATGAATTTGGTCGAACTTTCATTTCAGTGTGCATAATTGTTTGCCTTATATGAAAAGATAACCAATGAATTCCTTTCCAATCGTCAAAGCCACTGGAATACTTTCCATTTAGACTAGATCTATAATTATCGTAATACCACCAGGCCCCGGTATAAAGGACAGCCAAGTTATCAGAGCCACTAGTGTCATAATCTCTATCTTTTGTAGAGAATGCCATGTTATTATGACGAAATAATGACTCTCCAGCATCACCTGAATACGAAGCCACCTTGAGTCTGTACTCGTCTGATTCATCACTGATATTAAAACTACCGTATTTGGCATATTTCTTGTTTCTATACCAGTCCTCCAGCTCCACGCGTAAAGTCGAGAGTGTTCTTGCTGTAAGTCGATGGATATAGTCGTTACCCAGCCAGAACTCACCATTCAGGTTTCCAAAACCGGTTTTGTATTGCTGCCAGTCACGATAAAAGTCTACAGATCCATCTTGTCTTCTCTGGAACACTGTCCACCCCCCTCCGTCAGTTGTCATGTCACAGTAGACTAGAAAGGCACCTTGACTGTCGGGTTTTACTGTGTACACACCGTTACGTCTTTCACCTGATTTGTAAATTTCTGAGCAGTCATGATGATGGAAAATCTTCAATGTCGATAATGCCTCCTCATCGAATATCCCAGCACTTGTAGCAGAGCAGACATAGATATCATCATCAGATGCTTGAATGTTCCTCAGGACTAGAGAACCGTCTGTTATTTCATTTCTACCCGAGGGAAGACCACCATTTTCTCTTCTCCAGGTAATCACTGGTTCTGGATCACCTTTAGCTGAACAATTCAGAGTCAATGATGAACCAACGAAAGCGTAGGATATGTTAGGTGGTCTGACAACAAACACAGGTAGCTGTACGACCACCAGTACACATCCTGCAGCATCAGAACCAAGAAAGTTATCAGAGGTGCACACATATGTACCAGAATCACCCGTTACCACCTTAAGCAAGGTCAGCTCACCATCACGAGCAAGAGTACGATTTGATGGCAATTTACCAATGGATTTGGACCACGTGACTCGGGCTTTGGGATGTGCCATCACGTGACAAGTTGGTAGTGTGACGTTATCTCCTGTCTTAACGTAGATTGGTCCTTTCCTTAGGCTTACTCGAGGACGGTAGTTGACCACTAGTCTTGTGGTTGCAAGTGCTTTACCAAGAATACTAGATGCATTGCATTGATATATCCCTGAGTCAGAGAATGTGACGTGTTTGATCTCTAGTATACCTCTGCTACTATTAACTATTGATCTTGTGGTGTCTAATGAACCTCCCATTTTACTCCAGCCAAACAGGGGCTGTGGATTACCATTGACGGAACAATGGAAGACTGCCGACTGACTTTCATTGACGATAAAATAAGGAGGAGATATCATGACTCGAGGATCTTCCTTTAAATGACCTGATTCCCCTTTCGGTCCCGACATGCCTTGGGGTCCTTGTGGTCCAGTCATTCCTACATGCCCGGTATCACCTTTTAACCCACGTGGTCCCATAAATCCTTGTTTTCCTTCGATGCCTGGTCGTCCCCTGGGTCCTTGGGGTCCTTTGGGTCCTCTTTTTCCGCGTGATCCTTTTTGTCCTTTGGGTCCAGGGCTTCCTGGGGGACCGGGGGTTCCAGAAACTACAATCTTATATCTTGTTTCTTGAATCGTGGACATAGCTTTCTTCATTTCTTGTTTAATGATAGAAGACAAATGATTTTGGAAATAAATCCTATTGTTGGTGTTATTTGTCATACCCACGCTTCGTAGTTGACGATGTCTTCCTCTTTCTTGTCGTTCTTCTTCACTCGTTGCAAGTTGTTTTCCTGTTAGTTTGTCTATTATTCTCAACATCTTGTCTGTATCGAGTGTAGAGGTCATCTTATTCTCTAACTGGTTCATTCTGGTCTGTTGTTGTTTTAGTATCACCTCGATACGTATAAACTCAGCACAGCACAACAAGACAGCCATTACTGAAAGCATGACGATGATGATACGGGATGAACTCGAAGAAGCAGCAGCAGCCATCTTGGTCTTCACAACAAAACGACGATCGCTGAGAACAGCTAGAATATTCGGTATGGTTTGTAATATATATATATATCTTTATATACCTAAACTGCTATATATGTGTCTGCATGGTTGGATATCGAGATGTGCACAGACAGTTTATAACATCTGATACTTTAGAGGTTTAGTACGTTGACCCGGGAGTTGATATTTTCGTGCTTATATCTCCCATTCTGTGCATTTTTTGGCACGAGAAAAACTTTTTTCAACACTGGGTTAGTCTGTAGTGATCAATTCTCCTTCTGGTTCCAGTTGTCCTAAGGAGGCATAGCGTTATCCAATAAATAAAAGACATCTTCAAAAACAAAATATCAGAGGGCCCGGAGTTGATTGAGATTAAAAACAGCGATGGATCTGATTTAGAGCCTTAGGATCTTTGTTGGTGTTGAAATTAGTATCTTTATATGTCTAGACTGATAATCACATATCATGAATCAGGTCTCCTGCATGTGTAAGAGTTCAATCCTGGCAGCAGTTGGTCATATATATAAACATGCAAAGACCATTGGTTGCCTGTGGTTGGACCAGATGTAACTTCTAGCTCATTTGGACTACATGTGGAAACCGTTAAACCTCGCAAAATATGTCCTAACCACATTCATGAAGTCTCAACAGTACTATTTGAAGGTAGCTGATAGCAAAGCGAATAAAAACATTTTAGCTTAAGCATTTTTTACACTCAAATAAACTTGGAATGACACAAGGAAAGCAGAATCGAGACTCGTGAAAATGGTGGGTATTTTTGGTCGATGATTGAATGTTGATCTTGGTTGGCCGACAACACACTTCCGGGTCGACCTCATAACAGCAAGATACCATCGATACATATACGAATATCATTATTTGTCCAGACCTACAAGCACATTGAGCAAATATAATATAAGAACCATTTTTTTGCCCATCTATCGTTTGATCGTGTTCGTGAGTGTCTGAACATGAAGACCAAGATGGCATCTTCTGCTTCTTCGAGTCTATCTTGTATCATCATCATCATGCTGTCAGTAATGGTTGTCTTGTTGTGTTGTGCTGAGTTTATACGTATCGAGGTGATATTAAAACAACAACAGACCAGAATGAACCAGCTAGAGAACAAGATGACCTCTACACTCGATACAGACAAGATGTTGAGAATAATAGACAAATTAACAAGAAAACGGCTTGAAGCGACTGAAGAAGAACGACAAGAGAGAGGAAGACATCGTCAAGGACGAAGCGTGGGTATGACAAATAACACCAACAATTTAAATTTCCTCCAAGACCATTTGTCTTTAATTATTAAACAAGAAATGAAGAAAGCGATACAAGAAACAAGATATAAAGTAGTAGTTGCAGGACCTCCCGGTCCCCCAGGAAGCCCTGGACCCAAAGGACAAAAAGGATCACGGGGGAAGAGAGGACCCAAAGGACCGCAAGGACCCATGGGACGACCAGGCATGAAAGGAAAACGAGGAATTATGGGACCACGTGGGTTAAAAGGTGATCCCGGGCATGTAGGAATGATTGGATCACAAGGACCACGAGGTATGCCGGGATCGAAAGGGGAACCAGGTCAATCACTGAAAGATCCTCGAGTCATGATATCTCCTTCTCATTTGATTGTCAATGAAAGTCAGTCAGCAGTCTTCCATTATTCTGTCCGTGGTAATCCACAGCCCATGGTTAGCTGGAGTAAATTGGGAGGTTCATTAGACACCACAAGATCAATAGTTAATAGTAGCAGAGGTATACTAGAGATCAAACACGTCACATTCTCTGACTCAGGGATATATCAATGCAATGCATCTAGTATTCTTGGTAAAGCACTTGGAACCACAAGACTAGAGGTCAATTCCCGTCCTCGAGTAAGCCTAAAGAAAATACCAACCTACGCTAAGATAGGAGACAACGTCACACTACCAACATGCCACGTGATGGGACATCCCAAACCCCGAGTCAGGTGGACTAAATCCCTTGATCAGTTGCCAGGCAATCGTACCTTTATTCGAGATAGCGAGTTGATCTTGATTAACGTAGTAAAGGATGATTCTGGTACATACGTGTGCACCTCTGATAACTTTCTTGGTTCTAATGCTGCAGGATGTGTACTGGTGGTTGTACAGCTACCTGTGTTTGTTGTCAGACCACCTAACATATCTTACGCTTTCGTTGGTTCATCATTGACTCTCAGTTGTTCAGCTAAAGGTGATCCAGAACCAGTGCTTAGCTGGAGAAGAAAAAACGGTGCTTTTCCCTCGGGTAGATATGAAATAACTAATGGTTCTCTGGTCCTAAGAAACATTCAAGCATCTGATGATGATGTCTATGTCTGCTCTGCTACAAGTGCTGGGGTATTCGACGAGGAGGCAAAATCTACATTGAAGACTTTCCATCATCATGACTGTTCAGAGATCTACGAATCAGGAGAACGGCGTAGCGGTGTGTATAGCATCAAGCCCGACAGTCAAGGACCCTTTCAAGTCTACTGTGACATGACAACTGACGGAGGGGGGTGGACAGTGTTCCAGAGAAGACAAGATGGATCCGTAGACTTTTATCGTGACTGGGAGGAATACAAAACCGGTTTTGGAAACCTGAATGGTGAGTTTTGGTTGGGTAATGACTACATCCATCGACTAACTGAGGGAAAAGAAACAGTATTACGTGTAGATCTGCAAGATATAAGTGGAACAAGAAAGTATGCCAGATATGGTAGTTTTAGTGTTGCTGCAGAATCAGACAAATACCGACTCAAGGTTTCCTCGTTTTCAGGCACCGCTGGAGATTCACTGGCATTTCAGAATGGTCGAGTCTTTAGTACAAAAGATAAATCAAATGACTGTGCAATCAGATTTACTGGAGCATGGTGGTACCACAGTTGCCATCAATCCAATCTGAACGGGGTATTTTTGGGTGACGGTCCCAAAGGCATGTCCTGGTTCACTTTCCAAAATAATTACAACTCTATGAAATTTACCGAGATGAAAGTACGATAATACCTCTGAGTTAATAAAAGTACTCCGTCAAATCTATACATAATACACATTAAAAATTTTAACCACTTTTATAAAACAACTGTCTTGACCGCAAATATTTTGGAAACAAAAGAGATGTAAATAGAATTGCTGGGTTGCAAGCATTTCAAAAGTTGCAGAGAGAGGCAAGAAGACGTTCATGGGCATTGTCAATCTCGTAGCCAGAGCCTGCGTCTCTTCTGTTCTGCGGCCAAAAACGAGGGCTCTGGCATAATCCATTTTTTGAGACCAGGATTTCTTGGACTTCCGGTATAAGAGCGCATGCGTTAATATACTTGCCAAAAAATAAAGAAATGTTCCCTATTTCTAATTTTTATTTTGATCGGAAGTTAACACAGAACTGTTTGAAAGCATGATCTTCATTGATTATATTTCAATTCCGGAAAATTGCGCTTCCGCCAAAAATGGATTTTAAAAGTCGTTCTTCGCCGCAGGCCAGAAGAAACGCAGGCTCTGAGATTGAGGCATTGTTCAAGCACATCCTTTCTACGCATGAATTTAGTGCGCGCAAATTCCAATGTTTTGATAAGAAAAACATAAAAGCTTCTTAAAAATTGCTAAATAATTATTTTGTTATTTCGTAGAATTCTGTGAATAATAAGGACGATGAATTAATTTTGCATTGATATATGGCTTGTTTTTGACAGCTTTCCATGCTGACGTTCTCGCGTTTTTATTGTAAAAAGGGTTAACTTCCAAGCATTCTGGCGGCTAACCGAAGTTTACTTTTGCTTATTTTACATCTAGTGTTTTCTTTCATTGTGCAAAATTTAAAAGAATCTGACGATGGAATCTTTAGCCTTTTTTGTGCGGAACGTACTTAATAGGGGTAAGAATAGCACAATAACCCCCTTTGGGATTTTGACAACTGGATAGAGGTAAAAGTTCTTGTATAAAAGTCCTATTTTTGACTTTGTCAACTGGCTGCTAAAAAAAGATGTTGGCCATTTAATAGAGGTATAAATGGATCAAAAACACTCTTTGCATGTGACTTTGACAATTCAAAAGAGGTCGGTCGTTTAATAAAGGTTATACTGTAGTAAACCGTAGGTTTCTACACTTAATAACCAAAGAAACGTTAAAAGAAATGAAACGAATAGAATTTTTCTAACGACTGCATGGTGTGAAGATGGAACTATGAAAAAAGGACGAAGTGTGAAAATGCATTTTTTATTAGCATTCAAAACGAGTCGTATAGGTGATGGATAATAACTGGATAATAACTGGATAATAACTGATGATAAAACCATAATAACCTAGAATAAGTAGCTAGAACCATAAGACAATGTGAGCATCAATATACCTTTCCCTACATTGAGAAAAATCAAAACAAACTGGAAAAAAAACACCAAAAAACAAAATTCTGTAGCAACGACAGCAGCAGAAACACCGGCTTACAGAAACAATGACAGCAATTAAAACAATATCCAAAGTAAAAAAAAGAGACATGTAATTATGTTTCGAATAGTACAGCTCTTAAAAATGCGGGTGTATTCTCATAAAGATTACCCATTCAGGCTGTTCAGTGCATGAGGAGCATGCATGTAGTGAATTTCTAACTGAAACGATGACGTGTCTAGAACAGCCTCTGTCGCACTTTCATTTCACTGTACTTTAGAGACCTTTTTCGCTCAAATGTTATCCAATTAATTCCTTTCCAGTCATGAACGTTACCTAAATACTTTCCATTTAGACTAGATTTGTAATCATCGTAATACCACCAGGCCCTGGTATAAAGGACAGCCATGTTGAAAGAGCTTCTAGGGTCATTATCTCTATCTTTTGTAGTGAAAGGGAGGATATTATGGCAAAGAAGCGAGTCTCCAACATCTCCTGAATACGACGCAACCTTGAGTCTGTGCTTATCTGATTCATCACCAATACTAAAACTACCATATTTGGCATATTTCTTGTTTCTTTTCCAGTCCTCCAGTTCCACGCGTAGCTCCGAGGATGCTCTTACTGTTAGTCGATGGATGTAGTCGTTACCCAATCAAAACTCTCCACTCGGATTCCCAAAACCGGTTTTGTATTGCTGCCAGTCTAGATAAAAATCTACAGATCCATCTTGTCTTCTAGATCTCTGGAACACTGTCCACCCCCCTCCATTAGTTGTAATCATGTCACAGAAGACTTGAAACGCTCCCTGACTGTCGGGTTGTATTGTGTACGCACCATTACGTGTTTCACCTGAATTGTAGATCTCTGAGCAGTCATGATGGCGGATATTCAATGTAGATGTCACCTAATCATCAGATACCCCAGCACTTGTAGCGGAGCAGACATAGACATCATCATCCGATGCTTGAATGTTAATCAAGACCAAAGAAGACCTCTGATGTTATTTCATATCTACTCGAAGGGAGAGCACCATTTTCTTTTATCCAGCTGATCACTCGATCAGGATCACCTTTAGCTGAACAATTTAAAGTCACTGATGAACCAACGATAGCGTAAGATATGTTGGGTGGTCTGACAACAAACACAGGTAGCTGTACGACCACCAGCGCACATCCCGCAGCATCAGAACCAAGAAAATTATTAGAGGTGCACACGTACAAACCAGAATCATCCTTCACAACGTTAAGCAAGGTCAGCTCGTTATCACGGGTAAGGGTACGATTCCATGGCAATTTACCAATGTATTTGGACCACGTGACTCGGGGTTTGGGATGCCTAATTGGGCTTAATTTTCTCAAGTATCTCAAGAAATAAGCTTTTGAAACAAATTTCATTACGATATATTTATTATTACTAACAAACTGTACATTTTAAACGATGAAATTTTTTCTTATCATATACTTTAACATCTCATATGGACCGTGGACAAGTACGGAACATCCAGCAAAAGCTATTTTTGTCTTCATGTTCAAGAACATAGAAAATAACAATACTCACAAATATTCAGAACCTCATCAATGCTGGCGATGAAATACATATGTTTGTACGTCTAGACTAATAATAAATTTTATACTCATGAATCAGGACTTCAACATAAGAGATCAAACCAGCCACAGTTTGGCTTGTATCTAAAAATACTGCTTATGTTATTGTGGAGGTGGTAGATTGAAAGTGACTAACGGATCGATCGACCGCAATCAAACCGATGTGATCCGTGTATTAAATAAGTTAATCGACCGATATACGGCTGGCCTTATTCAGTCAAGTCTCTAAAGGAGGACTCCGGTATTTGTAAGACCGGGTCCTAGCAGGCTTTCCTCGCCTTCTAATTCGCAGCAACGCCAAACTATCAGTTGCTTGATGAATGAAGAACATGGTTGTTGGTCGCAACGCGTAACCGTTATAAAACTATTCCCTAAGTGGATGAGGCAATGCGCCATGTGGGATGGGCTCGGATATCAAATAAGAACAGACGTAATAGGTAAATTACTGTCCACAGTTTCTAGTTGAGCTGGCTCATTTTTTACGCGACTCGAAGTTGTGAAAGGCCTGTATGGCACTCTTCTTCAGTCGTTTCATCTAAGGCTCGTAATTTACCTATTACGTATGTTCTTATTCCCTAAGTGATTCGTTTTTACCCTACTATATATCATATTCGACTGAATGAGTCAACTACAAACTTAATTTTGGCTTTCAAGTCTTTTGCAATGCTTTTTTACGTTGAAGTGATTTTCATTTTTTCTCTTTTAGAATAGTTTACCTGTCTCCCTTTTATTGTTGCAAAGTCGCAGTTTGTAAGTAAATACAATATGAGCGGCCGTGTTGTGTCGGCTATACAATCATGATTGGTTGTATGGCCGATACAACACGGACGCGAATAATGTAAACGACTTGTTATATTCACGAACAATTCATAAATCCTTTGGTACATTTTGAATTGATATCCTAGTTAGATACAACCACAAGTACTTTATCAGAACAGTATACATCAAGGGCGGATCCAGGGGGGGGGGGGGGCAAAGGGGGGCTGAAGCCCTTCCCCCCTTCAGCCGAAAAAACGATGATTTTTTTATATCGTTTTCCGTTGTGTTGACGGAAGAAACTCAATTAGCCCCCCCCCCCCCCTTAAGTTTTGGCTCGATCCGCCCTTGTTCGTCCACTAGTGATTATATCTAATTGGCATTTTCATTGTAAAGTTTCTATCGGCATTACATGATATTCATGTGACCTAATTTCTGAGACTGGCTCGAATCCTCATTAATTATTAATGACTTTTACAAATCAATTTTCAACACTATATTATTTCATTTCCATTTTCCCTCTTCAGTTGATCACTGTATAACTCCGTGGCTAAAATGAATTTCTTCGAATTTTCATTTCACTGTGTTTTATGGGTGCAGTGCTATAATCACTTATCCAATGAACTCCTTTCCAATTGTCAAAGCCGCTGGAATACTTCCCATTTAGACTAGATTCGTAATTATCGTAATACCACCAGGCCCCGGTATAAGAGACAGCCAAGTTATAAGAGCCACTAGTGTCATAATCTCTATCTTTTGTAGTAAATGCCTTGTTATTATGACTAAGTAAAGACTCCCCAGCATCACCTGAATACGAAGCAACCTTGAGTCTGTACTTGTCTGATTCATCACCGATATTAAAACTACCGTATTTGGCATATTTCTTGTTTCTTTTCCAGTCCTCCAGCTCCACGCGTAGCTCCGAGGGTGCTTTTGCTGTAAGTCGATGGATGTAGTCGTTACCCAACCAAAACTCACCATTCAGGTTTCCAAAACCGGTTTTGTATTGCTGCCAGTCACGATAAAAGTCTACAGATCCATCTTGTCTTCTCTGGAACACTGTCCACCCCCCTCCGTCAGTTGTCATGTCACAGTAGACTTGAAAGGTTCCTTCACTGTCGGGTTGTATTGTGTACACACCGTTACGTCTTACACCTGATTCGTAGATCTTTGAGCAGTCATGATAATGGAAAATCTTCAATGTAGATTTTGCCTCCTCATCGAATACCCCAGCACTTGTAGCAGAGCAGACATAGACATCATCATCAGATGCTTGAATGTTCCTCAATACTAGAGAACCGTTTGGAGTTATTTGATATCTACCTGAGGGAAGACCACCATTTTCTCTTCTCCAGGTAATCACTGGTTCTGGATCACCTTTAGCTGCACAACTGAGAGTCAATGATGAACCAACGAAAGCGAAGGTTATGTTAGGTGGTCTGACAACAAACACAGGTAGCTGTACGACCACCAGTACACATCCTGCAGCATCAGAACCAAGAAAATTATCAGAGGTGCACACGTACAAACCAGAATCATCCTTCATAACGTCAAGCAAGGTCAGCTCGTCATCACGAGTAAAGGTACGATTCCATGGCAATTTACCAATGGCTCTGGACCACGTGACTCGGGGTTTGGGATGTCCCATCACGTGACATGTTGGTAGTGTGACGTTGTCTCCTATCTTAACGTAGATTGGTTCTTTCTTTAGGCTTACTCGAGGACGGTAGTTGACCACCAGCCTTGTGATTGCAAATGCTTTACCAAGAATACTAGATGCATTACATTGATATATCCCTGAGTCAGAGAATGTGACGCGTTTGATCTCTAGTATACCTCTGCTACTATTAACTATTGATCTTGTGGTGTCTAATGAACCTCCCAATTTACTCCAGCCAACCATGGGCTGTGGATTACCACGGAAAGAATAATGGAAGACTGCTGACTGACTTTCATTGACGATCAAATGAGGAGGAGATATCATGACTCGAGGATTTTCCAGTGATTGACCTGGTTCCCCTTTCGATCCCGCCATGCCTCGGGGTCCTGGTAGTCCAGTGATTCCCACGTGACCAGGATCACCTTTTAACCCACGTGGTCCCATAATTCCTTGTTTTCCTTTGATGCCTGGTCGTCCCATGGGTCCTTGCGGTCCTTTGGGTCCTCTTTTTCCGCGTGATCCTTTTTGTCCTTTGTGTCCAGGTCTTCCCCGAGGTCCGGGGGGTCCTGGTATTGCCATCCTGTATTTGATATCATGGATTGCAGACACGGCTTTCTTCATTTCACTGATCACTTTAGTCAACTCACTTTGAGTCTCTTCTGGTCGTGTTCTTGTATTATTTGTTGTACCTACGCTTCGTCGTTGACGATGTACTCCTCTTTCTTGTCGTTTTTCTTTACTTGCTTCAAGTTGTTTTCCTGTTAGTTTGTCTATTATTCTCAACATCTTGTCTGTATCGAATGTAGAGGTCATCTTGTTCTCTAGCTGGTTCATTTTGGTCTGTTGTTGTTTTAGTATCACCTCGATACGTATAAACTCAGCACAACACAACAAGACAACCATTACTGAAAGCATGACGATGATGATACGGGATGAACTCGAAGAAGCAGGAGCAGCCATCTTGGTCTTCACAACAAAACGACGAGCGCTGAGAACAGCTAGGACATTCGGTATGGTTTGTAATATATATTTATATGCCCAGACTGCTATATATAAGAGGTCAAGGCATATGATTGGATATCTAGGTGTGCTAGATGTTATCTCATTATTATTAGTCTTGGCATATATAAGCATACGTATTTCATCACCAACAGGGATCCTTATGAATGTCGTTGGTTTCTTTTACAACTTGAACATGTAGCTGGACAAGATGTCTTCTTGTTCTCTCGACTTCCGTTAAAACAAACAAACAAAAAAGAAGAAGAATCAATAAGTTTAGGAAAACAGTTTCCTCTCGTGCCAAAAAAAAAATAGCACGAAAGATACGAGCGCGAAACCATTAACTTCCGGGTCAACGTAATGTTACGTGAACATGTATCAGATGTTGAAAACTGTGTGCTCATCTAGATATCCAACCAAGGAGACTTTATGACCTCATATATATCAGTCTAGGCATATATAGATACATCTAATATAACACATATCGAATACAGTATTCTAGCTGTTCTCAGCGCTCGTCGTTTTGTTGTGAAGACCAAGATGGCTGCTGCTGCTTCTTCGAGTTCATCCCGTATCATTCTCGTCATGCTTTCAGTAATGGTTGTCTTGTTGTGTTGTGCTGAGTTTATGCGTATCGAGGTGATACTAAAACAACAACAGACCAGAATGAACCAGATAGAGAACAAGATGACCTCTACATTCGATACAGACAAGATGTTGAGAATAAAAGAAAAAATAACAGGAAAACAACTTGAAGCAAGTAAAGAAAAACGACAAGAAAGAGGAGTACATCGTCAACGACGAAGCGTAGGTACAACAAATAATACAAGAACACGACCAGAAGAGATTCAAAGTGAGTTGACTAAAGTGATCAGTGAAATGAAGAAAGCCGTGTCTGCAATCCATGATATCAAATACAGGATAGCAATACCAGGACCCCCCGGACCTCAAGGAAGACCTGGACACAAAGGACAAAAAGGAACACGGGGAAAAAGAGGACCCAAAGGACCGCAAGGACCCATGGGACGACCAGGCATCAAAGGAAAACAAGGAATTATGGGACCACGTGGGTTAAAAGGTGATCCTGGTAATGTGGGAATCACTGGACTACCAGGACCCCGAGGCATGTCGGGGCCAAAAGGGGAACCAGGTCAATCACTGGAAAATCCTCGAGTCATGATATCTCCTCCTCATTTGATTGTCAATGAAAGTCAGTCAGCAGTCTTCCATTATTCTGTCCGTGGTAATCCACAGCCCCTGTTTGGTTGGAGTAAAGTGGGAGGTTCATTAGACACGACAAGATCAATAGTTAATAGTAGCAGAGGTATACTAGAGATCAAACACGTCACATTCTCTGACTCAGGGATATATCAATGCAATGTATCTAGTATTCTTGGTAAAGCACTTGCCACCACAAGACTAGTGGTCAACTACAGTCCTCGAGTAAGCCTAAAAAAAGGACCAATTTACGTTAAGATAGGAGACAATGTCACACTACCAACTTGTCACGTGATGGGACATCCCAAACCCCGAGTAACGTGGTCCAGATCCATTGGTCAATTGCCATCAAATCGTTCTCTTACTCGTGATAACGAGCTGACCTTGCTTAACGTTGTGAAGGATGATTCTGGTACATATGTGTGCACCTCTGATAACTTTCTTGGTTCTGTTGCTGCAGGATGTGTACTGGTGGTCGTACAGCTACCTGTGTTTGTTGTCAGACCACCTAACATAACCTACGCTTTCGTTGGTTCATCATTGACTCTCAGTTGTGCAGCTAAAGGTGATCCAGAACCAGTGATTACCTGGAGAAGAGAAAATGGTGGTCTTCCCTCAGGTAGATATCAAATAACTCCAAACGGTTCTCTAGTCTTGATTAACATTCAAGCATCTGATGATGATTTCTATGTCTGCTCCGCTACAAGTGCTGGGGTATCTGATGATGAGGTGACATCGACATTGAATATCCGCCATCATGACTGTTCAGAGATCTACGAATAAGGAGAACGGCGTAGCGGTGTGTATAGCATCAAGCCCGACAGTCAAGGACCCTTTCAAGTCTACTGTGACATGACAACTGACGGAGGGGGGTGGACAGTGTTCCAGAGAAGACAAGATGGATCTGTAGACTTTTATCGTGACTGGGAGAAATACAAAACCGGTTTTGGAAACCTGAATGGCGAGTTTTGGTTGGGTAACGACTACATCCATCGACTTACAGCAAGGACACCCTCGGTGCTACGAGTAGAGCTGGAGGACTGGAACAGAAACAAGAAATATGCTAAATATGGTAGTTTTAATATCGGTGATGAATCAGACAAGTACAGACTCAAGGTTGCTTCGTATTCAGGTGATGCTGGAGATTCACTTATCAGTCATCACAATAACCTATTTTCCACAAAGGATCGAGATAATGACAAACATTCAAGTAGGTGTGCCACACGTTTTACTGGTGCCTGGTGGTATCGTGCATGTTACGATTCAAATCTTAACGGCAAATATTTTGGCAACAAAAAAGATGAAAAGGGAACTGTGTGGGAAAGCTTTCATTTTGACCTTTCTTTAAAATATTCTGAAATGAAAATTCGTCCGATATCGTTCTAGTTGCTTGCTGTTTCGTGATTTTGAGCGCTGACTTCAATCTTATTTACAGAGCTTACGTTCCTCTTTAAATATAGCCAAACTTAAACCAGACCCTCCTCAGCTTTCTAAAGAAAAACGTGACTGAATGGCCGATACTTGTATTCAACACTTGTATTCAAAATGCATAAAATACAAGGTACTTTGCTAAACAGCATTAAGGTTTGGATTTTAAAAACACAACGATGCGATAGCAACTCAATGACGTACTGTCGTTTCAGCGCTTTTAGAGGGAGAAGAACCGGGAAGAACCTCAAATAGCGATATTCACTCTTTACAAAGGAATCAGGAATCTTTTCTCGTTCAAATTTGCAAACCATTAAAACAAATTTCTGAAATTGTTTTAGCCGATACTTCAAAAGATTTGGTAATCATAGTAAGTTGTTTTCAATAGGTTTAAATCCCTAACTTGTAATCTTTTATACGTACGCCAAAACGACATATAAATTAATTCAACTTCTTCTTTATCAACATTCCGTGTGCAACAATCAATTAATTGAATATAGCGCGCGCCCCTTAGAGTTTGTTCGCGTGATTGTAATTTTCCTAACAGATTATAATACAGTGGACTGAAGAGGCTGAATTAAACGAAACTAGCATCCACTGAATATTTATTTGTCGTTTTGGCCATAGTTAATAGTTAACTATGTTTTGGCGTACGTAGAAAAGATTACTAGTTAGGGATTTAAACCTAATGAAAACAACTTACTACCATTAAAACAAAAATACCTCTTTGTTTCAGTAGCCAATAGAGTTTTGGTTGGTACATTAATAACAATAGGTGGACATGTGATGGTGCAAAAACTCTATCAAGGGAGAACCTTAACAAAGTATATTCACATGTGATGCTCCAATAAATGAACCTGACACAGCCCAGAGGTGAGATACCAGTGCACTACCCAACACCACCCTTGATTCCCCTAAGATATTAAACAATCGTTCTTTGGAGCGAGCCCTTTAACTACAAATCATAGATCAGCACCTGTGACAAGAACCTGTGAAGTATCCGCCTTGGCTCCCCTACAAAGTGCTACATAAAAATCCATAGAGTGAAGGCATTAAGCCCGTGAAATAAAAAGTATTAGTCAACGTGTAATAGTCAAATTGTAATCAGGTGCTTTGCAATACTTTGGAATGTAGCTCAGTTCTTTATTTGCGGGTTACGTCATCACCGCCATGTTGGTGCTATTTAACTAAATATTTCTGATTGGCGTCCATTGTTACAGCGATTCTCAATTACACGCGCGAAACCTTGAAAAACATTTTCGAACAATGGATTATTAGGGTGTACATATGTGTATTTATCTAATATCTACTTCATGGCTTTAATGACGTCATTCTAAAAATAGTATATCATACAAGATTCAGTCTTTAGTACTATCCGTAACTACTTCTAATTTAAGACCCAAACTGAATTTCCTTTAAATAATACGATAAGGACCTCTTCTAGCACAAACGGTGCAGATCCTTAAGAATCTAGGGTTCTTGGGCTATAATGACCTCATGGGATAATGAAGACATCTTCCTCTATCATCAGTGCAGATCCTATTTTTATTTAGTAATGATAAAAAGGTAAATTATACACCGTGAAAACACGAAAAAACCTACTGATGTTTCGGACGCTAGTCCTTCGTCGTGTTTTACACCGACGAAGGACTAGCGTCCGAAACGTCAGTAAGTTTTTTCATCCTTTCACCACGGTGTATAATTTACCTTTTTATCATTACTGTTTCATTAGAAACACCGACGCAGCTCACACTAGTTTTTAGCTAGTTATATCTTCCTATTTTTATTTATTAAGTTTTATTAATTATCAACTCTTATTGATTATTCTCATGCAAAACAGTTCCTTAAAACTGTTCTGTCAAGTTCTGGAAAAAATATTGGATAGTTTTCCTGTGGTCTCACTTCGTTACAAACTTCAAGTAATGTTAGAAGGACTTTGGTCTCATCTTCATTTCAGTGAACTTCAGTGACTGATAGTTTCCATGGAACCGAAACCACTCGACCCCATCACCTTCAGTCGTATCTCCCAGATACTTCCCATTTAAGTGCACCCTGTAGCACTCCTTAAACCACCACGCCCCAGTGAATCGTGCTGCGCAATTGTAGTTAGCTCGTTGGTCGTTGTCTTGGTCCTTGGTTGAAAAGGGCACACCATTGTGGCTTGCTGTGAAAGAGTCTCCGGCGGTACCGTAGTAATATCCCACTGTTAGCGTGTACTTGTTTCGTTCGTCATCAACACTAAAGGTATTATATTTGGCATATTTCCTTGTTTGTCGCCAGTCTTCCAAATCCACACGTAGCACCGAGGGTGTCCTTGCTGTAAGTCGATGGATGTAGTCGTTACCCAGCCAGAACTCATCATTCAGGTTTCCAAAACCGGTTTTGTATTCCTGCCACTCACGATAAAAGTCTACAGATCCATCTTGTCTTCTCTGGAACACTGTCCACCCCCCTCCGTCAGTTGTCATGTCACAGTAGACTTGAAAGGTTCCTTGGCTGTCGGGCTTTATCGTGTACACACCGTTCTTTCTTACGCCAAAATTGTAGTACTCTGAACAGTCGTGGAAAGTATCTACTTTGAGATCAGTTTTTGCATTTATGATAAAAAATCTCGGACTTGTTGCTGTGCAAACATAAACCCCGCTGTCCGTCTTTACGGCATCCCGGATCACAAGAGTACCTTCATCCGTCACCTTGCTGCGTCCAGCAGGAATGTTCGAGTTGTTTCGCTTCCATGTTATCATTGGATCAGGAGGTCCTTCCACCACGCATTTGATCTTGATGGTGGTTGACTGAATAGCGTATAAAGTGGAAGGAGGCTGGACAACGAACCTTGGATGCTTGACTGCAATAAGCATAGTTTCTGACACCAAGGAACCAAGAAAATTATCAGCTTTGCAAAAGTACGTACCCGAATCCTTGAGCCCAACACTCAACATGGTCAAACGGTTGCCTTTGATGCGATATCGACCTCTTGGTAGCTGGGTCCTCGACTTTGACCACGTGACTCGAGGTTTGGGATGCCCGATTGCGTAACATGAAGGAAGAGTGACGTCATCTCCAAGCCTGACGAACGTAGGTCCTCTTTTTAGAGTAATTCTAGGACGATAGTTGACCACTAGTCTTGTGGTTGCAAGTGCTTTACCAAGAATACTAGATGCATTACATTGATATATCCCTGAGTCAGAGAATGTGACGTGTTTGATCTCTAGTATACCTCTGCTACTATTAACTATTGATCTTGTGGTGTCTAATGAACCTCCCACTTTACTCCAGCCAACCAGGGGCTGTGGATTACCACGGACAGAATAATGGAAGACTGCTGACCGACTTTCATTGACAATCAAATGAGGAGGAGATATCATGACTCGAGGATCTTCCAGTGATTGGCCTGGTTCCCCTTTCGGTCCCGACATGCCTCGGGGTCCTGGATGACCAATGGGACCGGTCTTTCCCCTCTCCCCTAGGTCACCTTTTAGTCCCCGATCTCCTTTCATTCCCTGCTTGCCTTGTTTACCATCTTGTCCTTTGGGCCCTTTTTGTCCTCTTCTTCCATGAGTTCCCCTTGGTCCTCTGGGTCCCGGTGGTCCACGAACGACTTTCCCGTATTTATTCTCATAAAGTTTAGTAACAACTTTGTCAAGTTCTTTCCTGATTATATTAATGAATTGATCTTCGGTTTCTTCTCCTTTCTTGCTGGAATTAATCTTCGATTCCACGCTTCGTTGTTGACGATGTCTTCCTCTTTCTTGTCGTTTTTCTTCACTCGTTGCAAGTTGTTTTCCTGTTAGTTTTTCTATTATTCTCAACATCTTGTCTGTATCGAGTGTAGAGGTCACCTTGTTCTCTAGCTGGTTCATTTTGGTCTGTTGTTGTTTTAGTATCACCTCGATACGTATAAACTCAGCACAACACAACAAGACAACCATTACTGAAAGCATGACGATGATGATACGAGATGAAGTCGAAACAGCATCCATCTTGGTCTTCATGTTCGGACGTTCACGAACACGACCAAACGATAGATGGGCAAAAAAATGGTTCTTATATTTATTCACTGCGTTGCTTGCAGGTCTGGACAAAAAAATGATATCTTATATTTATCGATGGTATCTTGCTGTAATGAGGTCGACCCGGAAGTGTGTTGTATGTGTCGACAATGGAAAACCACGACCATTCAATCATCGACCAAAACCACCCACTATTCTCACGAGAACGTTCCTTCTAGCCACAAATGTGTTGATGGTCTTTTAGAGGAATCTCAAAAATTCCTGTTAAAGGCAAAAAAAAAACAGTAAAAAATCCTTACTCTCAATTCTGCTTTCCTTGTATAGTTCGATATTTATTGACACCCAAAAATGCTTAAAAGAACATGTTTTTTTTATGGGCTTTTGCATCAGCAACATTCAAATAGTACTTTTGAGACTTCAGTCATGTGGTGAAGACATGTTTTGAGAAATATAACGGTTTCCATGTGAAGTTCAACGAGTGTCATTGACGTTCCGTAGCTGCTTTTGTGACAGTCATCATCATCAGTACCCTTCAAATACCAAACCACAACTGCCAAAACTGTTTTAAATGTTAAATAATCTGTCAGTATTCAGTCATTCATTTATTCTTTCTTTATTATTTAAATTTTAGTCCTGTGAAAATAAATGGGTATCG
This sequence comes from Actinia equina, assembly GCA_011057435.1. Taxonomy (NCBI): domain Eukaryota; kingdom Metazoa; phylum Cnidaria; class Anthozoa; order Actiniaria; family Actiniidae; genus Actinia; species Actinia equina. Next base: position 303,386 of record WHPX01001469.1, read on the forward strand.
AAAAGCTGAGAAAACCCGTTAAATGTCATCCTCATCCTACAAAATAATCAATGTCATATTTAGGGGTATTTTAAAGCGACCTAAAATTCTGTGGAGATGCCAGTCAGCTGAATTCAATTTCATTATCACTTTTGCTTCCACGCACAAAGGGTCAAAGTAATTCTCAGTACTAAAACAATTGCCAAATTGTCCCGCGAGAAAACCTTCCAATGTCAGTCTTCCATTTGGTTGCAAGGCAATGAATTTGAAATGAAGATATACTTATTAATTACTTCCCTGTAAAATAATCCGTCATCATAACTCTCTGAAAGATGACAAGGATTTTCCAGACGCAGAGTTTCTCTTTGGTTGTGAGCCAAAAAGTACTTAATATCACGGTATATAAACGGCACTTTAAAACGACCTCAAACTTTGTGGAGTTCCTCTTTGGTGGTGAGCCAAAAAGTACTGAAGGTCACATTAAGGATATTTTTAAAACTACGCGTGTCCCAAAGACGCATTAGCCTTTCCAAGGTCGATAAAATACTAGGTGGAGTTGGCATTGGAGTGCATTGTGGGAATGAGTAGAGGACATTTCGAAAATGGCGTCTTTTATTCTACTCACACGATAGTAGATCCCTGCATTTGTTTCGACTTTCAGTAAGCAATACAAAGAATTTCAAATTAAAGCTCTATAGAGGATATTACATGGGCGCACGGAGATGCGAATTTTATCTTCGAGTGTTCAATTGATATCTCACGAGTGAGCGCAGTGTGAAAGCGTAAAAGATATGATATCTTCACGTGTGAAAGATATGATATCTTCACGTGTGAAAGATATCAAGTTTTCGAAACTAGAGAAAACCTGGTATTTCATCGATATCTATATAATAAATATATTTATTAATTTTTTATCACACATAGGCATCACAGGCACCCCAGTACACCAATCATCACTCCATATTCCATATTTATTATATTCGCGGCAGGCACATAGAACGCATTGCTGCATAACCCATATTTATTGCATGTTATAGACATATTTATTCCAAGTGCATCATTTCATCGCAGGCAGCCCAGCACACCAATACTCGTTAGTGCAGATAGACATACAAATCAATAAAAACTAAGCTTGTAATTCTGGGCATATGTGTTTATAATATACTAGTAGTATTATCATTATTCAATATTATTAATATTCTATATGTACATGATAAAAAGTCAGAAAAGTGTTACTGAGAGGCTTGATTTTCACAGAATGCAAGCAAAACTTGAAAAACACACAGCAAAAACAGCCTTTGTTTTTTCACGCAGAAATCCAGTGTGGATCGACATAAAGGGTAAAAAAGCAAGGCAATGGAAAATGTATTTCCAATTATTTTTTTGAAATAATATGTAAAATTGAAAAATTATTTTCCCAAGGATGGTGCATGTGGGTGGACAGGTGTGTGGTTAGGTAAGAAAGTGGGAGGGTAGGTGAGCAAATTGGTAGTTAGGTAGGTGGGCAGTTGAGTAGATGGATGGGTGGGTAGTTGTGTGGATGGGTAGGCATGGTAGTTGGGCAGATGGGTAGGCAAGTGGAAGGGTAGATGGTTTAACGTGGGTAGATGGGTGGGACAGTTAAGGAATAAGTTACTTATTTACATGTACACTTCATTAGTTTTACTTGGATGTAGTACTCTTGTTGTTGGCTGTCTGCTCACTGGTCAGTTTATGGATCATAGCAGCAATCTGTGACTGCCGATCTAGTTCATTTTGAAGAGTATTCACTGAGTTTTCGCGCTCTTTTATAACCTCTTCATGTTGCCGACAAAGAACCTCCAAGGAAGAAACCTGCAATTAAACCCACATGTTAGCTTGGGAAACGATGGGTTGGATTACCAGTGCCTTGTGCAACAGGAAGCCCAAGTCACATACTAGTACATGGATTTACCTTGTGCATGAGATCTTTGCGAATTTGTTCGTTCTTTATAAGGCCTTCCTTTAGTTTCTCAATGCTTGACTTCAACTCTTCTATTTCACTTTCTCTTAAGCATGTCTTCTTTTCTTGTTGCTGGAGAGCTTTTTTCGTCTCTAGAATTGAAAATATTGATTTGGTAAGACTAAATCAAATATGACTACTTGAATAACGTCAAAGAGAGGATAGGATACCAAAGGATATCATCATAATCACCACCACTTTTATCATTATTGTCAGGGATTAATCACTGGTATCATCTTTATTATCTGTCGCCATCATCATCGTCACTTATTCTTATTATCAACCAAATTAACTTTGATTATCATCATCATCATTATTATCATCAACATCATCGTCATTATCATTATCAATTCTCACCTTGAACCTTGGTCTCTCTTTCTTTTAACTGCTGTACAACATTCTTTCTCTCCTGTTCCAACTCCAAAAGCTGTTTAGTAGCACTGCAAAATGAAGATTCACATTCACAATTGTCCATACAAAAACTGATTGTGATCTTCTCCCTCACTAATTGACTCTCAACTCTGCTTTCCTTGCATCATTTCAATTTTATTGGCACCCAAACTTGAAAAGTTTTTAAAGAATCTAATTTCAATAAACAAACACCTGCATGTACCCTATGCTGCATACGAGTAAACACTTACCAATCATGTTGGCTTTTTAGATTGTCATTATGACGTCTTAACATCTCACTGAGTTCAGTCAGAGCTTTGTTTTCGTCCTGTGCAGCCATAAGGCTTCTCTGGTTTGTCTCTAATCTGGCAATGATATGTATAAACACAAAAATCAGTATGATGATATTCTAGGTATTATAGTATTCGTGCAAGACTCAAGACTATAGAGCTCTACAAACTAGATATCATGTACTGCACTGTAACCAACTGTTATTTATTTCTCCAAATATTAATCAGTCATTACCAGCTTCCGTTTTGCAGCTTGATTGTATGGACTCTTTTCCCTTTTTGTACGACTCTGAGCTCCAATCTCGTTTATTTTCTTGCTCCGTCATCCTGCTCTGTCCCTAAACATGCCCTTCCCAATCGCATGGAGGCCATGGTTCCACACATTCCATGAATGTCATTGTACTTTAGATGTCACTTACCTTTGTGACTGCTCAGCAAAGGCAACCTTCAGATGCTCATGTTCTTCTTCGATAATTTTTAAGTTTTCATTGTATCTCATCAACGTTTCCATCTGAAAAAATAAATAACCCATTTGATAGTCAGTTATAAAGTACACACAAGTTAATGTAGTTCAGGACTGGGACCACTTTTCTCACTAACTAAACTATTCCTTGTAAATAAAAGGAAAGAAGCACAAATGTGCACGTTTATTTTGATCACTAAAAACGAAACAGAAAGAGTGTGCGCATGCAAGTTGATGACACAGGGGAGTACATTCTAGGATAAGGTGAAATTTAAACTGATCCGGTTACCAAAAATAGCCTAAACAAGAATGTACATGGCGCGAGTGTCATTAAGAAGTTTCCCTCTCTTACATGTATTTATGCTCGCTTGATATTATTCTTTATTAACAAGCAATGTTCAATAATTTTAAACTGTGTACCTCTTTAGATGCCATTTTCTGTGCTTCAAGCATCATATTTATCTGTAGAAACCAAAAGAAAAAAAACTGAATTCAGTGTAGGATGTACAGATGAGGGTTGTTAATAATAAGAATTAAAAATGAAATTATTATTTTGTTTTGACATGATTAAACTTTTCTTCAAGGGTCTTGTCTCATGTTCACGTGGAAACGTAAAAGTGTTTTCAATTGCATGAGCCGAATAATAATTATTCAAATTGGTCACCATAATATTGATTCAGTGTACAGTATACCCAATGGAAAATTAAAGAAAAAAATTTACCTGCTCTGTTTGCTTTTCGTTTTTCTTTTCTGCATCCTGCAGAATCTGCCTTAGTTTGGTACACTAAGTTAAGACAGAAAAACTCAGATAAAAGTTCAAGGATCACTATCATCATCACCAACATCTTTATCATCATGATGGTCTTATTTGCATCAACATCACCATCTTCCCCAAATATTTTGTCATCCTTCATCATTGATACAGACTCCACAAACATGCTATAATAAGGATCTTAATCACCACCAGCCATCATCATCATTATATCTACCATCGTTCTCATCACCATCATCACCATTACCATTATCATCATCACCATTACCATCACCAGTGCCATCATCACCATCATCAGTGTATTCATCTCCACCACCACCACTACCATCATAATCATTATAATCACCATCATCATTATCATCATCAGCACTATCCCCACCACCATCATCATCATATCATCATCATCATCATCACCATAGTCATCATCATCTTCACCATTATCATATTATTGCCACCATCCATACAGTATGATGCATACCTCTGCTTCAGACTGTGCCCTGCGGCAGCGATATTGAGAGATCAAACGATCTGCTTGATCAACTGCAAGAGCTTTGGCCTCTAATAGATCTTGAAGGTGACTTTCTTTTGTCTGTAAACAAGCAGTTAGATATTATTTACTTACACGTAGACACTGCAACTATAGTATTATTTTAACAAGTATTTAAAATAGATTTACCAGAAGTGCAGCTAACTTTGCTTCATAGATATCCATGATTTCAGAAGCTTTGGGATCTTTGATCTGCATACATAAAACAGAATGATCAGATTGACAGGCAGAAAATAGGAAGAAAACACAGAGAGAAAAATACACAAACAGCAAGACAAAAGACAAACACAACTACAGTACAGGCAGGCAAGATAACAAATAGTCAACTGTGCAGACATAGACAAGCAAGCCATGCAGACATGGAGGTAGGCAACCAGGTAAGACAGCCAGCCAAGTAAGAAAAGAGATAGCTGGACAGATACAAACAAAGACAAGGCAGACAAGAAGACAGAGAGACAACTGGACAGATACAGGTATGAAACCAGGCAGACAGACAAGGCAAAAATAAAAAATAAAACCAACAATGTTTTACTCACCTCTAAACCTGATTTCATTCTTTCAATCAGTGACTCAATATTAGCTTCATTGATATTAGTTCTGCTTGAAATCACAAGACTCTTCTTGCTACTAGTATCTATAGCAACAGGCCCTCGCAGACCATTTGCAGTTATCTGGATATGATTAGTAGAGCTGCGTGAAGGTGACGATGGGGGACTGAAGCCATTTTCTGCTGGTTTTCTCAGTGATGATAGTTCATCTTTACAAGCTGAATTATTGGATGCCATTACCTCTCCAAGCCTTTGGTCAGGAGGAAAAATGAGCAACATTTTTTAAAAGTTGCATACAAGATGTCATAACCACCATGCTAATAAAATTTTGGTCTTGGTTTCTTTTGTTATGTCCACCAACATGGTGGCCATGTCTTTTGTCCTTGTTCATGTGACATCATAGCCACCATGTTGGTTGACTTGAACAAAAGATTTGGTCTTGGTTTCTTTTCTTATGTCCACCAACATGGCTACCATGTCTATTGTCCTTGTGCATATGACATCATACCTACCATGTTGGTTGACTTGAACAAAAGATTTGTTACAACTGACCCTCAATGATTCAAACCCTGATCCAAACCCTGACCATTTAAGTACAATTGTAATGCTAACCATATCATTTGGAAGTCAGTTAAAGCAGCAGCATCACTAAGAATCTTCAGTGCTTTCTGTACGTTACTCCTGGTAGAGCTACTCAAGCCATGCGCCAGTAGGGGTATGAGACGCTGGTCTTGAAGAGCTGCCGGCAATCCCTGTTCAATTTCTGGTACTGTATTTTTTAGACTACATAAGAGGCTCAACAGTTTTAGGACAACCTCCACACCTTGCTCACTGAAAAATATAACCCAATTAGAAAGATTAAGTACTGTTTAATAAACGAGCAGGAGTGTTTTATCGGATATAAAACACAAGGCGTAGCCCAGTGGTTTTATACCCGATAAAACACTATCTGCGAGTTTATTGAACGGCTTAAAAACTCATGATGTAAGTTCTTATTTTGTACCGAATTCTTTAAGAAATGATCCAAGTTTGATAGAGAAAATCCAAGTTAAAGTTTATGCAAATGAAGACGAATCTTTATCAGATATAAAACCTCCTTTCACGGTCATGATTTCTATTGTGTTTCCTTCATGAATTATTAATGAGTTTTTAAAGTAATATTTACAGTATGAGTGGCCGTGTTGTATCCAATATACAAATTCGAGGCGTAGCCGAGTGATTGTATATCGGATACAACACGGCCACTCATACTGTAGATTGCTTATCAAACGTCTAGGTTAGTTCCTTTGTGTTTCACTAAAATTTTCAAAATTGAAGTGAATCTGCCCAAGAAAATCCAAGTTAAAGTTTATGCAAATGAAGACGAATCTATATCAGATATAAAACCTCCTTCACGGTCATGATTTCTATTGTGTTTCCTTCATGAATTATTAATGAGTTTTTTAAGTTATTGCAGTAAACTGCATATATGTAAAGGTTGCATTAAATGCTTTAAGGTTTTATCAGTGTGAAGGGGTAAGGGCATCATCATGATCATCATTATACATTTTACTAAGTATCTAAATTCTGATTGGTCGAGGGTCCTCAGTCAATCCCTGGTAAGGGCATCATCATGATCATCATCATCATTATACATTTTACTAAGTATCTAAATTCTGATTGGTCGAGGGTCCTCAGTCAATCCCTGATATATCGTGTGAGCTGTACATGATAAATGTATGATCTGTAGGTTTTCCTACAGATAATACATTTATCATGTCAAGTTCATTCAAGGTCATGCTGTGGTAACTTTTCTTTTATTCATTATGTGTATTTAATTCCAGAATTATGTACAAAAACTATTATTTAAGAAATCCCTAACTTATTTTCATATATCTTATGAAGAATTCTTGAAATATTTCAGAATTAAGAATTTTGCATTTTTCACACGACACCATGGTGTTCATAATTATTGTCTCAATAATTTAAAGTTCATGTTATCTTTTTCCAGTATACGAAATTTATAATAAAGCAATTATTGAATTCGGTTATATCATGCCCAACCTCATCCAATAATTGTTTATCGATAATCCAGGCAGATAATCCTTACCCCCAGCATGTTACGGCAGCATTTCGTGTACCCATATTATTGTGCTGATACTGATATTCTATCACCTTCCAGCACTGGTCAAGCTTCATGTGCTTCAAGACTGACTTTTTCAGAGAGCTTTCACAACATATAAGTACATACAATCAAGGAAAATACCCTAAACGTTTTTCTCTAACATGTAAGAGCAGTACAAGGGGGATAAGTGAGAACTGTCGTTACATGTACATGGATCTTTAGCATCAGTACCATTATTAGCAGTACAACCACTACCACCACCATCATCGTTATAATCAACATCAACACTTAACAACACTTTCATCACCATATATATCAACACCATCATTGTCATCACCATCTTCATCCCCATCTTCGTTAGTTGCCATCACCATCATCATAAACATGCAACAACATCAGCATCATCATCATAGCCATCATCATAATCATGATCTTCACCATCATTACCATAAAAGAAAACATCAACACTTTCCTAGCCAAAACCAACAGCATCATAGTCATCATTATCATCACCATCACCATCATCATCATCACCATCATCCTCATCATCACCATCATCATTATCACCATCATTATCATTATCATCATCACCATCACCATCATCCTCATCATCATCATCATCACCATCATCCTCATCATCACCATCATCATTATCACCATCATTATCATCATAAACATGCAACATCATGATCATCATGATCATCATCCTCATCCTCATCCTCATCAACATCAACACTGTCTTGGTTGCCATTACTGTCATTACTGTCTTCTTGTAAATAATAAATAAAAAAAATCAAAGGATATCAGAGAGAACATCTAGCACTTTGCTGATCCTTGCACATCTTTTCTTTAGGATAAAACCATCAATCTCTCTTGGTGGAGCCAATAGTTCTATTAGAAGAGGTGCAATGACAGATATTTGGATAGAAACTTTCTTCTTGAGATTACTATCGATTAACTCCTATAAGAAAAAGTAATATCAAATTATTATTATCTGCACCATTATCAACATCAACACCATTTCCATCTTCATCACCACTATCATTGTCATCATCATCATCATCAGTCCCATCTTTAACTTCGCTGTAGTATTCCAGGCCATATAATCATCAGTATCCACATCATCTGTATTATTATCAACATATAATCATAATGATCCCATAACATAATCATCTACCGTTATCAACATCACCACTTTGATCATCGTCAATATATTTATCATCATCACCTGCATCTTCATTATCAATAATATCTCCTTTACTGTTACCATTATCTTAACCATCACCTTTGCACCATCACCATCAGTCATCACCACCATCATCATCATCACTATCCCCACCACTATCATCATCACCATCATCATCATCACCATCAGCCATCATCATCATCATTATCCCTACCAAAACCAGCATTATCATTATCCTCAACATCATCATCATCATCACAATCACTATCATAATGCTATCATCATCATGAACTAAAGATCTAAAAGCCTGTGCACAGAAGTATATGAATATATTAAATGTCGTCATACTTTTGTGCGTCATCCTGTAATCAACTGACCTCATACATTTCTTTAAGAAAGTCCAGGGCATACAAAGATACAGATGGGTGTGACTCTACTGGTTGCCTTGCCCAGTACACTACAGAATTGTACATCTCATTCATCTTGTCTTCTCCTTTGGCCTTGGTCACTTCAGAACACAGGAATGTCTTACACAACATTATTCGCACACCATTTACTGAACAGAATGTCAAAAGGAGTTCAAAGATCTGAAAATATTAATATCTATTAGGAAAATTATAGGTAGTGTACAATATTAAACATACATGTAAAGTGTATATCTTATAATGAATTAATAATTATTTTTTCTGTATTGTAACGTTGATGGTAATCGATTTTGCAAGGGTTTCAATTCAATTGGTCTTTCTTAATATTTAATGAGCTGCATAAAATAATATTATTACTGGTGTCATCAGCATTATTATCAGCATCATCATAGTGCATCATCACCAACAGAAATATTATCATCCCCATCATCACCATGATTCCAATAACATTATTAATTCAAGTTATACAATGTGACTAACCTTAGCTGCCTCTTCTGCAGCTGTGGATGAGAAAAGATTTAAAATTTGTTCCAAGTAAAATGACAAATGTTCATGTCTGCAAAATAAAAGAATATTAAAAAGAAATGTTAACCTTTTACAGGTTAACTGATTTGCTAAATACAGTTACAGGGCTGTATATTACCACTGTTTCCATTGGTATTGCCTTATGAGCCTTCTGGTACAGAAATAAGTTAATTGGGAGTTTCATTGCGATACATCAGTTTTTGTATAACATAAAATCTCACTGCATGAACGCTGTCAAGACACAGCAGGACATATGCCAGACCAATCACATTGCGAGAGAATTTACTTTCCATCTAACCAGACACCCTAAACATGGCATGATCATAGTGTGGACTGACAGTCGCATCAATGTCACAATACTGCCAGACCAAAAAAAATGGGTGATAAAAACAATCTATCAAAATTTTAGAAAAGGTCATGGTCACAGCTCAAGAAGCATGTGGCAGCGAGCTCATCACAGTCAACAATTTTTACTATTTGAAGTTTCTCCTAAGATCAATTTTCTGACTTACACAACAAGTGATTGCTGAATCTTTGAGCTCTCGAGCAGATCTACAAACAGATCTACAGAATACTTTCTAGTCAGAGATCCTTCGCCATTGAAAAGGATATTGAAGATAAGCTGGAATGTCTGGTAGATATTCTTGGAATTAAAAAGCTGTTAAAGCAAATTTAAATGAAAATGGAAAGTTATTTAAAGTCTTTCTTTCCAGTATGAATGTGTGATTGTACTATTAAATGGTGTGCTTTTTGGGAGTGGATGAATGGATAGATCAGTGAAATGGATGGATGGATGGATGGGTGGGTGGACGGACAGACTGATGTACTGTATGGATTAATAGAGGGACGGAGGGAGGGATGGAAAGATTATTAGGATGAAGAGGTTAATACCTTTTCTCCAAGCTGTTCATTTAGGCACAGACTAGTCAGTATCGATAAAGAGAAGATTATTACTGTAAGGTTGCCATGCGACAGGAATGATATCAATGTTCTATATAATGATTTTATTTGTTCCTGGAATGAAACAAAAAAAACACTAATGTATCAAAAGCATACAAAAATACATGTTTAAATGGCATAGCCAGGGGTAAATATATTAAGGGTTGGGAATCATAGAATGGGGATAAACTACCATTTATAACTTAGTATCTTTTTAGATGTTCACTTCTATATTCCATTAAGATTTCAGTTATTAAATAATTATCTACTTTGTATGTAAGGATGCCACAGTTAAATCATATTGTTCATTCATGTATTCATTTCATTAAAAAAGATTTGAGATAAGTTACCATAGCTTTAATGTGTGCCTGTACTGACAAGTTATGCCGGCATAGATTTGCTAGTAAGCCAAGACAAGGAACTGTAAACTCTGATTCTGGCATCTGACTGAAAAAAATAAAATGAAATAAAATATGAGAGTAAAACAATAACACAATTGTGTCTCTGAGTATTCAAGTTTTTATCCCTCTGCAAAACCTAAACAGCTAAATTCTTATTCAATCTGTGAGTTACTGTAGCCATGCCCTGACTTACAGTAGATCAGCCCAGAGGGAGTTTTAGGGTTCAACCTGTGAGTTAGCCATGCCCTGACTAGATAGGCTTGGAGGTTGTTTCAGAGCTCAATTAAAATTGAAGTAATTTTTTTTAAACAAGTGTGAGGTACGACCTATATCAGGCAGCCAAAATTTGTCTATAAATGATAAACTTACATATGTTTGACCAAGAATTTGATCAGTTCCTCTAGATATCCACCAGTAGTTGTAATTCTACAACAATAAGTGATTCTTTGCAGCAGCTGGAGACACTGTAGCACAAATTTTTCATTACAGGTAACCTGGTGTCTATGCAAGAAGGCTGCCAGGGTTGATGTCAGGTGATAAGTACTGTGTAATATTTCTCTGGTTTCATTGTCACTTGCTGTAGATATAGAAATAAATATCAAATAATCAAAAAAGAAAATTGTAGCAATTGCATTTAAGGGAGTATGCATTTTTAGGAGGAGGAGGGGGTATCAAATATTTACATTGTAAGTGAAAAAAGGAGATCACTGCTTTTTTCTGGTAAAAACCTTGCATTTTTACAATCTTTTTAAGTTAGGTATAAGGTGGCCATTTTAAAATTCCAAAACGCAGCCAGGTGGGATAGCAATACTCCCCAATAGAAGTAGTTGCATTAGCAATGTGTTAATTTGCCAACCAATAAGTATGCATTAGTTCTTGTTATATTGCTTTGCTTTTTTCCCCCAGTAAATTGATCTATAGTTGGCACAGTATTAAATACCAGTTGCTTACATCACACCAACTAGCACAATATCAGTAACAACAACAACAACAGCAGCAGCAACACTAGCACTAGCAACATTATAATCAGCAACGACAACAGTAGTAGCAATATCATTAGCAGCAATGACAGGAACAAATAATATAGTAACATTGAACGACTTCAATTTTGGTCACTACATATTGCTACTTCCAGAGTATAAAATCTTAAATTTGATGCTCTCTATACTAGTAAAAGTTTATATTTTCAGGTACCAAGATACTGTAAGAGATTCATGGTTACTGTAACCAGAGTTAATAATTAACTCTACTGTATCTATGATACGTTTACTAGTAACAGCTGTTTTCTTACCCAAGTTAAATAATAGGATCATAGCCTTCATATGCAAGTTGGGACGAATAGTATTCTCGTTCAGTAAACCAACTAAAGAAGATAAACATTCTGCTGGAAGAAGGTCTTTCGCACAGAAACCTTGTAAGGCGCTACTAGATGATGAAACACCAATAAGAACCTAAAATATAAGAACCAAATCTAATATAAATGAAATTCTTAGAAATCAAAATTCGTGTCAAAGCCGTGAATAAGGAGATAAATCAGAAGAGAATTATATCAAATTATTATTTAAATAATAATTTTCAAGTAAAACTATCTACTCACGTCAACTTGTCTTTCCAAATCCTTTACTGTTTGCTCCGTCGTGTGGAATCGATATTGGCAAAAAGCCGATGAAAGACCTTTAAGGCACACCGTTACATCCAAAGCCATGGTATGTTAGAAGAATTGTGATCCCTGGTGGTTATTTTAGGCCATTATTTTGCGAAAACATGGTGAAAATTTGAGTCAAAATTTGAGTAAAATTTAGAGTTCCCGCTCGATGTCACTCGACGCATGTTTCTGGTACATAAACCGCTGTGCCACAGGAAGCCCAATCTCAATTTTATGAAAATCTCTACCATACGTTCGGCGGAATCCGGAGTCGGGGTCGGAATCGGAATCATGAGCAGCAAATGACGAATTGAAAACCAGAAAACGGAGACGAGAACAAGGTCATAAGCGCCTCGGAATCGGGATCCGAAAGATCGGAAGGTTTCCATTTTCTTCGGATTCCGATTCCGAATCCGATCCTTATAACAACTGAAAATCGAAAGGTGTCTTGACCGTATTTATTATTTTATTTTATGTATCCTTTAACACATTATATTTAAGAGAATCCTTCTTTAAATAATTATATTTAATTACGGACATTTGAAAAAGTGTACTCTTAAATATGGTCAAGAATACCCTTAAATATGGTCAAGGATACCCTTAATACGGTCAACTCTTAAATATGGTCTGTTTCTTTAGCGGGATACTTGTGGTAAGTAAATAAGACGGATGCATGCAGAAGAGGCTAGAGAATGAAACCTTTTTTTGAGCATGCATAGCCTCATTCTGAAGCGCTTGAATGTGAGGCCACATGATAGGAAGTTAAAAGACTATTGAAATTTTTTGTCAGCGTTATTTTAATTTATTGGTTTCTGGCCGCTCGTTGGTTTACCATGGTAATGCCGAAAACTCTTTCCTTCCCGCCCATATTCTTTCACTGACCATATGCTTCAGAAACCCGAAACCCCTTAGAAACGAAATTAAATTCTAAATACTGTTTTGAAGAAATTGAATTTTGTTTTAATAAAAAAACACTAATGAAAGCAACAAACCACCGGCATACTTTTGATATATAATGCTTTTTATGAGTTGAAATCAGTAGCATAAATTTAAAAATGAGGAATGAATTTTCGGAAACAACCAAATAATGTCGCAAATCTCAGACTGTAGGAAAATTTATGGACTTTCAAATAAACAAGAAAATATTGAAGTCATTCACTTAATTTATGCTAATGTTAAGATAATTACTGCAGTCCCAGTTTGTCAACGGCAAACTGCTCAATAGCTTGACGATGAATTTTCAAACGACTTTTTATCGGAAATTCTTCCATAAACACGAAATACTTAGGGACCACGCCTTTTACATCCGGGGACTTAGAAAACTCCTTGTTACACCATTCCTTCAGCTCAGCAACCCTCGATTTTAAATTAGAACCGGGAACCTCAATCACGCATGCGCATATCTCTTTCTTGATAACTTTATCAGGAACGCCAACAACTATAGCTGCGGAGACATCTGGATGCTCTTGTAAGATATCTTCGAACTCTATTGGGAAGAGCTTTTGGTCTCCTCGTAAGATGATGTCTGACTCTCTTCCCATGATTTTCATCTTCCCACCATCGTACATGATGCCATAATCCTTCGAGAAGAACCATCCGGATTTGGTTTTTGCCCTCGACGTTGCTTCGGGATTTCCGATGTACTCCTTAAAGATCTTGAGCCCGCGAACACAGATTTCACCTTTTGTCCCGAGAGGGACAACCAATCCTTCTTCATCTACGATCTTAACTTCAATGTCAGGAACAATGAACATCTTTCCAAAGTCGTCAGAATTGTCTAAACTTTCTCTGGTTAATGGCTGGAGTCCTACAAGCAGGGCTTCTGTGGATGCGTACAACAGGATTGCAAACTTTGAAGGGAAGGCATTCAAGAGCGAACGGATAGTCTTGCGCGGAACAAACTGGCCGCCATAACCAAAGCTTTCAACAGTTGACAAATCATACTTGTCCTGGAAGTGCTCTGATAGCAGTTTCGCGACATGTTGTTGTGGAATATGGCAGTCATCACATTTTTCCTGCTCGATGATTTTGAGCATGAAGTGGAACGAATCTTCAGACGTGATCTTGGAGAACGGTGCAGTAATAAAAGTGAAACCTACCATTATAGCTGCGATAAACGCTGGTATTTCACTAGCCCAGCAGATTGGCCAACCTGAGAATGTCACAGAATCTTCTTCAAAGCCGCCTTGTACGTCGAGATTAATCACATTGACAATGCAATGGTGAGTGTAGCCGGTAGCTTTGCGCTGCTCATTTGTACCAGAAGATTGTAAAGCAAACAAAAGATCCTCGCTGTCAACATTTCTTTGGAGCTCATCTTGGGCAGATTTATCCATGTGGGACCCCTTTTCAAGCAACTCTTCGAACGTCATAACATTCTCATGTTGGATTTCACTCTTCGTTTTTTCATTTCCGCCAATCAAAGCTACCATTTTTAGGAAATTATTCTGATCTGAACTTAGAGCAATCAAACCTTTTAGCACCTCTAAAGCCCGTTTTCTTTCTTCGGGGTCGACTTCTAGATCAAGACCAAATATAACTCCCTCGCATTTCAGTTGTCTAAGTTGATTCTCCATTGCTTCTGTCAGATCGAATGAGTTGAGCATGAACGCGCATGCCCCGATACGACTTAACGCAAGAATGGCAATCGCATACTCATGGCAGTTAGGGGCGCAGATGAGAACAGTATTCCCTCGTCTTATGCCCTGCTCGGCCAGGGCTGCGGCAAGGGACCGGGTCCGATCACTGAACTCCTTAAAACTGAGAGAAGACCTTTTGCTGTGCTCATCAAAGAAAACCAGTAGTTCTTTGTCAGGTATTCTAGATGCGTTCTCGTCTAGATACTCAAAGACCCTTCGATTTTCAAGTGGGTTTGGTCTTTGTTTGTGGTAGTAGCTCATCACTGAAGCCATCTTGTTAAGGAAATCTGTAAAATAAAAAGAAATTTTCACTTTGGGCATACGTTTTCCTCATTCGGTTTCTCTGATGCCTCTTGGGAATCAAATTCCTTGTTCGTGTTGAGCCCATATTATTGTATCTTCTTAAGGGATAGAAAACATAATTATCCTGTACTTGCGCCAAGTAAAAGTAATAGATTATAGTTTGATCATATTAGCCATTCTGAGGTTGAGAGAAAAAACTAGGTCGAGTTGGCATTGCAGTGTGTTGTGGGGCTGTTTCAGGTTAGGGGACTAAATAGACGCCATCTTGGAAATATGACGTCACGGTCACGTCACCTCGTCGCTTATGCAATCGGTGTGATGGACGAGGTAACGTCACGGTCGCGTTACCACACGGTCATAAAGCCTACCAATCACATAACGTTTATTTACCGCTTATGCAAATGATATAATGGACCAGGCAACGTCACGGTCACGTCAGCTCAATGCATCTCAGACACGGTCTATTATAATATCTAGTAATATCTAACAAACTCACGTTAACTTTAACTTTTGACAAGTGTACCACGAAGGCCTGATACTAAGGTTATGTTCAGTAGTATGAAAAACAAGACGCTCTTGGAGCGTGCACTGGGTTTCCCAATATACTGGTGTACTGGGCCCGGTTCTTTAAAGCTGGGTTAGCGCTAATCCAGGATTACCTCTATAAGTCTTATTAAGAGTTAACCCAGGATTAGCACTAATCGGGCTTTGAACAACTGGTCCCTGAAACTCATTTAACACTAATCTTACTTTGGAACATTTTCGGTGTATTTTTCTTTCAGAACTTCCAAACACTTATTTTTTTCTCACATCAAATTTCTTCAAAAGTGTACATCTTTTACATGTGTGTGTTTTTTCTTTTAAATAAAAATGTACCGCTTTTGTATATCTTTTAACAAGTGCATGAAGCGCAATGAGGATCGATTAGAGAGAAAACGCTTCCGTTACCGACGTCACTAAGTTTAAAAAAAAAAATGTATTATTTCGGCAGACAGTCAAAATTGCTCGGGTCAAATTGTTGTCAGTGGAGCCTATTAATAGGCTCCACTGACAACAATTTGACCCGAGCAATTTTGACTGTCTGCCGAAATAATACATATTTATTTCAGAACTGAGTATGGCCAAATGAATTCTTTTACAAATAATAGATCATTTGTTTTTCGCTAACCGTTCTGAAGTTCTCAATCTCTCCATTATTGATTATATTCTTTAAATATTGTCTTGTCAAATATCCAAACCAGTGAAACTCGGTTAGTAAAAGGAGTCAATGCTTAGTGAAAAGAATAATTAAAGACTGAAAACCTTACCTTCAGGCTCTACTAACCCACCCGATTGAGTATTTGTATTAACACTAATGAATACCTGAATCACGATCCTAGAAGTATTCCCTCACTGCCCAATTATTGATGCGAACCAGTTCGGTATGATGACCTTTGGTAAAACGCGTCCATCACGTGTTTGCCTCGTGCGTTCCATCGCGCATGTGGCACTCGCTGGCTCATTTGCCTCGCGCTCAACTTCCCGGGTCAACTTGGATTCGCTCAAATAGTTAGGTAAGTTTTCCTTTGCAAATGCTATCCTCATGTCATACTGCACGGTATTTACTGTTGGAAGTAGAGCGTGTGCAGTAAAACCATGAAATAAAAAGTTGATACTGACAATAGCTATTTTAATAGTGACTAAATAGTTGCTAAGTCTTTTTATTATGCATTTTACTCACTATCTCGCCTCTAATTGGCCGAAAGCCCTCTGCAGCCAATCCATGATATCCTGTGAATCGCCCCACGTAAGGGAATCCGGAATCCACGAAATCTTAGGTTGTGGAATCCGGAATCCAGGCCTTGGAATCCGGAATCCAGTTTATAATGGAATCCGGAATCCACCCTTTTGGAATCGGAATCCACTACTTTGAAATTCAAAGTCTACACTCTCGCTTGGCGACACGTACCCGTATCCCCCCCCCCCTCAAAACAAAAACTACAAGACGCAAGAGTCTCGTCTCGTGGCAAGAATTTTTTAAACGCGGACATGTTCAATTTGATTAGTTTTGAATATATTTTCGTATCCAGATCTCCTCGGTCTCGTCCATCACTCATCTTTGTATAGCGCATGTTCACCAGGGGGGATGAGTGTTTGGGAGGTGGGGGAGTGGACGATGAAACGATTAAATAAAGTTTGTAGCTGGGAAAATTAATTTCTATCAGATCTATCTTAGTCAATAGAGAGGTAAACTATGATTAGGCCAGTGATTCGTAGCCAGCGTAGCGGCTCTCGGGGGACTGGAAGAGTCGCTGTAACAGGGATTTGTGTTCCCCCTCCCCTCCCTTTGAAACATCTTTTGACACGATTCTCTGTGACACCCGCTACGCGGGCTAGTGGTTCGAGGCCTGTATCGAATGAAAAACGTTGTTTGCAGAAAGTTACATAAGGCCTCATCGAACTCATTAAAAACAATGGATATCAGGTGATAATGAGGCGGGATTCTATGATGTAATTCAGTTCGGTGCATGGAAAGTTCGACGTTTTTCCGAGGCCTAACTCTATGAAACTTGGTCAAAAAAATTAAACTGACCCATGTACTGAATAGCGCTCACGTATCTAGTTAATGTTATTCCAAATGATAACAATAAAATACACACATACACAAACGGTCACTACGAGTAATAGGATTTGTAATGCAATAGTTTTAGACGTCCCGTAATGTTATCAACATATGAAACGGGATCGTTTATCGATTTAGCATCACCAAGCAGGGCTTCCTGTGGTAATACCAAAGGTAACACAAGCTAACAACTCGACAAAAGAGTAAAAGGGCAGAGCATAACTAGTAAAACAGGGCAGAGCAAAGCTAGTAGAGCAGAAACTGCAGAACAGAGCAGACGGCAGAGCAGAGCAGAACTGGGAGCAGAACAGAGAGCAGAGCAGAACCAAACCAAAGAAATACAAATTGTCAAATTGTCTTGTTTAAAAATCTATTTCACGGTGAGTATGATGAGGCACTCTTTCCAAAATTATCATTAAAGAAAATTAACTTCTGCTTCAGTTGGCTTGATGGTTGATAGTCTAACCAGTTAAATAAAATGTTACCAAGCCAAGCCAAGCCCAAAAAGAATTAGTGACGCCGTCCTCATAATACTAAGCAGTGATGGGATGAAACCCTCTCTCAAATTGAGTTGCGTGACGTTGTAGCCTGCATACGTAGTTAGAGCAGCTTGTCTAATATCATCTTTCAATTGATGTTACGTAATATAAAAACTGCTTTTGTATACAATTATACCACCTTCACTTCAAAAACTCCAATAATTTTATATATCTTTCATCGAGTTTTACAACTTTCATTGCCTTTCAATTTTTTGTGTCTTTTCCAGGTGAGTTCACATTATTATTACAACAATTTGTTCATGTGTAGGCTATCATATTTGCACAGAATTAAGTCAGCCACAATTTGTACACGCTTGCTTGTGATCCCTGGTTTGCTCGCTACTATTCTGGAAAGCTTTGCTTGATACTTGATGTTTTCTCCCGTTTTTTCGCTGCATTATAAAACCACAATTTGTACACGCTTGCTTGCGATCCCTGGTTTGCTCGCTACTATTCTGGAAAGCTTTGCTTGATACTTGATGTTTTCTCCCGTTTTTTCGCTGCATTATAAAACCACAATTTGTACACGCTTGCTTGCGATCCCTGGTTTGCTCGCTACTATTCTGGAAAGCTTTGCTTGATACTTGATGTTTTCTCCCGTTTTTTCGCTGCATTATAAAACCACAATTTGTACACGCTTGCTTGCGATCCCTGGTTTGCTCGCTACTATTCTGGAAAGCTTTGCTTGATACTTGATGTTTTCTCCCGTTTTTTCGCTGCATTATAAAACCGAACACAGTCTACAGTCATCAGACTTCTGGAAATGATCAAATTTTAACATCTTTTTTAATATCGCCTCTTGCACATTGGATTCTGAATGTATATGCTGTGTCTATATGACCGGCAGCCGGTCAGGGTCTTCAAATTACTAAATGGCCGGCAGTCGATAATTTTTATTTATATCTAGCTAGAAATATAACCAATCGCTTCCAAACTACTCCAACTTTATTCTTTTAGCCCAAGCGAACCCGAAAAACGTTTTAGATCTCATATTTTACTTTTCGCCGATGCCCGGCATAGAATACGAAGCCATGAATACAGTGACTTAGTGAAATCAATAACACGACTGCCGGCTAAATAAAACAGGAATTCCTAAATGACCGGCAGTCAAAAAATGCACATTTTCCTAAACCAATCGCTTCCAAACTACTCCATATTCAAAAAAATCAAAAAATCAAATCAAAAACGTCTTTTTGGAGTATACTCGGAACTCTTGACTGCCAGCCAGGGTCATCAAATTACTAAATGGCCGGTAGTCTAGAATTTTTTATATTTATTCAAAACAACTTTTAGATTTGTTCGCTGGGATGGTGATTCGGATTTGATTTTTTGATTTTTTTGAATATTTTTTTTATTCTAACTTTTTTCGGGATCGCCTGGGCTAAAAGAATAAAGTTGGAGTAGTTTGGAATCGATTGGTTATATTTCTAGCTAGATATAAATAAAAATTATCGACTGCCGGCCATTTAGTAATTTGAAGACCCTGACCGGCTGCCGGTCATATAGACACAGCGTATATTTAAGTTAAACAGATTTCACACCAGTAATACCTAAAAGGGTACAATTTTAGGTATTAACACGGTTTTAGGTTTTTTACGGTTTTAGGTATTAACATAATCGATATTGGTGCGGATATCTGTGCAAGGAATAATAACAACACATATACAGAATCACCTTCATTTGAAGCTTTTGGCAAGTCTTTATTCAAACTAGATTATTATTGGTAACCAATCTTAATTAAGGAATGTTAAAGAAATTCAACTATTAGCACTCAAAAAGTTCGTTACGTTGTCAGTTTATTCGATAGAAAACGTCGCTTAACTAAAACAATTAGCTGGAATATTTAATTAGTTGAAATGCACTTCACCTGAATATAAAATTTTCATTGCATATTAAATGAGCTATGACAAAGGTCAGTCAAACGTCAAAATTTATACAATAGAATCCCGGTTATTTTGATGTCCTGGGCTTCAGAACTTCGTAGGGGATCAGGTTTATATGCGGCTCGTCTAGAATGCTGGCAACGGGCAACGGGTAAAATATATAAATTAATAATTAACAAAGTATGTAATGTGGTCTATACTGGTAAAACAGTGCTCGATGCATAGGGATGCAGAGCAATAGATATATATATAGTAAAGATAGGATTAAAGACGAGACATGTTCACTGTAACTCCGAGTTTCGTGCTTACGCACTCATCAGACAGACTTTAATTAAAGTCTGTCTGATGAGTGCGTAAGCACGAAACTCGGAGTTACAGTGAACATGTCTCGTCTTTAATCCTATCTTTACTATATATATATAAATTAATAATTATACATACGATAAATAACCACGAAAATATAATACAGTGTAACAATGATAGACTATAAAACAATAATATTAAAAACAAGAAAACATCATTTGTTTTGTATGTCTTCTTACCGGGAATACGTCACAGCTACACTCCAGGCTAGCCTCAATACGTCCGATATAGGACTATTTAATAATGATGATTAACCGGAGTCGATTGTTTATCGCCGTGTTTCCACTAGGAATATTTAGCTCGCCTAAGATTCCATAAGGTGTCGTGCCCCGGAAATAAGGCAAAGTCAGACTACCTAGCAAGATGGTTTAAAGTAAATAAAGCAACGAATCACGTTTTCTTCTTGACCGATCGGTCAGTAATCAAACACCTCAAGAAACTACACTAGTCATGTTCGGACCACCTGTGGCTGTCAAGCTATTGGACACCTCCAAACACGACCCTTGTTGTAGCTACCGAGAGGTACTTTTATACTCGCTTCGATAGTTGCTCTCTAGCTTTTTGTACAAATTACATTCATGGATGTGATTCGCAAAAACTATGCCGCAGCAGTTGCTGGGTATTCTTCGGACGAGGAGTCGCAAAACTACGCTCACTCTTCGTTGCGCGATTTTAGTGTTTGTAAAGTATTCTACTCATACAATATATGAAATTTAGTGGTGATGACCTATATTTAGTGGTGATGACCTATATTTAGTGGTGATGACCTATATTTAGTGGTGATGACGTATATTTAGTGGTGATGACCTATATTTAGTGGTGATGACGTATATTTAGTGGTGATGACCTATATTTAGTGGTGATGACCTATATTTAGTGGTGATGACCTATATTTAGTGGAAATGACCTATATTTAGTGGTGATGACCTATATTTGGTGGTGATGACCTATATTTAGTGGAAATGACCTATATTTAGTGGTGATGACCTATATTTAGTGGAAATGACCTATATTTAGTGGTGATGACCTATATTTAGTGGTGATGACCTATATTTAGTGGTGATGACCTCTATTTAGTGGTGATGACGTATATTTAGTGGTGATGACCTATATTTAGTGGTGATGACCTATATTTAGTGGTGATGACCTATATTTAGTGGTGATGACCTATATTTAGTGGTGATGACCTACATTTAGTGGTGATGACCTATATTTAGTTGTGATGACGTATATTTAGTGGTGATGACCTCTATTTAGTGGTGATGACCTATATTTAGTGGTGATGACCTCTATTTAGTGGTGATGACCTCTATTTAGTGGTGATGACCTCTATTTAGTGGTGATGACCTCTATTTAGTGGTGATGACCTCTATTTAGTGGTGATGACCTATATTTAGTGGTGATGACCTCTATTTAGTGGTGATGACCTATATTTAGTGGTGATGACCTATATTTAGTGGTGATGACCTATGACCTATGACAAATGACCTATATTCTTTGAATTGTAATTCTGCGAAGTCCCGCATCATTTATCCAGTATCATTTATTCTTAACATCGACAACAAAGAGAATGTCGAAATTTATATTATATACTAACATGAATTGCTAATATTTTGACTTGAAGCGTTGTGTTTTTTCGACGTTTCAGCGTTTGCCGTTTCAATAAACGTTAAATCAACGCCCAGTTTATATGAAGGCTTTTAATTTTTGCCTGCTTCCTTTTTAATCTTTTTCCTTTCTTTCTAATCTTCTTTCTTTCTTGACCCTTAATTCTTTCCTTTTTATTACTTATTTCCTGTTTATTTATTCCTTATTTTACAGCTAGAAAACGGGAGAAAAGCCAGAATGTCGGTCCCAATGAGCTACTACCACAAACCAAGAACAAACCCTCTTGACAACAGAACCCTCTTTCAATTACTCGACCACAACACCACTCAACATCCTGACAAAGAGGCAATCGTTTTCTACAACGAAAACTCCAACCGCTCCTGTCTGACATTCCAGCAACTCAAAGATCAATCCATCAAGTTTGCAGCTTCACTTCTCAAACTTGGCTTGAAAAGAGGCGACAGAGTTCTGCTATACGCTCCCAACAGTCTGGAGTTCGTTATTTGCTGGATTGCGTTAAACCGACTTGGTGCGTGCGCAGTGCTGATGTGTCCTGGTGATGTGGCATTTCAGGAATTATATTTACTCAAGCGGCTGAAGTGTTGTGCAATGATTTGTGGTCTGAACCTGCCAGACACACAAAGACAACGCATTTTGAGTGAGATCGAAGAGATAGCTGAGCAAAAGAATCCTGAGGGGGAGTCCTACGTGAAGTTTATCGTCACAGTTAAGCAAGGTGATGCCGTTATTGCGCATGCGCATGTGGCCAAATATGAAGACCTCATAAAGCAAGTCGATAAAGAAGATGAATCGAAATTGATGACTACTCAGAGCAAAGTAGACCCAGAAGACTATGCAGTCGTTTGTTTCACCTCCGGCAGTACCGGTGAGGCTAAAGCAGTGGTATATAGTCATTTTAGCCTTATCAATGCTGTCAACCTTGCCCTACCCCCCGGGAGTGGTTACGATAGCAACACCAGGGCTTTCTCGGGTTGGCCAATATCCTGGGGATGTGGCGCCCCGGTAGTAGCGATTGCTCTTGTGATAGGGTTCACCTACATCACTACTATCTACACTAAACTGACCATCAAAGATTCCTTTCAATTCATGTTTGATATCCTGAAAGCTGAAAACTGTACTGGCTGTAGCATCCCACAAGAACATGTCTACAGACTTCTGAGTGAAAAGATCCAAGACAAGTACGACTTCTCGAAGATATCTGTCTTTGGTTTTGGTAGCCAGCTTGTCCCGCGAAAGACAGTCCAAGCTCTACTTGATGTCTTCCCGAAAAAGAGGGCAGTTTTAGTCTACGCCATGACCGAGGTCCTCACAGTTGGAATGCAACCACTAAGTCACGCAACCATCTCAAAGAAAGAAGACTACGGCAAAATGTACATGCTACCCGACATCGAGGTCAAGGTCATTGATGAACAAGGTCACGTGGTTCCTCTGGGAAACAAAGGAGAAATCTGTGTGCGTGGACCAAGGGTCTTCCTCGAGTATCTCGAGGATCCCGTGGGATCAGCAAAGGCAAAGAAGGCCAATGGATGGGTTCACACTTCTGACTATGGAATCATGTTTGACCGAGCGAGGATAAAAGTACTAGGGAGAAAAACTGATTTGATTGACAGCCACAACCAAGCCGTGTTTCCTGTTGAAGTGGAGGAGATTCTGATTGAGCACCCAGATGTCTTGGATGTCGTAGCTGTTGGGGTACCTAGGAATGACGGGAAGGAAGACATCTGCGCATGCGTCATTGAGGCTCCTGGGTCGAACCTGAAGGAGAAAGTTGAAGAGCTACACAAATGGTGTGAGCACGAATACTCCGTTGCTAATAGAAACCACTTAAGACCAAATCAGTTACGATTTTTCACGGAATTTCCCGTCTCTGATTCCGCCAAGATTGATCGCAAAGTTATAAAAACTTTAGCGGGAGAAATGAAAGTTGTTTTGTAAAAGTCAAAACAATATTTTAAGTGTATCTAAATTTTTAGACAATTTTAACGAACGTTTTTGAATCTTTACGTTTAGTTTTAGTTTCTGGTTTTTATTTTTCAATAATGTTTTAGATTTTTTTTTTTTAAATGAGCATCAAATTTCTAGCTTTAAGACTATATCGGGTTTACGAGGGTGTGCTTATATGACCTAAAAACAAATATTAAACAAATAATTCCATAAAATCTGGTATAAAGTGCTGTAAAATGCTTAGTAGTTTTCCTTTAACTAAAAGAAAATGTAGATGAAATTATCTTTCCTTCCTTTCTGAACATTTTAATGACTTATCTGAATCCCATAAAAGTAAAGATTTGGTTCTAAATTGAGCACCCCGTTCGGTTTTCTTCAACAGGAAAAAGCAACTCTTTAAACGCTTCGTAAAAGATACTATCACGTAACGTTTTACCAAAACAAAGAATATTCCATTATTCAGGAATGAAACTCATTTTTTATGCAAAACGTTTCTATTGAAGGCTGCCTTGTCACGTGAGTAAAAACAATAGCTCTCCCTTAAACGAGCATGCGCACTTAGGACTCAACATTATCTTCATTTTAGAGGTGATTATGGATATCGGTTTATTATTTTGGATAAAGTTTTTTTATTGATTAAATTTAGGACCGTACTTCCAGACATCGAGTGCTGAACCGTCGTATGGCAGCGCGAAGCATTTACGGCTACGCCGGAGATTTCGGCCCCGACACCGCTATCCGAAGATTTACAGACTGATCAGGAAGCTCGACCTAGGCCTAAGGGAGAGGTTAGTCGGGCCCAAGACCGTAGATAATTAACCCCTTTTTGTTTTAGCTTCGCACCAGTGTCCCAACATGTGCAAAAGGGACAGCATGGTGGTCTTTAGCAAGGGGGGGGGGGGGGTCCCTACATGGACGCCAGAGACACGCCGGGGTGATGAGCCCCCCCCCCCCCCCCCCCCATGTAGGCCTACACACTACAGATCACTACAATAAGCACTAATACGAAAGATATAATCAAAACATTATTTACATATGGAGTATCATCCTTGTCTACCTAGGATTATACTCATCAAAACACTTCATAGGTAGGTTATTCAAGCGAATACAACGTTTTCCCTCGCATAAACATGATTTTAGGGTGTTTATTTATTAAATGCACCTATTCCCTGATTCAATACTATAATACTACCGCGGGTACTCAAACTTAAAAAAAAATAAAAATAAAAATCGAGAAAATTCTTTGGGCTTTCAGCTTAAAAACAATATAGAAAGTTGAAGATTACTTGAAGAATTGCTTTGACGCCGGTATTCGTAAAACAAAACAAGAAAAAACATGGAATCTATGAAAAGTAAACGGCTAAGGGAAAACACTCAGAATCTGTATATTTATGCCATTCATTTTGTCATTCTTGTTCATTTATATAAAGCAAAAATCAAAAAAGACGTTCGAAAAGCCCTCACCTGTGACTATGCAAGATCACATGGTAAAACTGAAGAGATAGCGCTCGTACCGCTACCATAGATACCGCAATAAATGGTAAAAAAGAAAGTCCATTCTAAAAAGATGGATATTCAGTACAGCATCATGGCGCCAATGCTATTCAAGTGAAACGAAAGAACGCGAGAAGTGAATTTTTCATCTTTTTCTTCTTGTGAATGAGTGCTAACCGACTATTTCTTGGTCACTGTAAGGGCCCGCATTTTTACAATCGAAAAGGTCCTTTCGCTGGATGTGATAATGACAAATAATCAAAAAAGGCCGGCTGCCGGTCATTTAATTTTTTTGTATAGGAATGTCTTAATGATATTCAATAGACTTCCATCAACGAAACACATTGGTCGGTACCAGTACACTTGAATAAGAAAGGTCAAGGATATGGTCATTTGAATGAAAGCATACTCTTAAATACGGTCATTTGAATAAAAGGATACTCTTAAATACGAACTTTTTATATACGTTCATGCCATACATTTCAGGAACATCTTATTCCTAGACTTCTATACGTAACGATATCCACGGAGTCACCTTAGTCGCATAGAATCATAGGATATAGTTACTTGGATGTGACTAGAATGGATTGATTGCGACTGATTGATTGCGACGTGTAGATCGAGAGAGAAGGAGAGAGAGAGAGAGCGGGAAGAATAGTAAGTCGAGACGGATAAATTGAGTTAACATGTAAAGAAAGGAATCGAAAATATAACACAGCTTAGTCGAATGCTGCTTAGCTTATTCAAGGAATATAACACATAAAGAAAAGAATCGAAAATACAACATGGTTGCAGCAAGTGACTGGACCTATGTCAGTGACGGGATCTTGAAACACAAATTTATTTTTCAATTTTCACCATTCGAAAGGCCATGGATAATCGTAATGTATAGTAAAGACATGTCCAGCTTCTAAAACTTTTTTTCCCCTTCTAAATGCCCGAATTTTGACTATTTTTACTTTTGGAAAATCCGGAACCGTACATAGATGGAATGGATTGGACTTCGGTTGGTTGGATAGTACGGATCGTAGTCTTTTTTTACGACGAATTTGCAGCTTTTATCCTATAAATCTTATTTTATTGTCCTTATCTAATGATTCTATTCAGGAATTTTGCAACAACAAAAATGCAAAAACGTTTTTTAATCGCGGCACTGGTTGAAGACTTGGTGTTGGTGAGCGGCAAAGCTTTTTCATAGGACTGTACACATCAAAAGAGAAAAATTAGACATAAAATTCTGTAACGATCCACAGAGTCACCTATAGATACATGTTGTATACAGTCCTAGTAGAAGTCCAGAAGAAGAGAAAAAATAAAAGGAAAAACGGGAATAAACTAGCGCAGTAAGATCAAATACCCATCAAGGCCAGAGTACATATTGATAAGAATTAGAATTCCAAATAAATTAACTATTCAAAACACTGGCAAATCCGGAGCGCGGGCTACCTGTGTTCATCATCGTGAATCTACACATTTCAGTTTTGCTAATTGTGCAATAGCGCGACGATCTATTTTACCAGAACGAGCGATAGGGAAAGCCTCTAAAGTTATAATGTATTTAGGTTTAAGGTGGTTGCTATTAGCAACGGAGTATTCCTGCTCACACCATTTGTGTAGCTCTTCAACTTTCTCCTTCAGGTTCGACCCAGGAGCCTCAATGACGCATGCGCAGATGTCTTTCTTCCCGTCATTCCTAGGTACCCCAACAGCTACGACATCCAAGACATCTGGGTGTTCAATCAGAATCTCCTCCACTTCAACGGGAAACACAGTCTGATTTTGGCTGTCAATCAAATCAGTTTTTCTCCCCAGTACTTTTATCCTCGCTCGGTCAAACATGATTCCATAGTCAGAAGTGTGAACCCATCCATTGGCTTTCTTTGCCTTTGCTGATCCCTCGGGATCTTCGAGATACTCGAGAAAGACCTTTGGTCCACGCACACAGATTTCTCCTTTGTTTCCCAGAGGAACCACGTGACCTTGTTCATCGATGACCTTGACCTCGATGTCGGGTAGCATGTACATTTTGCCGTAGTCTTCTTTCTTTGAGATGGTTGCGTGACTTAGTGGCTGAATTGCAACTGTAAGTACTTCGGTTGCTGCGTACACAAGAATAGACCTTTTATCAGGAAAGACCTCGAGGAGAGATTGAATTGTTTTACGATGGATGATCTGGCTGCCAAAGCTCCAGGTTTTCAAGGAAGAAAAATCATGACTTTTGTGGAATTTGTTTCGGACAAGTTGATGTATATGTTGAGGTGGAATACCACACCCTGTGCATTGTTCCTTCTCAACAATATCAAACAGATATTTAAAAGAATCCTTCATTGATATATTACTGCAAACGCATGTTATGCAAGTCATAGAGTTGATCAGAGCACTGGCAAACAGAACGGCTCCGTAACTCCAAGCCATGTACCTTGCGAGGAAGACTTTTGTTGTACCCGCGGTGATTCCAGAAATGGTTAGATTGAACGCGTTTACAATATTGTGATGAGTGAAGGAAACAGCCTTTAGCTTTCCTGTACTCCCAGATGTAAAACATACGAGTACTGTCTCTTCCGCGTCTATCTTGGTCTGTGTAGTTTTGATCTCAATTACTTCGTCTTCCTTGCTTTGCTTTATGAGATCGTCAAAATTGTGCACCTGCGCATGCGCAATAACGACATCACCTTGGTCAATCGTGATGATAATTTCTACATTTGACTGCGCATGATCAGAAATGCCCTTCTCAACAAACTCTGCAATCTCACTCACTAACCGATTTCTAATGTTTTCTGTGACATTAAGACTACATACTAAACCTCTGCACTTCAGTTTTTTAGCCAAATCAAATTCCTGCCATTCAACGTCTCCAGGACTTTTCAGCACTGGGCATGCTCCAATTCGAATTAACGCAATCCAGCAAATAACGAACTCCAGACTGTTGGGAGAGTAGAGTAGAACTCTGTCGCCTCTTTTGAAGCCAAGTTTGAGAAGCGAAGCTGCAAACTTGATGGATTGATCTTTGAGTTGCTGGAATGTAAGGCAGGAGCGATTGCTTTTTTCGTTGTAGAAAACGATTGCCTCTTTGTCAGGATGTTGAGTGGTGTTGTGGTCGAGAAATTGAAAGAGGGTTCTGTTGTCAAGAGGGTTTGTTCTTGGTTTGTGGTAGTAGCTCATTGGGACCGACATTCGTTTTCTAGCTGGAAAAAAAAAGTTCCAAATTAATCAAAAATAGGTATCAAATTATAAATAGATAACAAAGAAAACATTTTATTTTTTGTTATATGGTTAAAAGAAAGCACCAGCGGTTTTCAATTTCAGTGATTTTTAGGGGTAATTCATAAATACTGAGTAAAGCCAACAACCAGACGATGCGCGTAGTGCATTGCTCGTCACAGCGATAGTTTCTATCTATATTTATCTTATCTCTGGTCAAAACAAAATATTTTCCAAATACGACGACAAAATATGCTGTTTTTGAAAGATATTGGTGAATCTTTCCATGTCATGGACGTGTTCTATCTTATTTATTTTCGAGTAAAAGCGGTACGTTTTTTTGGCGAGCCGAAAGCTTGTAACTAGAAGATATTGAGCTACAAACAAAATGTTCGAAATCACCTACAACCATTCAATTACATACATTTACAATATTTTTCGTCAATATAAAGCCAGAAGGGAGATACGTTTGACTAAGCTTACGAGTCACATAGTGCTGTGGCACTTTCGCAGCGAGGCATATTTAGTGTATAACATATCCTACACATTTTACAAATCAGTCTCTTAAATAAAAATCAACTTACTTTAAGAGGATTAAGGATTTAAAACACGGCTACGAAGCAACAGCAGACACCGTCTGATCTTGTCTGAGAAGCTGAAGCTTTCTTCGACAGATTTATATATTATGCTGGGGACTTTTGACCTTCATTACAGATGTGATCAAGAGAGCACTATTAATTAATATGACATTACCGCACATTTCCGTAAAGTGATATCAATGTCTCAATAATTGCTTCATCACGTCCCATAGCTCGAGATGAAAATTCCAAAAAAAAGACAGTCACATCTCAACTGTCTTGAATTATTTTATTGCATTAAGATACATCTTACTAAAAAACGTCTAAATGATACGAATAAACTCTTTGTAAAACCTTTCTTTGTTGAGATTTTGTCAAATGTCGCAGAAAACTCGAGGATTTCTAGCGTTAACTTTGTGTGCCTCATGACATTGTTTTTCGCGAAACTATATGGGAGTTCCGTTTTTTAATAAAATCATGCCTTCTCACACGTTTTACTTCAATAGAGCATGGTTAATAGAGGGGAATGGTTAGGAAACCTATTGTTATCTGTCTTTGTTCGCTTTTGATGTTGAACCGGTCTTGACCGTGCACAATGTTTGATTTATGCTCGTCCGAAAATGCAAAATAAGTTAACATAAGCTTTGTCTATGGGATTATGGTAAGGAATATTCAAATATCTCTCATAAGTTTTTAAGTATTTTGAACTAGCAGCCAAAAGAAAGATTTTTGTGTGTTCGCTCAACCATTGCCAACGATGGTAAAACAATGGTAAAACAAAGGATTGTGCACGGTCACGCTTGAAAAAAGTGAACAAAGACATATAACAATAGGTTTCATAACCATTCCCCTCTATTAACTATGAATAGAGCATGTGCACGTTACGTCATAACCACCATATCGTGGTCTACGATAACAAAGCATTCCTCATTAGGTTCTTCTCTTAGATCAGCCAACAATGGCGGTTGTTTCATTGTTATTCATATCTCAAGAGATTTTGATTCAAATAGTTGCACACGTATACTCTAGTGATATACAAGAATTGCAGAAAATTAAAGAATTTTCAAGTCAAGTGTCGGTATGATGGCGATTAAAATACAATAAAATATGATATAGTAAGAAACTAGGAACTTTTCAGGTTTTTTTTCAATTTTGATTTGGAACATGCAATGATATTACGCGCGGAACGTGATCAATTTGAAGTCGTTCATTGTTTAGTTAACCTCGTGTAATCTTGAAAGATTAAAAAACAACGGATGCTTTTCTCAAGGTAGTAGACCTCTTTATCTTGGGCGTAATGTTTTCCCCAATCTAGCGTACCCGAAGCCTGCGTTTCTTCTGGCCTGCGGCGAACAGCAAACAACTTTTTGAGACCAGTATTTCTTGGATTTCCGGCATAACGGTGCTTGCGTATTAGGACTTTCCAAAACGTTTTTTAAAAATTTTTAATCGGAAGTAAACACAGAACTCTGTTGGAAAGCATGATTTTTATTGATTAAATTTCACTTCCGGAAAATTGCGCATGCGCCAAGGAGGAAAGATTACCTTCTCAGATTTGATTTTCTGGTCCTTTTATTCCATCGCTAGTCTCCACATGCTGGAGAACTTGCTCAAGTTATTCTTATTGGCCTATGCATTATTCAATCAGAATTGGAAATGTTTTGCATAAAAATTAGGGCTTTCGTTAATTGTTGTATTGTTTCCGCCGTCATTCGTACGCTTTTTCGTCTGCTACTGCTTCCGTTGCTTGCGTCAAAAACCAAACCGACCTAAACTTTAATGCCCAATGTATCGGGAAATACAGTGATGTGACTCTCGAGTTTCAGTAAAAGTCAAGCAACATGATTGGATGGTGCGCGCGTTTTCTCTCTGTTTTTATAGGACATTAATCAAGCCAAGCTAAGTAAAAGGTTTTTATTCAAAAATCCTTCAAATTCCTGTTTAAAAATTACGATAAAACATTATAATAATAAGATAAAATTTGCTTATATAAAAACTATAGTCACTAATAACCTCAACTTGCAGGTGTTGGACAGACGTATGCTTTAACAGTGCTAAGCTTGATACCAGGAAGGAATGTCACAATCACTTCATCAGACATATTAAAGCCTCTCCATGCGCAAATGTTTGCTTTCTGTAGTGGAGTCAGTTCGGGTTCTGGACAGTCCTTGATGAAGTGCGCAACTTGAGCTTCGGTTATCTTCATTTCGTTTGCAATTTTTTTGTTTGTTTCTCCATCGCGACTCATTCTGTGACAGACAGACAAGCAACAGAGTTATTGGACAGTCAGACAAGTTGAATCATACTGAATCGGATACTGAGACAGGGAATTGAATGGGAAAGACAGACAGACAGACAGCTAGTACCAGAATATCATATATAGATTTCACAGATTAATTACAGTCTCATAATTACCTGCATGCCTTATCCTTTTTGTCAGCATTATTCAAAATACAATCAATGTTGTATCCTTCTACTTTGGCCCGTTCTGTGATGGCAGTCTTGGCGGCAGCAAAGCTAGTGTATGGAGTACCTTTGTCATCGACCAAACAGCCTTCTTTGTTCACCCCGAAACTGTTGGTGCCTTTAGTATAAAGATTATCCAATGAGTTGGTACTGCTCTTACACTGCTCTGACATGAAGTTCAGGAGTTTGCCTTTTTCCACGATGCACTTGAGGAGGAACTTGATGTTTCCAAGACCAGCGATCAGGTCGTCCATTAGTAGAGCCGTGACAGTAGCGTTTGATGCTGAGGAGTTGATTTTCTCGACAAAGTTGCCAATTTTCGTGATAGCAGCAGTAACACCTGGGGTCTTGGTGGAGACGCCTTCCGCCAGCTTCTTCAGTTCGAGCAATGTTGTTTGGAAGCTCGCATTTTTCATCTGGTCTGTGATAAATTTCCATCCCTAAATAGGCAAGAAAGAAATTCTCGTTTAGTTCTACATAGTAGGGGGCACTCATTTAAGTGCCCTCTTGGAGTCAACCATGCAATCAAAATTATTCTTTCATTTCAATCACGTGATATGAGAAAACATTTCCTTTTGGATCAGAAATATGTGGTGACAAACCAACACATAGGGACTATTCTCTTTTAATAACTAAAATTCAACTTATCGAAAGCCCGCTTGTCTCATGACAGCAAAGAGCCATTCAAATCTACGCTTTTAGTCATGTGACCAGAAATAGCCAATCAGGTCGTTTTATGCATAAATACTTAATTCCACTTACTTGTTGATCGACCAAGTTATAATAATCAGTAGCATTTTGCTTTGTCTCATTCATCAACTTCTTAGCTTTTCTTATTTCAACCAGAGAATCATGTACTTTGTCTCTCCTGTTTTTACATTGGTTAACTTTTTCGATGGCGCCGTAGATTTCAAAACCTGTAGACAAACACAAACAAGCGTACGCTGATTAAAACGTGTCGCTGAATAGAGATTATATTTACTGTAAGTATTGGAGAAACATTTCGGGAGCGTGCAAAGTATGCTAGCTGTACGTTTAATGAAAGCTGCCTGCTTAAAGTGTATATGACACGAAAAAAATTCATCGCTTAAAATGTACAGTTTGTTAGTAATAAAAAATATATCGTAATAAAATTTGTTTCAAAAGCATATTTCTTGAGATATTTGAGAAAAGTAATCCCAATTTGTGACGCCATCTCGTTGACACGTACTCTAGATTAGGTAGTAATGCACTAAATATAAATTGTAATTCGTGTAAAATAACAACAAATTGCATATTCTATTCAGCTTCATTTGATAGCTTACGTAGTACTCTCCAAATGTTGGAAAACTGAAAAGTGTACTACCTGAAATTAAGATTCTACATTCAAACATATTTCGTATATTTGCAACTAAATCTGGAGACGTGTAAACAAAATGACGTCACAACTTGTGCTAAATTTTCTTAAATTTCTAGAGAAATACGTTTTTGAAACGAATTTAATTTCGATATTTTTGTTTATACCACATGATAAACTACACATTTTTAAGATTAAAAATTTTTCGTGTCATATGCACTTTAATAAGGGTAATACATAGCTTTATTATGGTGCATAAAACATTGTGGCGAAACACCATTTCGGGAGCATGCGCAGTAAGCATCACAGATCTTTGGGGATAGTGATTGGAGAAAATTCTAACCTATGGTGATGGCAGAAGCGACAATGTTGATTCCATTCAGGACGTTAGCATATTTATTTCCACCAAACTTGCTATCCACTCGAGCAGTTGCTGTCTCTTTGATGAAATTATTGATACCAACGTTATCAAGTCCAATGATCTTCGCAGATTTAGTGTGACGTGCGTTGACCATCTGCTTGTATGAATCCCCAGTACTGAGTCTCATGATGTTCTGAAGGGCCAACAAGAAAGAATATCATTTAGCAGTCATTAGAGAGCTAAACCCAAATATTTATTGATGTTAGAAACAACGATTAGCAAAAATAAAACAGAGAGAGCAAGCACAAGGCATCCATACCTTTTCCAATGCATTCCTCTTGTAATAGTTAAATGAGGCATAAGAAATTGCCGTTAAACCGTAACCCATAAAACTAGACAAGCCAATCATAGCGGTCTTGACGTCATCGAGATATGACTGGAACTGGGTGTCTACGTCGAGGTACGACCATCCTGCTACTGTTGCGTTTTTGGCCTTAAGTTGTTGCTGAAATGAAAGAGTGATATCATATATCACTTCATTAATATTAATTCAATATTTATAAATGTCCATGAAATTAAACTACTTTGAGGAGTTGCATAAGCCACAGGGAGCCCAAGGTAATTAAGTTAATTAACCTAGATCGGGCTGCCTGTAGTTTACCACATGGAACTCTCAAACTTGAGATTTTTTCGTCCTACTGTAAGTGAATGAAAGACAAATACCCAAATTATTTCTCAGCATAATGACTTGGTGTCTAAACATAAAGTTTATTAACTTCTTTATGACTGTTTATTCCAGCCTGCGTATAATTATTGACAAGAAACTCGAAGCCGTTCAAGAAAATGTTAATCAAGAAATTCAAGACGTCGGCAAACATGGCAATGGAGCCGAAGATTTCAGCTGAACGCAGCTAAACTACACCAAAAGGTACTTAAAAATGAATATTACAAAATACAAGCTAGATGAAAAAGCACAAGGCAAGTGAGAGGTTGAGAAATGTTTATAGAAATTTGAAAATTTATATGGAATTTTTACAAACATTTGAATTATTTGCCGCGGCTCCTAAACTATTCGAATTACAGAGTAATTTCTAGGCTTAAAAGAAATTCTTTCGACTTTATAAGTAGGATTTTCTGATTATATCACTAAACTGTCAGTAAATGCAGCTTGTCAAATAGTGCTTTCAATGGGGGTGTGGTAGGTGGGGAAGATTTCTTACCTCAATTTCAAACCATTTGCTATTCATGCCTTTGACAGCATTAGAGGCAATAAGCTCTATAATCTTTACTTCATAGTCTCCTATTCTGTTCATTTCAATCCACAGTTCTTGTAGTTTGTAGTTGGCATGAATGACATCCTCTTTGCGATTGACAGCTGTTTGGATGACAGACAGACAGTAAAAAAATATGATTAACCCATTACATACAGACAGTAGACCACTGACATCCAGAAATGTTGGATAGTAGATAGACAGACTGTTAGTAAAGAAACATTGATACTTAAATCACATATTGATACAGGCAGTTGACAACTAGCATCAAGAAATTAGATAAAACATACTGTATGGAAAAAAAGATAAAGACAGACAGACACACAGTTAACAAGGCTAAATATGAATACAGACAGACACCCTGAGATGCAGAAACACAAAGAGACAGAAAGAAAAAAGAAAAGGAAGGAGATAAAGAAAGAATTAATAAAAATGACTTGAAACTAATAAAGAGAGGCAGACAGTCAACTAAACTGTGACAGACAGACAAAACAAATATGCCAAACAAAATATGCTCACCTTTTAGTGCGATAGCATCTACTACTTTACTCTCAGTCTCTAAGTGTCCCTTGATTTTCAACACCTCATCTCGATCGCTACAAGCAGAGGGATATAACCCACAGCACCCTTTGATTTTGTTATAAATCTCAAAGCCCAGGCCTGCCGCAGAAACAGTCACTGTAACAGCAAGGACCACAATCCCAAAGCCTCCTAAGAATTAACCAAAGATAGTATATTTTTACCAATTTTTTGTGCTAAATTATAGCACAGAGAAAGAGAGAAACTAAAATCAGCTTACTCAGCATGTTTCATCTATTGTAGGCAATGCACATCTGTTTATAAATACAGAATACTTTTCTTATTTTTGCACACCTTTTTATTTTGAGGGGCTTGGGCTTTGGTGAGAAGTGTCACCATTTCAAAAATAAAAATTGTTTAAACCTTTTCAGTTTAATTTGACAGCTTTTTACTTTTTGACTTAATAGGAGGGTAATTTGTTTCTTCCTTGACCCCCCAATCATTTTACCCATTTCAAAGAAATAAAGAAAGTCAGCATTTCAAAGCTATGGCTCTAAAGAAAAATCGTCTGAGGAATGATGTATTAAACTCTGTAACCAACTTCTAAATTTATTTATTTATTTATTTATTTATTTATTTATTTATTTATTTATTTATTTATTTATTTATTTATTTATTTATTTATTTATTTATTATTTATTTATTTATTTATTTATTTATTTATTTATTTATTTATTTAAATCAAATTAAAACTTACTTTTTCGTCGTGAACTCCTTACAACAAGTGCTCTCTCTTCGTCTTCTTTTTCCTTGGTTTCTAATGAAAACAAGTAAGAGAATAGTGACTTACTGACAAGAACACCGAAAATTAGCTTAGAGTTTGGTTTACTGCCATTTACTGATTCTAGTGCGTTTTACCTCTTTTCTCGACGTTGTGATCAAGGTTTTGGAATGGTTTATCTTGTGCTATAGAGCGAGCAACACATAATTCTTGTCCAACTACTAGTAGGATGAAAAACACTGCGAATCTGCTGGCAGTGCTTGCCGTCATTCTTGTTCTTGATCGAGAAAAATTGACTAGTTGCCTAAAGAAATATAAAATAATACACTACAAAATTATTCCAATTTCAGCAATAACCCTGAAACAACCTCTGGGTTGATCTAAATCAGGGCAGGGCAACCTTCACAGATTGAACCCTAAAACAATCTCAGTGGGATGATGTAAGTCAGGGCACGGCTAACTCACAGATCAAACCCTAACAACCTCTGGGCTGATGTACGTCAGGGCACGGCTAACTCACAGATAGAACCTTGAAACAACCTCTTGGCTGATCTAAGTCAGGGCATCAGGCTGATTCACTTTTAGAATTTAGCGTAAGATTAAAGTTCGAACTTACCTTCGAAGGTTTGAGTTAATGTCGCAGGATATTTTTCCTTCTTAATGCCTCGTTTTGCTTCTAGTCTGCCTCCAAGTTTTGAACTGAAAAAATCTATACCAAAGTCCTCTATTTATAAAGATACAAGGCCATGTTTACCGGAAATTATTTGCTTGTTTTGAAACTGAAGTTGGCTTCTGGTCAATTACACAGAACCCATCCAAGTACGTGACTTTCCGCAGACCTGCACTAAAAACGAAGTAAACTTTCTATTTCTTGCATGGTATTCATTTATGGTTTTGTTGACGTTTGCAAAAGATAATTGTCAACCAAGGGATGGTTAAATATGCCCGTCTTTCTTGATATTTTATTTGGTATTTGTAAATACAGTCTAAATATGAATTTAAGAATTCCCCCGTGAGAGTGAAGGTATTAGGTTTTTGGTTTTCTATTTTTCTTCACCAGTGATATTCATTTTTTTCGTAGTAATAACGAAGTTACACCAACACCGACGTCTTTAATTTTGTTTAACGGCTTGCTTAAGGCGCAATTACGCGAAGCAATTTTCTCTGCAACTTGTATAGCAATCCCATTTGTGTGTGTGTGTTTTTATCTTTGGCAACAGTCACTCAAGAAGGGAACAGCATTCCAACAGTAAATTAGTTTAGAGAGATTTGCTATGAATTTTCAACCAGGAAATACAATGACGTCACTGGCATCAGAGTGACGAAGGTCGCGCAAGTCACGTATTTCTATACATATGCGGGACCTAATCAACTGGGGCACGTAAGCGGGTAGCCTCCTTCGCAGCCGTTCCTAGGGTCGTCACACAACGAGGGAAACATTGCGTGACGACCCTAAGAACGGCTGCGAAGGAGGCTAGTAAGCGGGTGACCCGTTGCAGTACATATGCATACATATGCGGGAACTAATCAACTGGGGCACGTAAGCGGGTAGCCTCCTTCGCAGCCGTTCCTAGGGTCGTTACACAACGAGGGAAACATTGCGTGACGACCTTAAGAACGGCTGTGAAGGAGGCTAGTAAGCGGGTGACCCGTTGCAGTCAGTCAGTTTCTTTCTGAGCTACGAGAAGAGGGTTATTTTTATTTTTATTTTTCAACTTTTCACATTCTAAGTGAGTGACTAGTGGCTGGCAGCCCTTATTCTTATCGAGCCCTAAAATAACTACTGGAAGGATCAATGTTAGGGCACTGCTAACTCAGATCTAGTCTCCCTCGCATCCGTTTTAAGTGTCGGTGTTAAGTGTCGTTTTAAGTGTTTTAACGACCGACACTAAAAACGGATGCGAGGGAGACTAACTCAGATCGAGCCGAGAAACAATTTCTGGGCCGGTTAACAGCATATAGCCTGCGTCACATCCGGAGAAAATTCCGGATGTGACGCAGGCTAATTAATAATAATAAAATAATCATACTAAAGTTTATTTAAGTGTGAGCAGAGTTAATATTAGTTCGGATCCATTAGTTCCTCTCTATTAACTCTGGCGTGAGTAACTTAAGCATACATGGATATACTTATTGATGACACTGTAAAATGAATAAAATAGGTAATTATATAAATAAAATCTATTTACAAATACAATTACGAATATAACTATAAGTCAGGGCATGGCTAACTTACAGATAGAACCCTGAAACAACCTCTGGGCTGATCTAAGTCAGGGCATGGCTAACTTACAGATCAAACCCTGAAACAACCTCTGGGCTGATCTAAGTCAGGGCATGATCACTAAAACCACCTAAAACCATCTACAACCACCAATGACCACCTCAAAAACAATCTAAAACCTCCTAAAACAAGCCATAAATGCAAAACAACCCCGAAACAACAAGTCACGTTCATGAAATACGAGAATTGAACAAAACCTTCACCTCCTCCCTCCCAACAAAAAACAAATCTTACTCTCCCTGCTGGTCCCC
Source organism: Actinia equina (assembly GCA_011057435.1). Lineage (NCBI taxonomy): Eukaryota > Metazoa > Cnidaria > Anthozoa > Actiniaria > Actiniidae > Actinia > Actinia equina. Next base: position 342,025 of record WHPX01001469.1, read on the forward strand.
TTATACATCTATGGATGAAAGTCACGTTTTTACACACACGTTCGCGAAATAGAACAAAACCTCATTATATCGATTTTCTTCTCCAATATATTTCTAGCTTTGTAAAGGCTAAAACGCGACAAAAACAACAACAAACAATTGATTTTTTCTTATAATTACAAAGTGCATTACAAATTTGTCAGGTTAACAAACTATGAGAAAAACCTGACCTCATATCCCCCTTCACCGGGATAAAATTGGAATTTAGCTTGTTTGGTTTTGCGATGGAAAAAAGCCCTGAAATAGAGGGAGAGTCTCAACGTACTCCATGAAATAAAGTAGTACCCTTTAGCGGTTGAAAAAATTGAAGCTTAGTAAGACAAAGAGAAAATGAACTAGTTCTTGATATGACTGATTTTATTGAATATTTATGTCAGTTAAATATTATTCCTTTGTTATTCCTTAAATACTCTGAAATGTTCTTGTTATCTGGAAATCTTAGACTTACATTGGAGTAAAAAAGGTTATGTATAAATTATAAATTTTTGCAGTATTTATAAACAATTAGCGGCTCGAGCCCGAAGGTCGAATGGGCTTTTGACTCACAGGTCATGAGGGCGAGAGGACTCATTGTTTTAGTCAAATCCAACTAGTCGGTCAAATATTTAGATGCAAACAAATCTTGAATTAAAGTTAAATAACATTAAATTTGGTTTTCAAAGCCGGCACTTTTCGTTATTAGTAGGATAACTTATTACTTATAACCCAGTAGTAGGAATGCAGCATTGATGATAGACCGCTAGTTGGATTTGAGTAATATCTTCGTATAATATAACGTTCAACGGCTGAACAACTATCTAAATATACAACTGACTAAAAGCCAAGCTGACGTAGAAATATCAATTACTTGGCTTCAAAAACGATCATAGATCGCCTTTCGTGTGACGTCAAAGCCTCTTAATTTGGAGGAACTTATTAGAAACCTTTTGTTATGTCCTCAAACTTGAGCTGCATAATTGACTCCGACGAAGGACTAGCGTCCGAAACGTCGGTAATTGTTTTCATCTTTTCACGGTGTATTATTTACCCTTTTATCATTACTGTTTCATTAGAAACACCGACGCAGCTCACACTAGTTTTTAGCTAGTTATATCTTCTAATTAAGGCTAAATTTGATTTTGTTTTTTTCATCATAAAAGCTTAAAAATGTTCTCATTTGTTAAAAAAAATCTTCTCTAAAGTAGTAAATATAAATAAGTATTGATCTAGAAAGCAAAGCAGGTTATTCTTCCGTTGAAGGTCACGTCGTTGTTCCCCATAATGCAAAACGGTGAATCACTGACGTCATACTAATTAATGCCTTTCCATCCGTCCGGGTGTTCTGTTGATTTGGAATAACCCAAAAAAGACTACATTAGACTAGATGTTTAAGTTCACCTCACGAAAGTTTAAAGGAAGACTAGTAACTTTTAAAACAGTGTTTTCAGTAACGACCTTGTCAACCAAAAGGTTCTTGGACTGAATTTGGATGAATTTTGGGATGGGATCATTATTTTTTGGTTGACTGGGAGGGGGGTCGAAATCAAAACGATTTAATGATACCCCCAAACAGGCACTTGGCTGCTTCTTTCTTAAATTTTTTTTTTTTTTGTATCCGTCATAGTATGTCATTTTACCATGATCCTTTGCGGGTTGCATATACAAATCTTTAAAATTAATATCATGCATAAATTGTGTTCTCAAACTAAATCAATGTTTGAAGATGGCCAAGGATTGAGGTAGAATGACAGACGCATCCTAAAATTCAAACAAACTCAGCATGCACATAATTTAAGAAGTTTTAACTTAAAAGTTTACATTGCGCTTTGAAGTTTTTTTCTCAGGCTTTTACATAATTGTGCAGGCAGTACAGAGAACAAGCCAAGATCATTAAGTTTGTTTACTTTTTTATTTAAAAAACAATGATTTTTTTACGGTAATTATAAGTTTACAAATATTGGTGTTTTTTTTTTTTTTCTTTTTCTAATTTTGCGATTTACTTTTTGTAGGCTTTAGATTTATAAAACTAATATTGATACAATATACTTGTTTCCTAAAATGGTTACCATTTTTACTGCCATAACACAAAACATTAAATCGAGGCTTCAAGGGTGACACATTGCTACCGACAGCCTCAATACTATGTTTGTAATGTGATATGAAGAGACTGCAAATCATTAGAGCAGCATTATCCTCGCAGCCTTATTTACGTGTTAGGGCTTGGTCACTTACGAAATTTTGTAGTTAGCGTTTTTTTATTTCTTCAGCAGCTATTTTTAACTCTAAACAAGCTTGAGCATAATAAGCCTAACATAAAATTCTGCTATAAGTTAACCAAAATCCCTTGCCTCCCCCCCCCACGGACATAGGCCAAGTCCACCCTAGGGAAAAAATTTGATACCGCAAAGGATCATGGTAAAAGTAACTCTTGAATGACGTATCACACTTGCACCTACACATTATGTACATAGACTTGTCTCCGAAATTTCGAAACACAAGGAAAAGTTATTTCTTATTACATTCGATGTCTGATTGGTTCTCGCAAAAGTTCATAATTTGTTGACTTTTTACCCAGAACTCTCCGCGCCACCAATGCAACAGCCGCTGTCCCGACGATCGCAGCTGCAACACCACATCCAATGGCGACAGCAAGCGAGGAGATGGACTCTGCCGAATCGGAACCAGTGAGGTCATGGATCTAAACAAAATGGGAAAGGTCAGTAATGGACCCCTCTTACTGTGGCCATAATATTTACCGATTCAAACCACTTGTCACTTGCCCAAGTATTCGTGCTTTGTAATTGCATTCCCAAGAGAGTTAAGAAACAAAAGCATGGCGGCCATGTTGGTCGGTCTTAACAAAGAAAGCTAGTGAACAAAAAAATGTTAAAACCACCTTTCTGACTAACCATTCCCAGAAGAATTAAAAGACAAAGAAATGTCGGCCATGTTGGGGGTACTAACCAAGAAAGCTATAGTGAGCAAAAATGTTAAACACCACCAACATGGCGACCATGCGTAAAAGTACAATTGAAAAATAGTTTCTTTGTTTACTTGTATAGCGCTTAATTTAAAAAAAAAAAACAAGGAATATTATTCTTGACTTCCAAAGTAAAAGATTCTATCGAAATAACTAACTTACTTGAAGATCTGTTTGTTCGCTCATCTTCGTGAATAGAACTTCTTCTCCGTCTTTTGCATTAACTATAGTTGCTAAGAGGAATAGTGGAACTGTTAGTATTCAAATAATGTCGACCGATCACCTCCAAGCAACGACCACAATGATGAAAACCAGCCAGCCACTCCTGAACGCCTAGATAGTTGGAAGAATACCGATCAATCAACTCCAAATATCGAACAGTTGTCTTATAGAAAAACCAATTAGTCACCTTCAGATTTCGATCACGTATCTGAGAGAATACCGACCAGTCACCTCCACACTTCTGAGAGCAATCGCACTCTCATAACAGGGAACTAGGTACCACTCCAAACCTAAAACACCTCACGTCATTTACTGAGATACAATGCGCATGCGTCATTCCTACCTCCGTTTGAAATATTACAGTGCTTTCCTTCCCAGCCGATGTAACATTTGCACTCTCTTGATTCAGTTGAGTTGTCAACGCAGAGTCCGTTGTGACATGGAGGGTTGCACGTTACTATGGTAACGAAAAGAACTTAGCAACTGACGATGACGTCATTGGTGGATACACCAATCTATCTATTTAATGAATAGTAGGGAATCAAGGGAGATGTAGCGGTAGTGCACTCCCGTCTCATCCCTTGGGTCTCGGGATCTGTTCCCAGACTCGGCATCACATTTGAGCAGAGTTCTTTGGTGTATTTCTCTTTTCGAGGGTTTATCTCCTGATTCTACGATTTTCCTTCCTCCCACAAATCTAGCAAACTAAAGTCCAATTCGCTCTGTGCGTTAGCCGTGCCCTGACTTAGATCAGCCCAGAGGTTGTTCAGGGTTCAATCTGTGAGTTAGCCATGCCCTGACTTAGATCAGCCCAGAGGTTGTTTCAGGGTTCAATCTGCGAGTTAGTTATGCCCTGACTTAGATCAACCCAGAGGTTGTTGCAGGGTTCTATCTGTGAGTTAGCCATGCTCTGACTTAGATCAGCCCAGAGGTTGTTCAGGGTTCAATCTGTGAGTTAGCCATGCCCTGACTTAGATCAGCCCAGAGGTTGTTTCAGGGTTCAATCTGCGAGTTAGTTATGCCCTGACTTAGATCAACCCAGAGGTTGTTGCAGGGTTCTATCTGTGAGTTAGCCATGCTCTGACTTAGATCAGCCCAGAGGTTGTTGCAGGGTTCTATCTGTGAGTTAGTTATGGCCTGACTTAGATCAGACCAGAGGTTGTTGCAGGGTTCTATCTGTGAGTTAGCCATGCTCTGACTTAGATCAGCCCTGAGGTTGTTGCAGGGTTCTATCTGTGAGTTAGCCATGCTCTGACTTAGATCAGCCCAGAGGTTGTTGCAGGGTTCTATCTGTGAGTTAGCCATGCCCTGACTTAGATTAGCCCAGAGGTTGTTGCAGGGTGGTATCTATGAGTTTGTCGTTCCCCGACCTATATCAACCTGCAGGTTGTTTAAGGTTTGCATCTGTGAGTTGGCAATCCTCTAACTTTGATTAGCCCAAATGTTGTTTCAGGGTATCGATGAAATTTGGATAATGTTTTTAGAAGTGAATGAAAGAGTTCCTTACATCGTTTGCTGCAGGTGTCACCAAAGTGCCCAAAAGCGCATTCACATGTGTCATTATGAAGACACCTGCCATACACTCCACAACCACTAAAACCGCAAAAACCTGAAATATAATATATATTATTATATATAACAGAAAGATCAGACTTATTCACTTCACGACCAATACTGAATAAAAATCTGAAACGAATTGGAAAGCATAACCAGTCGAGAGCTTAAAGAGGAAGGTTAGTTGTGCAAAAAAAGGTTTTTAATCTTCATACCTATTCTTGCAGTTTTGTTGCAATCTTCGCCTTCAAAGCCTCTATCACATAAGCAGTTATTTTCACCAGCGCACAGTCCATTGACACATGGCTTAGCACAGAAATCTGAAATTTATTTAAGATCATTTAAATAAGACTTATAGACCTCTTTCCCTTAAGCGTAATGTTCCCCCATTTCAGACCACGTGTCATTCTCTTGAGAATAAGATTCCTTGTATGAGTTGCATCCATATTCATGTGTCTTCTCATGTGCATCCATTAAGCAAAGAAATGATACTCTAGGGAATGAGGTCGTGCTCTGAAGTGGGAAAACATAACGCCTGAGGTAAAGATATCTGTTACCGGCCTGTCAGCGATTAAGGTGGCTAATGTTAAACGATTACCATAGCAGCAATGGTTGCCTAGCAATGCTGTTACCTTTGTTTTTCTGTCGTTTATTGTTTCGTTCATTCATATAAACAATCGTCGGGTTAAAACTTTTCGATTTCTTCACCGGCACACTTTGACAGAGTTCGTCAGAGTAGCACTCTACAGTATAACATTTCTGCTTCAAGAAGAAAGCAACATCACATGATTCACTTTGACAGCATCGATCAATGCAGTCGTAGACGTTGTCCACCACTCCAATCTCTTGTACTTTTCCTGCTGTCTTACCCCCTCTTAGTGTGAAGTTGTAGGCGATTCTACTTGGAACACAGTTATGGGGTTTCTTCGTTACTAAAACATGTCAATAGTTAATTAGTGTTAAGCTATTACTTTGGTGTACATTTCTCCCTGTATTTTTAAGCATATATTTGTATATATATATTTGTAAGTTAAAGGCAAACAGTAGGGAGGAGAGGAGAGAAGATGGAAGGAAGGAATGAAGAAGGGAGGAAATTGTGCAGATAGAAAAGTAAGAGTTTACCATATTTTCCGATTCCTTGTGTCTTTTTAAAGTTCTCTATATCATCACCATCTCCTCCACCTCTGACAATATGCGAGATCTGCACACTCCCATTGGCTGCCATGGACGGTATGGCGGGAATACTTTCACAGGATTTGTCAGAATGACATTTCACAGTGTAGCAAACATTCCCAGGCATGAACGCTACGTCACACGAGGGATCGTGACAGCACGCGTCTACACACGTCTGCATGTCACGCATCACGCCAAGTTTAGTGAACTTTCCCGCGTTTATTCCTTGTCGTAGCGTGACATCTTTCCTGATGTCCAGGTGTGTGCATGTCGGGAGTTTAATTGTGTCGAGGATTTTAGCGTTTTCTCCTTTCTGATCCACAAGAAAGTATTGGAAAACTGGAGGAGAAAATAAATAAATTATATTTAAGCTACTTAATTTCGAGTCAATCAGTTTAAAAAGCCCACAAATTGAGCCCACGTTTCTTTTGGTCTCCATTCGAAAATGTTTCTAAGAGGCCACAAGGAACGTGGACTCTGTGAATTGGAATGTGTAAGATGAACAAATGACAAAGTAAGTTTGACTAAAATGACAATAGAAAAGCATTTATAACATAGCCCGATATAACGCGCGCTCTGATTGGTTAATTAGCGTGCCTCCAAAAATCGATTGCGCATGCTGACGTGATTGAGTAACACGCTCTATGTGATTGAGTAACACGCTCTATGTGATTGAGTAACACGCTCTATGTGATTGAGTAACACGCTCTATGTGATTGAGTAACACGTTCTATGTGATTGAGTAACACGCTCTATGTGATTGAGTAACACGCTCTATGTGATTGAGTAACACGCTCTATGTGATTGAGTAACACGTTCTATGTGATTGAGTAACACGCTCTATGTGATTGAGTAACACGCTCTATGTGATTGAGTAACACGTTCTATGTGATTGAGTAACACGCTCTATGTGATTGAGTAACACGCTCTATGTGATTGAGTAACACGCTCTATGTGATTGAGTAACACGCTCTATGTGATTGAGTAACACGCTCTATGTGATTGAGTAACACGCTCTATGTGATTGAGTAACACGCTCTATGTATTTAAGATTTCGTTATAACAAAATTTGAAATTTTCTTTGATAAACAAATATTTCTAAGTTTTTTTTCTATTCAATAGAAAGCAATGGTCAATGCTTACTTGTGAGTATATCCAGTTCTGGATGCACTTGGGAGGTCGCTTAAGCACTCAAGAACCTAGAGATGCTCTCGGCTACATCTCGTGTGACTTTTACTCTTCTTTCATGTTTAGCAACTTCCCGCGTGAATCCAGAATTGGATATACACACGCTAAGCATTGACCATTTCTTAATTACTGAAAACAATTCAGGTTACGAACCCTTAGTGCGAAGCCTAATGGGATTGTTAGGGGTATCCATAAATCCCAGGGTGCATTGCGCATGGCGATGAAACCATGAGTGGTGGTTATATTAATACTTATAATTGCTATTTGGTTTTTAAGAGGCGACTTGTTTCAGTCACTTTCTAACATAGATATAGGTGTCCTTTAAACCAATCGCAACGCGCGAGGCTACTGCTTCTCCAAACACAATGTTCAGACAAGCACGATACGCCGGTTAAGTTTGTACCATCATAATATATATTTTTGAGTCTCATGAAATCTACCCTAACAAACAATCACTGACCTTGTGCAGTGGCAAGTGTGATGATTTGAAATGCCCATACAAGCTGCCAACAGAGCTTCATCTTCTGTTTCAGGAAAGTATCTCTTCACTCTTTGACCTGAAACAACAAACCATTGAAGTGCAAACTAGAATAGCTGTGGAGCACACGCGAGAGGTTTTGGCGGGAAACAAAGTAAGTCCTTAATGATGCTGTAAATTAAAACGTGAATCCTGAGTTGTCTTATATGGCACCCCTACCCTGAATATCAGTCCTTCGGGGTCCCTGGGGAGAGGGGGGAAGTTTGGGAGAGCATGACGCTCGGGTTACGGCTCTTCTATTTGTTGGAATCTTACATTTTGGAATCGGGATTCTAAAATCCACATTTCCTTCCACTGAAGGATACATCTAAACCGCATTGTGATATAACCATGAAACAACCTCGGGTCCTTTTATGGCTAACTCACAGATCCATTCTTAGAGTGTTGGGGTTTGTGGAGGGAGGAAAACCAGAGAACGCGAAGAAAAATTCCCAAATCAAGGGAAAGACCTAACAAACTCTAGTTTTGGGGCGGATCTAGGGAAGGGGTACCCGGGTGCGCACCCCTCCCTGGTTCGACTTTGTGCCCCTACTTCGAAGATAACCAATACAAAATAATGCTTTTCCCCTTTGATTGTAAGAGGTGCACCCCTCCCTGGGTTAACTTTGTGCGCAGCAACCGTCCCTGTCACGTGATGCCGAGTTCTGGAATCGATGAAAGGCGAGTGCCCTTCGGCTAAGCCGCCCTTGGTTCCCATGATATGCTTAATGTTTCTCATTTGATTACGCATCGCGGTCTAGACGTTAATGTTCACCGTTTAAGGATAATATCTCTAGGTAGTGTCATTTGGTTATCTAAATACAGATTCGATCCGCGTTCTTGGGTTTGTTTTACCAACAAAAACTAGAGTTTTCAATATTAATCTATAAATCCTGTTTTTTGCTTTTACTTTCTCGTGGTGCAGCTACGAGAAAACCCTTGAAATCACAATTTGAGAGCTAAAAGTCATGCACCAGGATTGCTTAATTGAAAATACAAAGATCAAAATATTAGGGTTACTCTTTTGATTCTGTGAAAGTTGCTTCAATAAGATGAGACCTTTGTAGTCCTTTAAAATCGTAATAGATATATTATCACTTTATCGGAATTGTCTCTTAGATATGTGGTTGAAGCATCAAATTAGAGCATCATGATTTACGCTAGTGCAGCAGTGTAGTATCTGATTTTCATCGCTTTCGACAATAACATAATGTTATATTTCTGTCACTTATGTAATTGAATTTAGAATTTTGAATCTTGAATTTTTATTCAAAATTTCTTTATCATCGCTTGCCAATTTAGGATCCTATGCTTTCTGTGCTTAATTTGTAAGGCTTGTCTTTGAAAAACTTTTGGAACTGCTTGAATTTTGCCTCTAAAAATGACTTCGAAGAAAGTCCGCCATTTTGTTCGTTGGTTGGTTATTCATCCATCACACATCGACACCGATGAACAACTTTAATATTAACAATCGACTAAACTACCCATAGAACTTATTATCTACACATACTTACAAATTCCAGTTAATTCTAAGGATATTTAGGCCATTCCATCACAATGACAGCTTTTTTCGCTCAGATATCGGAGCTTAAGAAGATCGCGAATCAAAGAAGAACAAACGAACGAAAGTTGAAACTTAAAATAAAATATTACGTCATTATTTTATTTTGATAAAGAAGGAATGAACACTTTAATATTTAACGACTAAATTTACTCGAATCAAACCTTTAGCAATTCTTTATTATTCATTTCGTAAATGTAACGCTTCTAGTAGTGTATAAATTAAAATACTCTTGTAGGGATTGAGTTTATAAATTAGGCTTTTTGGTACTTTTTTTCTAACGTCTAAGGAGAAGAAGCGAAGTGCAGCACGAGTTATAACCCTTTTCAAAGGCCATGGAACCCGTCGTATATCAATATATCACCAGTCCGATGGCTTATTGTTTATGACAGGTTGAAGAAAGAAAAAACTCTTTTAACAGAACAGTAATTAAACACTGGTATAGTGAAGTTAAGATTGGATGAACGTGAAGTCAGACTTAGGAATTCGAAGTGTAATTTTTACGAAGATTTAAAAAAATACGATGTAACTATTACGTTAAAGTAACTGTTATTGTAAAAGCAAGTGGAGTAAGAGCGGGGATTTAGTTTGCCAAGCTGTGAAGAAAAAACTGGAAAAAATGAGTGTCGAGGCATAAACAAAGCGGATAAAGAACGGAAGATGAAAATATGAGAGATAAGCAAATGAAAAAAAAATGGATGAAGAAAGTAAAATGTGTCAAGGATGAAAAGGATGTCTGATATAAAAAGCTGGGGGGGAAATGTGGAACAAAGAGGTGAAAGAACTAAAATGGGAAAGAACTAGTAATGCAAGAAAATGAAGAAAAAATTCTAAGACAGAAAAATGTGAAGGATATGAAAAGCTGTGTAGGGGATAAAAATAGAGAATAAAGAGTTGGAACAAGAGAATATTCTCTTGGTTCGTAGAACTAAAATGGGAAATAACTAGAAATGCGAGAAAATAAAAAAATGAAAGATTGGAAAATGAAAACGGCTTAGATGTAAAGACAGAAAAATGTGTCAAAGACAAAAAAATTGTAAGATATGGAAAAGAAATGCGAAAATGATATAAAAGAATAAAGAGAATATGGAAAACTTAATGTACAACTAGACGAATAATCAGAAATCAAAAGTTAAAGGGGTAATAGCTATTTTCTATTGATGGTTTTTAACCATTCCCACGAGAATTAAATAAGAAAAGACACGGCGGCCATGTTGGAGGATACAACAAAATAATTCATTGTTAATATTGGGTAGAACTGTGGTGAAATATTGATAGATGTGTTGATCATCACAGTAAATGAGCGATCTAAGCGAAAACTGTAAAGAAAGACTTGAAAAAATGATTTCAAGCTTCAACGGGAATCGAACCCATGACCTCCGCGATGCCGATGCGATGCTCTACCAACTGAGCTCAGTATGAAGCCAATTCTTTTGATAGGTTCCTCCAACATGGCCGCCGTGAAAACCGTCAATCGATAAATATCTATGTATTGATTAATTTTAATTTACAAAAACACAAAACATCAAATCATTTATCTCAACATTGTAATTTCCTGGTTATTTTATTATCGTTTGGTTTGATACTCAAAACAAATAACGATAGATTCGTCATAATAATATTAGTTTCTTACTGTTCTTATTCGTATCTTTATTGGCCAGTACTTCATGCTATAGGAACTTATTTACCAAACTACTATACACCAAATAAACTTTGATGCAAATGCATTCTTCAATAACTCGTCGTTGTCAAGACAACCCGTCACGCATTCATATCATATCTGAGGCTTCCCAACGCTTGTTTACATGTTCTTTCTGCTAAAATAAACCACATTTCTTTATACATTATTAAGCTTTTCTGCTTATATTCCCAGAGATTTAGGTCTTTATTGAACCTTTCCCTCAAATAAAATACATTGTAGATAAAAACTACAAGTCCATATGTCGGGCTTCCTGTGTTGAAAAAGCAACACATGAGCACTAAATATTCCGCTAGTCTGTATGAATGTGGGCTCAATAAAAACCACGGTCACGTGGTTTTTTTACTTTAAAACAATTAGCAAACGAAATGTAGATTTAGCCTTAGAGAGAACTGCTTGTTTGAATTATGATTATTTACAATCCAAATATTGGATGCATTTAATATTAATATTTTAATATTAATCTAATAGTTAATGTTAATATTAATCTAATGATTAGCTGCTATGACTGACATGAAAGCCATTAGGCTGCTGTGTTTTTACTGTTGTCAATCAATCTTCTTGTCATCATGATAACACCAGCCACGCCCACACAGACTGCGACTGTTCCGCAACCAATAGCCACCACCAAGTCAATGACGTCTGAAGACCTCTTGGTTCGTTTGTATTTACCAGTCTGATTAAATTAAGCAGAAAGTGGTCAGTGGTGAATCTTAAAAGAGCATGCACAATTGTAGTGCCATTTGCGAAAGGGAATGAAAGGTGGTGTAGTGATAATGCGCACATCTCTGTTGAATTCGAGGCTCGATAGAGTTTGTTAGCTCTCCCTGTATTCGATGGTTTTTCTTCCATCATAAAGACAATCGCACTAAATTCCAATTCGATCTGTGAGTTAGCCATGCCTCAACTTCGGATCAGCTCATAGGTTGTTTTAGGGTTCGGATCTGTGAGTTAGCTGTGCCCTGACTTTAATCAGCCGAGAGGTTGTTTCAGGGTTTGATCTGTGAGTTAGCCGTCCCCTGGCTAGATCGGCCCAGAATTTGTTTCAGGGTTCTATCTGTGAAGGTTGCTCTGCCCTGACTTAGATCAGCCCAGAGATTGTTTCAGGGTTTATTCTGTGAGATAGCCGTGACCTGACTTAGATCAGCCCAGAGGTTGTTCTAGGGCCTCGAAAACATTCATAAATGACAATAGGCATTACTGTAAAACACCTTACAGACTGAACGTTAACTAAACTGTCAAAGATCACTTACCCCAAACGCGCTAACTGTCGTCATACCATCGTCCGCACTAACAAAAGAACTTAATGGTTTCTCTGCAAGGTTCTCATTTACTGCAGGTTCAACGTCAGGTTTATCTGTGATTACAACATATGTTTATTCTTCTGGGATTATAATGTAATATGTAATAAGCTTTCTGAATAACGAGATTTTAGCCTTGTACAACAGCCTTTCTTCAAAAAAATAGTTATTGACGCTCACAGGTTGAATACGAAAAGAATTCTCTTTTAACCAATAAATTATTGCTTAGTTTTAAATTTTTCAACTACTTTGCATTTTTTATATATTTACATTTTTCATCTATTTTCTATTCATTTTCTTACCTTTTAATTTCGATTTCTTATTAACCACAGACAAGATAGTCCCCAGTTTAGGTTGTTTCGCTTGTTGAATCTCACACGACTCCTTGCTATTACACTGTACCAAATAACACGCACTAGTGACCATGAATGCCACATCACAGTTCTTACTGTCACAGCAGTGGTTGATACAATCGTCTATTCTGTTCACTTTATCAAGTTTATAGAATTTCCCCGCCTTTGCTCCCTTAATTAAAGTTACATTGTAATCCACAGCACTTCTACTGCACAGCAAGGCGTCCTGGTTTTTGAGGTCAAGTTTGGCGGCTGTCAGAAGAAAGAATATTGATTGGTTAGGATTGAGAACGAGACCCGATGGAAAAGACGGTAATTGGATGGTTTGAAAATGAGACTAAATGGAAAGGATTTTGATTGGTTAGCTTGAAGACGAGGCTCAATGGAAAGGAAGTCGATTGGTTAGTTTCAAACAAGGCTCAATGGAATGAAGCTAGATCGAAGTATTTGGAATGCTGAAGATTTCGCAATCTCTTTCAAGGTGGGTACATTCTAAATATTATACGAATTCTCTAAACGTTAAGCAAAATACATCTATTTAGCTCGATCTGTGCCCGAAATTATGTCCTAAATGGAAGAAAAAGTATTTACAGTCAGCCATAAATCGACGAATAGTGAAGGAACGTGGTAACTAAATCTCCTCTCGCCCCTTGCCCCTTCCCCCACTCCTCCCCCTTCTTCCTCGTTCCTCTTCCCTTTCCCTGCTGTATCCCTCTCCCTTGCCATGTTCGTCTGTCAGGATTATCCTTAGGTACCATATAAGACAGCTTGTAATGCTTGTGTTGCAAGTGACATACCTGTCAAACAAGCCAGTAAGAGTACTCCAAAGTATTGAATAATAACAAAGTAATCCATTGTTTTCTTTATCTTCCATGTCAAAATAAAAGAAAAACAACAGTTAATTTGTACATGATTTTTTACCCGAAAATAACGATAAACGGTAATTGCAATAAAATTAAAACTTTCTTGAATAAAGAAATAAAAATAAAGAGTCGATTTCTATTATCAAATATCATTTTGAAGAAGCAAAAATCGGATTCTTTTACTCACAATTTATTAAGGTATTTTGCTTATGTATGGGTATACTTATAAAGGGCGAAATTAACCTTATCTAAAGTACCAGCTTAAGTTAGAAACGTACAAAAGAGTGGTGTTTGACCTCATACTACGAGTTAGTTGAAGCATATCAGGAATAAACAATGTCCCGTCTAATTTTACCCGTAGTTTGTAGTTCTTGGGGTGTTTTATTTACAGTTTTCAATCTCCGTCTTAAATAAAGCTATTCATTTAGAATAAAAACAAATATGACTTTTGTACGGATTTAGCTTTTAACTCCGATGTTACCTTAGTTTTTTCTCAAGATAAATTTAAAAAAAGATGGCACAGAGTCTTAGAAATCACAGATATTTTTAGCAAAATGATTTTTACTTGATTCTGTGATTAAAATATCTGAAGTAATTCGCTCAATAGAAATGTCTGATTAATATCATTGGAAATAAATACCTTGAAGATTGAAGTCGACTTAAGGTAGTTTAGATGTCGAGTAGGGGAGATTTGTTTTACCAAATCTTTTGCGATAGGATCCTCAGTCAAAAATCAGGCTTGGATGAAGTCACTACATTGGTGAACACGGCCTATTTTCAGTGTTGATCGCCCGCGCATGCGCTTCAGTGATTGACAGTTTAGCTCGGGTCACCTGCTGTTGATATCAACCTGCAGAATGCATTTGGTCAGCAGTGAAAATGGAAAGGCCCGGATTTAGGCGAATCTTCACTTCATATTATAGTGGATTCTTCAATCTATCTCTATCCTTCGAACTTTTAGATCGACCTCCAGAAACATCCTCTGGGCTGATCAAAGTCAGGGCACGGCTCACAAATCGATCTCTAAAACAACCTCTAAGACTGATCCAAGTCAGGGAACGGCAAAATTAGAAATATCGGACGAGTACAGACAAAAACTGACATTAAATTTAACAACATAAAACAAAGGAAAAAACATTTATTTTACTCGTGATACTATAACATCTGTTGTGAAATTGTCTTTGATTTAAGTACTAACAATGCAAAGAAATGATACCTTGAATATTACCATCCATAGAGCAGTTTTCGTATGACTGTGAAAAGCTCAGTGCCGTAAGTGTGCCATGCCTTGACCGTGATGCTTTCTAGAATTATAATTGGCTTATTTTTTCACGCGCAATGTGATTGGTCTGGATTGTCGTGACTTTGGCGTGATCGTGTCCGCGCCGTGTTTATGCCGTATTCCGGGTATTTGATTGGATGGAGAGTAAATTCTCGTGCAATGTGATTGGTCTGGCGTATCCCTTGCCGTGTCATGGCCGTGTTCGTGCTGTGAATTTTTCATAGTCATACGAAAACTGCAGTACTAAAAAAGTCAAAACTTCTGAATTTTGAGACGAATATTATATGATAGTATGAAAATCGAAGTAAACTGTTCATCTAAAGGGTGCAAAGCATTGTTTCACCTGTGATCTTTCATATGAACCATGAGCATTTCACAAATTATAACTTTATTTGGGCAAGGTTGGTGGTTTTTGATCAGTTTCTTTGTAATTGCCTAATTACCTGCGGCACACCTGAGCATAGAGGGGAATGGTTAGGAAACCTATTGCTATCAGGTCTTTGTTTGCTTTTGATGTTGAAGCGGTCTTGACAGTGCACAATGTTCGATTAATGCTCATCCGAAATTGCAAAATAAGTAATGATAAACTTTGTCTATGGGATTATTGTAAGGAATATTCAAATATCTCTCATAAATCTTTAAGTATTTTGAACTAGCAGGCAAAAGAAAGATTTTGGTCTGTTCACTCAGCCATTGCCAACAATGGTAAAACAAAGGATTGTGCACGGTCACGCTTGAAAAAAGTGAAGAATAGCCTATAACAATAGAGTTTCCTAACCATTCCCCGCTATTGACTATGACCTAAACGCGCAGTATATGTAGTTTGAACTTCGCGCAAAAACAGAAGAAGGTGTTCGTAATGAACGACTTGTAAATTCACTCTGACTCGAGTACATCTTGTAGATTTTCAGTTATTTAATTATTTATCGATTAGCTGAATGTATAACAGGCTTATTCATTCAGGCAGTCGGTCGGTCCGTCGGTCAATCATTCCTTCGGTCGGTCAATCAGTCATTCAGTCTGCCATTTGGTCGGTCTATCGGTCATTCTGTCGGTCGGTCGGTCAGACAGTCAGTCGGTAGTTCGGACGGTCGTCCATGTCATGTAGCTACATGTAATTGATGCGACTAAGGACATTTCACAGCTTGAATAATGCTAAGGTTAATATGAGGGAAAAATTTAGCCTGAATAATTGCATCAAAAACTTCTAAGCTTCTAAAGAAGCAGATCTTTGATATTTGTGCAGGCGACAAGGTTTGTGGACAGTTGGTCGTAAAAAACTGTACTTGAGCGACGTTTAGTGCCATCTTGTTCTCTATTGCCTTGTTGTCGTAGCCTTGGCCCCTAAGCCTGAAACACAAAAACCGGTTTCAGAATATTTTTTTGAATGCTCTTGAGTCTTTAAACTTCATTATTTCGCATGAACGTGTTGCATGCTGGTCTTGTTTGAGTAATTTTTCCTCATGCTGAAGACGGTGTCCCATGAACGTGATGCATTCTGGTCTTGCTTGAGTATATTTTACTACTCGCACTGTGGACGGTTTTACTCAAGTTAGTCCAGCATGTGTTACATGTTGTCTAATAGAGAAAAGGCTAGTGTTTGACGTCGTCTTTTTTGAGATAGTCTGCTGTATTCTGGTCTAGATTGCGTACCTTAGTGCTTGTACCCAAGCCAGGCCTTGATGCACCTTTTGAAGGCTATTTGATTGCCCACACTTAGGTAGTTTAAAAAAAACACAGGGACCCCAATTAGACTGACCACAGGAATCCTTTTACTTACCAACAGGCATATTCCTTCTTATTGGAATTATTCAAAATACAATCCTTTTGGTACTGTTCCTTCGTTGCCCTCGCAGCAATCATATCCTCCATCTCTTGCCAAGTAACAGCATCTGGTATCCCAACAGATGTCACACAGTTAACACCACTGACTAAAAAACTCGTTTTCCCACTTCCATAAATAGTCTGGAGCGACCTGTGTCCCTGTTTGCATTGTTCAGAGACATAATACAAGAACTTGGTTCTTGCTGCACTGCAGGCTAGAAGGGTTTTCACAGTCATGAGTCCTTCAATCAGACCGGCCTGAAGGTTTTGGGTCGCGTCGTAATCATCAATTGAAGTGTTGATCTGTGATATGAAATTCCCGATTTTTGTATTGGCCTTTTTAAGATCTGCTGTTTGAGGTCTGGATGAGTTGGCCATGGTTTTCAACTTGTCCAGGCTTTTGATAAGGTTTGCATCAGTTAAGTTTCCCTTTACGTACTCCCAACCCTGAAAAAAAAAAGAGTTTTGCCGATTGTTTAGTCCTTCCTTAGTGGACTCTGCATCGCATGTAAGTAGAGCTTGGTGAGTCTGTCACTCGATCCGCAAAACCCAACCCAACTCGCCGAATTCCAATTTGATCTGTGAGTTAGCTAGTCGTTCTCTGACCCTGATGAGCCCAGAAGTTGTTTTTTTTTTAACTTAAACATATTTTGTCCTTACATTAACCCCAAGAGCGTAACGCTCATCGAGGGGGTCTATTTCATAATAATATTACAAGTATATAGTTATGTGGACGAAAGAAAAAGAAAATATATACATATAGGAACAAAAAGTATAAAGGAACGAAGTTTTTTCATGGTAATAATATAATTTGCACGGGTTAGTCTAGTGCTACTGCATCTTGAATGTTGCTTCAGACATTGACGTGTCATGCACCGAAAACTATAAGAAAGGTACCTTTGGTAACGTGTACTTTAAAATCATTGTCGTCACGTGACTAAACAAATTACCATATTACAGTAAAGTAGTGATAAATTATGCGTTCGAGGTATCTAATTAAGATAGAAAGAATAAGAGAAACATTTCAAATGCCCTTGGCGGAAATCGAACCCATGTCTTCGGTGTTCTAGTCCGACTGCATGTGTTAACCACTACACTACATATTAGAGTACCTTGTTTTTAAGAAAGTTGTAGTATTCTATGGCATTTTTCTTGATCTTATCCATCTCCTGGTCAGCGGCCCGCCACGCATCCCTTAACTCTCTGGTTTTGTCTCTCTTTTCCTTGCATGCGAGGTACGACTGCACAGCACGCCATATATCAAAACCTGCCAAGAAAAAATAATGTATAGATTTGAAAAGGATTTTCGATATGTTTTGTGTTTTAAGATCACGAGTCGTCATTGGTCAAGTGACACCACTGATCATGTGACATCACTAATCTCATTTATCACGTTACAACCTTGTCGCGTGGCAACCCTGGTAACGTGATACCTCTGATATCGGTAACAAAGTAAAGATAGGATGCGACCAAATAGTCATTTTTAGCCGAAAAGAAAATGAAAAAATTTCAATTCTTACTCCATTCTAATCTTATTCTTAATAAAGTATTTCACGTGGTCTTAAATGAAAGCTGGAAAATGATTACGCCCAAGGCCTGAATAGATCTCTGCCACTACAGCTGATCTGAAAATCAAGAAAACGTGCAAAACTGAGGTGTCACCTTCCCTCTTCAAATTTTGGATTTCCAGGCCTCCAAATAAAAAAAACGTATACAATATTTATACACAATATTTATTATTTTTATTTTAATGATGGGCATGTTTTTAATTTTCGCTGGTCAATTTTTGCAAGCTTCATGACACCATGTTTTGCAGTGACGTCATTCTACGTCACTATTTCGGACCAGTTGGCTGTAGTTATGACTTACCTATTGATAGAAATGAGCTCGCCACGTAGTAAGCATTATAAAAGAAAGTATATTTCACCGCAAATTTACTGTTGACTTGAGCAACCGCTGTTTCCTTGATGAACTTGTTCAGGCCAACGTCATTCAGTCCCATTGTCCTCGCGGCTTTTGTATGACGAGCGTTTACTAATAACCTGTACGACTTCCCAGTACCCAACTGGTTAATCATCTGACAAGAACAACGATATCAGTATACTATGTGCATCTGATCTTAGGTTAAGGTGACGTCATAGTCGTCATATGCATGTTGGTATTTGGTTTCTTTTGCTATGTCAATCAACATGGCGGTCATGTCTTTTGTACTGGTGAATGTGACGTCATGGCTACCATGATGGATGACATAAACAAAAGATTTGGTCTTGGTTTATTTTGTGATCTCCACCAAGATGGCGGCCAAGTCTTATATTCTATTGGATGTGACGTCACCGCCGGCATGCTGGTCGACTTGAATAAAAGATTTAATGCTATTGGTATATTTCGCTTATTTCCAAATAAATCATACTGGGAAACTCCTAACCTTATTAAGTGTATTAACTTTGTAATAATACAAAGCCACGGTATAAACAGCACTCAAGGTGTTGCTTATAAAACCAGACATGCCTCCCAGGACGGTGCTTGCGCTGTCCAGGTATGATTTGTATTGCAGATCGATTTGTTCATACGACCAGCCTTGAACAGTTTTGTTGCCATTCTTTAGTTGTTTCTAGAAAACAGAAGAAAAAAAATTCATCTGTAGATTAAAAACAGATAACTAGCTAAAAACTAGTGTAGATTTAGAACAAAAGCCGTGTTATGAACTGTGACTTCACCGTTTATATTGCTCTACACATTTTAGGGAAATTGGCAGGAAAATGACTGACTGAGTCCAAGTACTGCGCATGTTCGAAAAATTGGCGGGAAAATGACTGACTGAGTCCAAGTACTGCGCATGTCCAAAAAATTGGCGGGAAAATGACTGACTGAGTTCAAGTACTGCTCATGTTCGAAAAATTGGCGGGAAAATGGCTGTCATGTGTACTTCGCACGTTCCAGGAAATTAGCAGGGGCAGGGCTTAATGATTTATTTGTCTTACTAAAACTTCAGTTGTGCGGATTTATGACTAAGAATTGATAGTGAGTAATAATATCATAATAATATTAACAAAATTTGTAATTTCATATTATATATAATTTAGCATTTTAAAGTAGAGTACTGACCTCAATCTCTGCCCGTTTGGTATTGAATTTCTTGACAGTTCCTGGCGTAAGGCTTTGTATGATATCTTCTTGGTAACGCCCAATAGCGAGTAGGTCGATCCACATCTCGTTTATCTGGAAATGAGCCTGGATTACATCTTCTTTCATATTCTTTGCTTTAAAAAATAAGAAAACATGTCATCGTCGAATATTCTTGTTCGCAGAGCTTGCGTCCTTTTGGTCTCGGCCAAGAAACGAAGGGCCCTCAGTGTTTGGATAACGTTTTAAAAATTGTCTTCTGATTGGCTAATATAAAAAATAGAAAGCCGAAAAAAAGATGCACCAGGAAGTAGGGGAGGGGGGGGGGGGGAGAAGAAATGCTTTCGCTTTTTCAATTCACCAAGACTCCATTGGTTACGCATGGTTTATTAAATGCAGAAAAAATAGAAATGTAACTTAAAAGTGCCTTTTAATCGGCTAGAACAGCAACGGAAAGTTTCCAAAATAACAAATAAATGGTTTCGGTTCCGAATGGCGGACGTCAACGGGAACGCGGACTAAAAAACGGGATGGTTTTAAAGATAGACGATCCGCTCTTTGTTGTCTATCCACTCTATCACCGGCTCTTACCTCTGAGAAAAAGTTTGTCTACTTCATTGGTCTTGTTATCGAGAGTCTTTCTGAACGCCTCGATTTCCTTCGCGTACTTGCAGGCATCAGGAAACATTCCGCAACAGCCTTTGACTTTGTTGTAGATCTCAAACCCAACTCCTGCTGCTGAGACACCTAATGTAACGGCCAGTAGGACAAAACCCCATGCCCCTGGAACAGAATACAGTTATTGAATTGATATGATTATGTAGAGAATTCCAGTTTAAACCCCGAAACAATCTGTGGGCTGATGTAAGTCAGGGCATGGCTAACTCACAGATTGAACCCTGAAACAACCTCTGGGCTGATCTAAGTCAGGGCACGGCTAACTCACAGATTGAACCTTGAAACAATCTCTAGGCTGATCTAAGACAGGGTATGGCTAACTCACAGATTGAACCCTGAAACAACCTCTGGGCTGATCTAAGTAAGTGTATGGCTAACTCACAGATCAAACCTGAAACAACCTCTGGGCTGATCTAAGTCAGGGCATGGCTAACTCACAGATTGAACCCTGAAACAACCTCTGGGCTGATCTAAGTAAGTGTATGGCTAACTCACAGATTGAACCCGAAATCTCTTGGCTTATCTAATTCAGCTAACTCACAGATTGAATGGGAACTTTCAGGGTTTGAGTAGATAGAAAATTCCTTTTGAGTAGAGAGGAAAGAACCCTGATAAAAGCCCTTGAATCAATCGGTCCACGATTCGAACCCCTTGCGCCACCCTGTGTACGCCGCCAGCTTCGATTCAGAATTGAAATTGATCATGCAACTCATCCTTACTTACGTTTTTGACGGCTTCGTTCTTCAAGCGAATTTTTTTTGATTTCTGAAATTGAAATATAAGCATGAAATAAAAACGCTTTAAGTGGTTTTAATTTTTACTCATTATCATTTTATTATTTCTACATTTTATTCTTAGATTTCATATCCTTAAAATGATAGAGATGATGGTGATGGTGGTGGTGATGGTGATGGTGATGGTGATGGTGATGGTGATGGTGATGGTGATGTTGATGACTGATGATGATGGTGATGATGGTTTTGATGAGGGATGGTGATGATGATGATGTTGATAATGATAATGGTGATGATGATGATGATGGTGGTGATGATGATTGATGGTGATGATGATGATAAAGATGATGAGTATGACGACGACAATCATGTGATGATGATGACGACGACGATGATGGTGTGATGATGATGATGATAGAAGTCGTACGATATGTGAATGCGATTACACTAATAATTCATATATATATATAATATATATATATATATTGCACGAAACTCGGAGTTACAGTGAACATGTCTCGTCTTTAATCCAATCTTTACTATATATTGAACTAATTGAATATTTTACGGATATTAACATGAGTAAAATCTTCAGGCTAGTCTTGAATATTTTAATAGTTCTTCAGTTCACTTTACTCGTGAAACAAAGTTTTTATTTTAGGATTGGCTTCATAGCTCAGTTGGTAGAGCATCGCAACGGCATCACGGAGGTCATGGGGTTCGATTCCCGTTGTCGAAGCTTGAAATCTTTTTTTCAAGTCTTTCTTTACAGCGTTCGCTTAGATCGCTCATCCACTGTGATGATCAACACATCTATCGAAGCTTTTATTATTCCGGCACAGTATTCATTGATACCTCTTTTTTGCAGTGATTTGCTTTGTGGTGCAACACGAAAAGCAACGCTGAACTCCTGTCCAAGTACGAGTAAGACGAGGAACAAAGCTTGTCTGCTTGCTTTGCCTGCCTTCATTCTTTCCTGTAATCACAGTCAACGAGAGAAAGGTAAGATGCAATGATTTAAGTAATTAGTATCGTTAATTGTCTAGATCATTTAGTGATAAACGTCTTCCAAATGAAAGAACCTACATAGCACTCAGTCGAGTGCTATTGTATTCTATTGTCGTTTTATCTATTGTGTATTAGTAATGATGAAAAGGTAAATTAAACACAGTGAAAAGATGAAAAAACTTAGTATAGTTTTTCATCTTTTCACGGTGTATAATTTACCTTTTCATCATTACTGTTTCATTAGAAACACCGACGCAGCTCACACTAGTTTTTAGCTAGTTATATCTTCTTATTGTGTACTATTGTGTACTAGATGTGCTTGTATTTTTATGAACACATTACATCAACTGCTTCCTACGTAATCTCTCCCTCTTCTATTTACTAAGAATTCAGTTAAAAAGGCGAGGAAAGTGTAGCTTTACTCCTCCTCTTCCTCCCTGACGTCTTCACCTCTTTTCTCTCTCTCTTTGCTAAGCTTCTCTGTCTCTATCGCGTTCTTACTTAGTGAAGCATAAAAAAACAAAGTATAAAAATCAAGTGACTAAAAAAGACGCTTATAAATATTCAACAGTACAAAACAAAACAAAACATTTTTTAAAACCCCCAGAAAGTACCTTTCAGTTAGTTAAAGAAAATAACTATAGCTTTTCCGATCGTTAATGCGCTAAGCTATTTTAACTTTGGTACTTCGAACTCAAACAAAGCGAAAAATTTGTATTCTTGTACATTAAAAGAGCATAGCAACCACTTCCATTCTTGCATGAATACTCACTTGCTAGAAAAGTTCTTCTACGTTTGACCAGAAGCTTTGGGAAATCGATTTCTTCTGCTCTAACTTCGGGTTTGGCTATTAGCCCGCTCTAGTTCTGTGTACGTTGTAAGGTTATAAGGTTACGATGGAGCTCACAACTGAATGGCGTGCATCGATACGGCCACGTAACGTGCTTATATCCATAGGTATGGACTGCTTGTGGGCGGAGTCTGACGTCATGAGTTGTCATTGACGCGATAGGCTGAAGTCACTCGATAAGTCAAAATTTTATTAACCGGCGAACCCCACAAGAGACCACAGGGAACCCACACATCCGAAACCACAGACATTTCGGATGCTAAGCCTGTGGTTTAATCAGCACTATTTTGTACTATTTAGTAATCAGTGTTTCACGGATATAGAGTGCAAACAATATAACCGTGAAACTTTAGTAATACTAAATAGCACAATTTCATGCAAATTCGTTGTTTTCTATTGTTTAATCAGCACTATATTGTACTATTTAGTAATAAGTGTTTCACGGATTTTAAGATTGCTTGCACCCTATAACGCTTTTGATTAGATAGACTTTATTTAAAGAGGGTAAACACTAAAAAGTGATGACACTTATAAACTTGTGGCCCTCACCTTAAATATTAAACTACATACAATATAAAAACTATAAATCTATAAAACTAAAAAAAACTATAAAATTTCAAAACTATGAAACATAAACTATAAAACTGTAAAACTGTAAAACTGGCAATCAGGCGTAAATATATTACAAATAATATAATTCAATAAGGGCTAAAATGATTTATAGATTTCTGTTCCTTAAAATAGTAATCCTGAAGGGCTGACTTAAAACTATTAACACTAGGTTTAGACTTAATTTCAACGGGTAGAGTGTTCCAAACTTGAATGGCCGATACTGCAAATGACCTCCCACCCTCTGTTACACGATTGAACTTTGGGCAAACAAAATTACATTTAGAATAACGAGTAGTTCTTGAGTGAACATCAGAATTTAAAACTAATGAATCTAATAGATATTGTGGAACTCTAAGCTGGGTACGTTTGAAAAGAATCAAACATTTGGCTATTCTAGCCTCGATGTAAAAAGGCAACCAACGTAACTTATTAAACAAAGTGACAGACGCCGAATTAGGTTCAGCATCAAGAATTATCCTGGCTGCTCTCTTCTGCAGACGCATAATATAATTCAGATTATCTTTTTTGCACATATGCCAAATGACACTAGCATAATTTAAAATAGGTCTAATCATACTATTATAGTATAAAATTCTTTGTTGCAATGGCAAACACGATTTAATCTTATTCAAAACTCCTAATCTTTGAGAAACTTTTTTGCTAAGATATTTGACGTGATTATCAAATGACAGTTCAGTGTCCAATTCGAGACCAAGCACTCGTGAACACTCTACTTGTTCCAGTGTTTTATTATGAGAAGTACCAATATTCAGCTGTTTATCCTCGGTACTAACTTTAGTAGACAAACGCTTGCCAGTAATCAGCATGGACTTTGTCTTTGTTTCATTGAGAGGAAGCTTGTTAGCACCAGCTGTAAACAATATATTCGACAAACATTTTTTTCCAGTGAATAGTTTGGATTTTATGTTTTTTAACTTATATACTTGGGGCACACTACATGGTGTCAGATTTGCATTGCTTCACCTCTTATTGGTAAAAAGAGTTTTGGTAAAACCCGGTGGGAAGACCTCTAAAATAAATATGACTTTAGAATCTTTAAAATTCCGTGAAATTTAAGACCCTGTATTTTTGCTGGGTTAAGTTTCCAAATACCACTGCGTTTTTAAGAGCACTGTTGATATTTAAGGTCAAGGGCAAAAAATCAATGAACCTTGTTACGTGTACTGTTAAAGATTCAATTCATAAAAGAAAAGAAAAAAGAATTCAAATCAAACAGTTTAAATCCAAACACCTCGAACTTAGTAAAAATTAGTCAGTCGTGTTAGGTATTTTGTTGTTTTGTTTGTTTGGTTGGGTTGGTTTTTGATTCATGACGTCATCTTCGGTTGCATGCGTTAGTAACGCCAAGTACCTATAGATTCTCATCAGAAATAAGATCACGTAGCTGATGAAAATGGCGTGGCAGTGCATGAGGCATGAGGATCTGCCAGTAAACATGTTAGTCGTTTGGTAGCCTAAACATGGGCAGGCTTAGCTGGGAGGCCTCGTCAACTTTAATTGACCTCCTTAAAATGGACACACGCCTTGTCTTCACCGCTTAAATCAGATCTTTTATTTTGGACAGTGATGAACAATAAACGATGACGGAACAATTATGAACAATTAGTATAGGAAATCGCACGATCTCGAGTACAATTTGGAAATTAATAGACACGAGTAATAATAATGTAATGTTCTGAAAGTTCTTGTAATTGCACGAGCGAGCCTTTAGGCGAGTGCAATTAAAGAACTTTCAAACATCATTGTCTATTAATTCCAAATTGTACGGGAAGATCGTGCGATTTTTTGTTTATAGTTCACTCAACAAAATTTCAGTAAAAAATGCGAAGCGACACCGTTCATTTTTGTCTATTTGGCGGCTGATTTTCAGTCCATCGCGCAACTGAAATGAATAAAATAGATTAGTTCTTACGGCTTTAAAATTTTATTTACAGTATATGTTTTTTAAGTACAAAATGATAGAAAATACTTATTGTGGCATTGGTTTAACGCTATAGTCGTACTCCTCTCAACCAATCAGAGTCGAGTAATTTTGTTGAGTGTACTATAAATTCATAAATTATTCCCATATGAAATCCAAACTACATCCAATAAGCTTTGGGCTACCTGTGTCTGGATCGAACTAAATTCAATGTAATCCAAAATATATTTATTTTTATCTTTACACAGTAAAAAATAACAAGAATATACGTTATTAACAATTATCATGAACTGTAATGCTATGCCCATGCGTAGGGCTGGATTGACCGCTGGTCAGTTTTAAAATTAACTGAGCCGAGCATATTGAAAAGTTCGCTTTCGATATTTAAATACGATTCAACTTTCAACTAACTGATATGTTTAATAGAACTATATATCCCTGAACTAAACTGTTTAACTAAGACACTCTTTTAAAAATATTTTCGCAGTGCATTGGATTTTTTGAATGATGACTAATGTGTTAAGAGTTTACAAATTTACCGCTTTTACCACATTTTAATCAATCATTTCTTTAATATAAATCATCCTTTAGAGTTTATTCTAGAGTTCCTCATCGCACGGGCACCCTCTGTCCCATTCTTCTCGTTCAGTCCGAGAGCAGAATGATGACGAGTTACGTAAGCCTAATTTTTTTTTCAAGATGGCGGCTAGGTACTCTAAATTTTGAAAAGGTCCATTTTTCTCCTTTTTCCGGTATCTAACAAATCTTTCTTCGTTATCGTAGGTTAAAGTAAGTCATCCCCTTCTAGACCCTGTCTGTTTTCTGCTGCTTGCTTTGCCTTCATGTATCTTACAACGTAAACAAGCGTCGCCACACAAATCCATCCGCCAGCAACACCAAGACCAACACCAATAGCGAGGACTGAGTTATAACGATGACGTAATGCACGGCGGTCACGGGGGCTTAACACGTGATGTCTTCGATGACGACCTCCTCGCCTTCTTGTTGGGATAACGGACTGAAACGATATTATTAACACTTATTAAGACAACGTTCCGTTAATTATTTGAACAATTTACCGCCAAAAACAAAACTAGGCTGTCCACCAAATCTACTATGTTGCGATGACAATGCAGCGGGTGTAATTGATGAGTGTAAGAAAGAGCAACCATGTTGTAAGATAAATCTGCGACCAGAAAGTTTCTCCTTTGGGAACTAAAATCTCTCGTAATCCAAAAACATTTTATTGTCTCTGTTTTACAACATGGCTGCGTGAAATAGTCCCCTTCACAGTTTCCTGCGCCATCTTGAAAGGTAGCCGTGCCTTTGGATCGAAGCGAAACGAAAGGACGAGCTTGCAATGACGATAGAAACCTTTTTTAAACGCCTTGAACAATTATTCACATTCACATGTATAGGCTACTTTTTAAGATGGCGCAGGGAACTGTGAAGGGGACTATTATTCTTACTACAGACATTGACTTACCCGCGAAGAACCGTTTTCCTCTTGGTCGTCGTTATCTCCAGCTGGTGCAATGAAAACAAGACAAAACATGATTCAATATCAGAGGAGCTTCCCTTGATTCAATATGGAGTAAATAAAATTCCGAATTACAAAGAAGGCTCCAGTGCCTTGACAAGTCTTGAAAGCCACGTGATGGTTGGCATATTGGAGGCATAAAACATTCGATTGTTTTCTGTCATATTATTTTTCCTCCTATATATCCAACATGGGAGTCACCACGTGACCATGATGCATTTCAGTTAAAAATCAGTATGTTTCAAGTAAATTTATGAGAAGAGTTAAAGCTAAATTTTGTCCAGACTTACCCTGAATGCATTGAACGACTAGCAACACGATGAATATGAAGCACCAGATAAATGTGCGCATGTCTGTTTCAAGATAACCGCTGTTTACTTCATTCGATTCTTATTCTAAAGGGAAAATATTAGAAATTAATAACGGTATATAATTATCATCAAATATCGTACGTAGCTGGTTCATAAATTTGAAGTAATTATAAACCAAAATGGAGAGAAATGACTTGGAAATAAGTCCTTTTGCTAAAAGTTAGAAACTTGCGCCACTGCAAAGAGTGTTGAATTGAATTGAATTTAAAAAATGCACCTTATCAACCATTTTCTTAATTCAAATTCCCGATTTCGAATTTAGTAAATAGGCTGACGAATGGCAAATATTTCAGCCAAATCAAAGTATTTTTGTGAGTCAACGTTTTTGGACTGAATTTCAATTCATTTGGCACAGTAATGACAATTGCTGTAAAAAATTACGAGCGCTGGCCAAAGTATTAAACAAAATAACGAAATACCAGTTAACTGTTATCTACTGATTTGAGGTTATTTGCCAGTTAACTAATATTTTTGTGGCCAATTGTCAAATAACTGCTAACTCCATTTGCACACTCTTATATAATTTCACGTAAAACACGGAATAAAAAATATATAATTATCAAACGAAAAGCCAAGCGAAACGAGTAAAAAATTTACTTATAGCGCAGAGGTGATGAGAATGCCATTCGAATCCTTTGTTCCTCTTCGAATTAGGTACGTTTCTCAATATTAATCAATACAAAAGCAACCTATAGCAGAGCTACAAGATATATATTTTAAATCCTTCACAAATAAACTAAATAAAAAAATATCTGTGGGTAGAACATTTTGTGAAATTATTTTAAAAAATCATTTGCTAGAATTTTGACCTAAGTTAAAAAATAAAACTCTATGTATATACATAAATATAATACTATGATTGTACTTCATTCAAAAACTACAACCTAAATATACATATATACATTTATTTATTCGTTTGTTTAAGTTAATAAAATTGAAAGTTGGCCGAAATCTTTTTAAAATTTACAAAATAAATTTCGTAGAATTTTGCCGAAATACCTCAAAGTCTTTGTACATAGTTTGGAGCCTTGTTTGTCTTGTTTGTGCAAATGATCAAATCAGAGTTTTCAGGTTTAACTTTATTTTAATTCCTTAAAATAAACTTACCAATTGTTGTACGTCCCTTCCCTTTCGTCCGAGAGGACACTCTTTTTTAAACGCTTTTTACAGTTAGTCAACCCAACTTCCTTAACTCGAGTTCGAGCGAACGTCTCTCGAACCACGTTTCTTTTCATTCGAAGCTTATGTTTTTGATTTCATCACAATATGACATGCTAGTGTTTGCTAGAGTTCGAGAGTATCTTCGAATGAGAATGGGGTGTTCATACTGAGGAACAATAATATTTTGTTTTTCACCTGTTTAGAGGATTTAAGTAGAGAAAATAATAAAAGTGATGAAACATCGTCAGTTTTGTGGTCGAAAAAATACGCGATTTTTGTTTTGAAGCTAATCACGTATCTTTACTAATCTATTTTTCGAAGTAACAATATTTCTCGAAGAGATAATATTTATGTTATGATCATCCGGGTGGATGTAATCCTTAGAAGGACTGTTTGATGTGACTGACGTTTCGACAACCTGTGCGGAAGTCATCTTCAGAGTCAAGTGGAGAAAAAAGTCAGATATGGGTCTTATTTATACTGCCACAATAAACAATAGAACAATAGGTGAAGTTAAGAGATGATTCGCGTCGCTAACTTAATTGGCGTCATTTCAGCTTTGTTTAATAGCCTATTATATGGCGTGGGTAGTTTAATTGAGCGGTTGAGTGGATTCAGCTCAAACTTTGTAAACCAACTCTCAAGCACGAGGCGTTGCTTTCTATTGTTGCAAAAAGAAAGACATTCACTAGATTCCCAATCAATTGCATGGCCAGTCTTGGTATGATGCATGGCAATGTCGTTACGATTATCATGTTTCACAACTGCACTTTGATGTTCCTCATGTCTGGTATCAAACGATCTACCAGTCTCTCCGATATATGTAGCCTCACAATCATTACATGAAATTTCATAAATAGCTCCGACTCGATCGTTTGGGCTATCACGATCTTTGACCTTACTCAGGACCTTACGTAGAGTGGATATTGGTCTATGAGCGACGCGAATCCCATATGGTTGTAGAATACGTGATATGGTCTCTGACGTACCTTTAATGTATGGTAATGAGATAAAGGTTTCTGGTGGATCAGTTGTATCATTGTTGTTATAGGTCTACTTGGTTTATGAGTGTTGTCCAATCAATTGCATGGCCAGTCTTGGTATGATGCATGGCAATGTTGTTACGATTATCATGTTTCACAACTGCACTTTGATGTTCCTCATGTCTGGTATTAAACGATCTACCAGTCTATGAGTCCACTTGACTCTGAAGATGACTTCCGCACAGGTTGTCGAAACGTCAGTCACATCAAACAGTCCTTCTAAGGATTACATCCACCCGGATGATCATAACATAAATATTATCTCTTCGAGAAATATTGTTACTTCGAAAAATATCCATTCACCTGGGTTCAGACCATTCTTTGCAATACTTTACTAATCTACCGACATTTATCCTCTTTCATATTTCTTGTCAATATCGACGTTTAATGTGCGCGTGTGTGTGTTTTTGCTTTCCTCGTGTTTTGTTTTCATCTGATGAGAAATTTAGAGAAACGAAGAAATAGACAGGATTGTTAAGTGGGAGGAGTAGCTAGCTCATAGATCGAATTGAAATCTAGCGTGTTAAATTTGGGGAAGGAGTAACACTGGAGAACCCGGAGAATAACCTGCGAATCAATGGAGAGACCCGTAACAAACTCTACTCACACGTGATCATAACGTCAGCTCTCGTGATTCTAGTGATTCATAGATCTCGTTTACCCACGTTGCCAAGAAACTATAAACAAACCAAACAACACTCATGATCCTAGTGATTCATGACGTTGAGTTCAGGAATCAAACCCGAGACCCCAGAGGAGAGAGGAGACTGAGTGTGCTATCGCTACCCTACCCTTAATCTAGTCTGAAGTACAAATTACACAGATAGTGCTTTAAGAGAGTTGAACAAAACAACACTATTATTACAAACTTTTTGAAGCAGACCTATTCATTTAATAACAAATGAAAAATAAATAATAGCGATAATCTATAATGATCTTGAATAATAAATCCATGGTCTTTTTATAAACAGAGGCTAAAGATAGCACTAACCATTAACCTACTAGTGGCCATGGATTACATCAAACGTCTCTATTTCTTTTCGCGTACTAGTATAGAATCTCTTACAGAATAATAATGATTTATCTGTGCATAGCCAAGTACAACGCTACAGCGTCATCTTTGCATTTGAGCCTTCGTTCCTTTTGGGCAGCAATTATAAACGAACAAGCCGGTAGCAGAGGTGGACTGGCACTAAGTATTATTACTTCCTGTACAACTTTGCTTCACATTGACTTCCGGTTAAAATTCATTGTTGTATTAGCCAATCAAAAGTCACGCCTGAACTTGGATTTCTCCAGACATTCTGTTTCTTATCGCTGACCAAAGAAACTTAGGCTCAATTTAATATACATAATAATAGCTCGTCACGTGACCTATCGCAGTTTAGTTGTCAGGTCTCGGAGTGTCGTCATCATCATCGTCATCATCTCGTTTCCCAATAAGACGCTTCGCAAAGAAAGCTATTGTCGCTGTTCCCATTAAAGCACAGGCCACGCCCACTCCTATTGCTACTGCTAACGCGGAGGACTGGGACTTATTATCAAGATCATCCTAAAATATAAACGACAGAAACATTCATTCATTTTTCTTTTTTATACTTTTCTATTCCACAGGAATCCCAGTTATAATCATATGAAATTTAATACAAGTGTTGCTGTTCGACTTACGTTTGTGAAAAAGGCTTTCTCAACTTCTTGTCCTCCATCCTGGATGATTTGTGTCTTTACTGAAAGATTTGAAACATCAGGTAAACTCATTTACATCGACCTAACGTTTTCGTACCCAGACCCTACTCATTAGCCGAATCGTAGGCTCTAAAGACCAGAAGCCAAAAATTTGCGACCAGGTCAGCAGAGCGCATGCTCAGCTACAGTCTTTGCCACTTTTATGATAATAATTAACTATTCTCACATATGCCGACGCATTTATTTTCGTTACTTTTCTTTTCCTTTTCCGTTTTAAGAAATATGTCAAAACACATGAGTTTAATTAAACATAATCAATACTTTAGTTAGTGCAGTTACAACGCTGCAGGAATAAGCTTTTTTTCGCTTGCGTTCAACGTAAACAAAAGTTGTGACTAAAAAGGTACCGTAGTGATTTGCGCGCTCTGCTATTCCAAGATGTAGAACAATAAGAAAATGCTTTTAAAATTTTAAAAATTGCTCGTTATCTTTTATCGAAAGCGTCGGTGGTATAATGGTCAGCATAGCTGCCTTCCAAGCAGTTGATCCGGGTTCGATTCCCGGCCGACGCATTTAATTTTTTAAATTTTCAAGTAGCCAAACATAAAGAATACAAAGTAAGTTTGGAGCACCAATTTTTGAAGAAAAAAAATCATTTATTTAAAGCGCTCTTTAAGTAAATTACCTGGTGTATAATAACAGTACGTCAGTCGATGATTGCTATTCCCTAGGCCACCCTGAAAGGGATGTGCCCCACCCTCCCCCTGATGAAAGGTCTTTGTGTTCATCTCAAAATGAACGAGCTCTTTCTTGACTTGCGCTCCTTTGACGACTTGACAGTCACTGCTACCGTACGCGTACAGATAGAAGGGCTTGTTCAACGGTAGTACTATTGGCTTAGTAGGTTGACCTATATATACATTTTTATTAGTATCAATGAAAGACAGACAGACAGAATTTATAAGGGGAAAGATCAAAACAATGGTTTGAAATAGGGGAATGACTTTATTTATTTAACTGATGGGTACCTCCTCCCCGTTAGCAGAGACCTGATGTAATTCTCGATGCTGGTTGACTGTACTGACTATAACTATACTCAACTGACGTTTTTGTTTAGCATACACACACGAAAAAAAAACCCAGTATATTCAGTTCCGCGATTTGACTTCAGGGGTGTTGGGTAACGGTGTAACGGGTAAATCAACCCTTCCTCTCTAAACCAGGACCCGTAAGATGATAATTAATTGATTTGACCTTATTCCGGGTCGTCCTTCACGAATTTGCAAGATGTGATCCTATTGAAGGGCACACATGTGTAGAACAATTGAAAACGATGACCTTTCCCCAATTCCGCCCCTAAACCTAACCAATCACGTACAGGGGACGTTGCAAATATTGACTTACTCATGGCATTTACAAACGAACAGACAAATACACTGACCATCAAAAAGAATGAAAAAAAAGAAAGATAGAAAGAAAGAAAGAAGCAAAAGAAAGAAAAAAAGAAAGAAAGAAAGAAAGAAAGGAAGGAAGAAAGAAAGAAAGAAAAAAGAAAGAAAAAAGAAAGAAAGACAGACAGACAGACAGATAACAAGAACTTCCATATAAGGAGGCAATACGCCAAATACAATAACATTAAATGCATATTTCGATTCAACTTCTTACCATTAGCATTACAGCAATATTCAACTTTCTTATTTTTCTGTGGTATAACCGCTGTTTTGTCGTACTTCTGATTCAGGTAGTTCTTGTCTCTCCAATGGATGTATCTGAGAGAAAATAAAAAAAAGGTAAGACATTTGTTTTGTTTTACCATAACAACAACTGACCAGCAATCAACGCAGCCCATTCGTAGCATTGCAAGTAAGGTAAAGAGAAACACTTGAAAGGTCACCTGGTATGCGTGCGCCTATAGACAAGTACAAATCGCTAGAGTGCATATATGTCAAATATTTTATAGTCTGCTCTGTCCGTGATAAAAAATATTTGAAAAATATAGCCTATACCTAAGAAATTATTTGAAAAATTTGGAAAAGGACAAAAGGAAAAACGGAAAAGGAAAAGAAAAGCATCAACAATAAATGCGTCGGCCGGGAATCGAACCCGGATCAACTGCTTGGAAGGCAGCTATGCTGACCATTATACCACCGACGCTTTCGATGTAGATAATATGAAATTTTCAAAATTGTAAAAGCATTTTTGTAAACATGCAATTTAAGTATAATATTCTCGATCTACATGTTGCAATAGCAGAGCGCGCAAAGCACCACGGGACCATTTTAGTCACAACTTTTGCTTACGTTGAACGCAAGTGAAAATAAAGCTTATTCCTGCAGCATTGTAACTGCACTAGCTAAAGTATTGGTCATGTTTAATTGAGTTCATTTGTTTTGACATATTTCTTAAGAAGGAAAAGGAAAAGAAAAGTAACGAAAATAAATGCGTCGGCCGGGAATCGAACCCGGATCAACTGCTTGGAAGGCAGCTATGCTGACCATTATACCACCGACGCTTTCGATGAAGATAATATGAAATTTTCAAAATTGTAAAAGCATTTTTGTAAACATGCAATTTAAGTATAATATTCTCGATCTACATGTTGCAATAGCAGAGCGCGCAAAGCACCACGGGACCATTTTAGTCACAACTTTTGCTTACGTTGAACGCAAGTGAAAATAAAGCTTATTCCTGCAGCATTGTAACTGCACTAGCTAAAGTATTGGTTATGTTTAATTGAGTTCATTTGTTTTGACATATTTCTTAAGAAGGAAAAGGAAAAGAAAAGTAACGAAAAAAAATGCGTCGGCCGGGAATCGAACCCGGATCAACTGCTTGGAAGGCAGCTATGCTGACCATTATACCACCGACGCTTTCGATGAAAGATAATATGAAATTTTCAACATTTTAAAAGCATTTTCTTGTCGTTCTACATCTTGGAATAGCAGAGCGCGCAAAGCACCACGGGACCTTTAAAGTCTGTTTGTTAGTTTCGTTCATTCATTTTATTTTTCACCATTTTCATTCATTCTTATCACTTACCCCTCTACCAGTCCATGAGGACACTTCCCTCCTTTTAATATGCAGTATCGACCTGAAGGCCAGGTTCCACTGCCTTCGTCTGACGTTTTAGTACAAAACTCTTGCTCAACTCCTGGAAAATATGTGTAAAGCAACAGAGTTAGAAGCTAGCATTTTATTTCAATAACAGATATATTTTCTATCAATTACAGACTTATACTACAGGCTCACTTCAATGCCCACTGATTTGAAGTTTTGAATACGGCTGGACCGGGGACGCAAGTACGATAAAAACTGTTACTGGGTTTCAATCAACTGATAAAAGGCTTTGAAATATCGTTATCTGCTTCGACTGAAATGATGGCCAGACACTGACCTCCGTGTGCTGAAAGAACTAGCTCGTACGAGACAGGAAATGGTGTCAAGTGAACTCAGTAAACAAGCAATTACCTTGAGTGCTAACAAAGCCTGAAAGATGAAACCAGTCTTTGAATTGACGGCTGTTGGAGTTCAACTCCTCAGCGTTTGTGAACCTCCTCCCCTCCATCCAGTTCTCTGGGCAGCCTGACTTTGGTTTGGGAAGTCCGTACTTACCCGAAGGCCATTCTACACCTCCTGGTGGACAAAAAAAAGCCGAGAAAGGTTAGAAAACTTTCTTTGAATATGTGTGTAATAATCTGCGAAAAACAGTAATGTACGAGTAATGGGTTTGGGTAAAGTTTGAATCCTCAAAGGACCTTTTTATGGCGTATTATTTGCCCCTTTTAGACCACTTGACATTCCCTTGAATATTATTTTTTTCGGTGGCTCCTTTTTTCCTTTTCACGTTTTTATAAAATCAAAAAATGATTAAGTCTCAGGATTGACCTTATTGCATCATCAAACTGTTCACAAATCTTGCATATCACATTATTTCGTTTAATAATATTATACATTGACTAATAAACAAATTTGCAAGTTGGTCCTACCTGTGACATGTGCTAGTGTCAGAACGCAGCACAAACCGATAAACAGCATGGTAGTCTTGAGCTATATGCCGTCTTATTCCATAATTACCTAGAATTTCATTAAAGAATTTTACGATGGCAGAACAAAATATATATATCCCTGATATAAAATATATCAAAATATCCATATACTCGAAAACTTAAATTGTAAATCAAAAATACCGAGAATAACAATCGACTAACATTTTTGACACTGCTCCCAGTACATCTTGTGTTAAAGTGGTTTAAACTTTAAAAACATTAATTATTGTCTGGGTATAGCGAGATTAAAGCATTGGTCACTTCCAAACGTCGTCTTTCTGTTGAAGAAACACGACGCTGTTTATAAGCGACCACCTCCTTACCTACGCCTTATATTCACAGGTTAGCGACCACCCGTCAACAAATACTTGCTTTCTTTACAATTAACACACCGTTAAACGAGCAAATCGTCAATAATAATTCATATAAAAACAAATCCTTTTTCTACGACTTTTTATAGCATTTTATTTTTTTCGCCGATATGGCTTCTTTTCTACGCGATAAATTCTTGAGCCGAAGTTCCTCACTCACAGGTTTGTTTCCATTATCTCTATTTTTTTCTTTGGTCGAATGGAAAACATATGAGCTATATTTTTACCTCGTTTAGATAATTTGGCACCTTTTTCCTCACTTTCTAACCTTATCGTACAAGTCGTCACTTCTATCGCATTTCAAATTTCAAATTCGTTTATCACAATAATACTTATATATTTAAATTTTATTAAGAGGTTCTTCTCCTATAAAGAGTGTAGCTTTGCTTTATAGATAGCTGCATCTCTTGAATTTTATTCTTTGTACATTTTCCCTAAATTTGTTCTAACTATTTTAAACTCAAATATTTGAAAACCACGGAATTACTAACAATCAACCACAATTTGATTCCACTTACCAAGAAATATATGATTTGAAACTCTCCGAAATCTTCTCTAATGGAGCACCCTCTTCCTTGTAAAAGAATCACCTGTTGATTGTTGATGATTTTTGTTCAAATTGAAGATTAATTTCAAAGGGGATCAATTCTGCTTCAATGAACTGGACAATATGACTAAACACCAAGCAGATCACATGACCTAGAGATTTCTCTCCGAATTTTCTTCCTCTTCTTTTTACCTCGATCTTTTCCCGGTTTTTATTTCCCTTGAACCCCGACCTGTCTGTGTTGTTTTTGATCAATTTTAATATTCGTTAGTGACGTTACGAGTTGTTTTAAGGCCCCTAAATCACGTGTCTGATGCTAGTGGTTGTATAGATAACATAATATTATTTACTTGAACAATAGGTTTAAATTGTTCTGTCTAGAAGACTCAATATCGACCTTGTTATTGACCGAACTCGAGGTCAATATCACTAGATAGTCGCCAAGTATTTCAAGATATTGAAATGATATTCCCACAACAATACGAAACAAGCTTAAGGGAAAATGTCGAATGAAAAATATATTTGCGCATGTGCTAATAAAGAAGCGCTAGAAATTCAATTCGTTTATCAATCAACCAATCCGAAATTTTTAAAAGAATGGGCAAAAAATTCAAAGTAGCTGAGGCGAGGTGCCGTACAGACTTTTATACAATTAAGGCCGATCCACCCTCAATGTGTGGATTATATGCAGGATAGTGTTATAGTCCGAAGGCTTTTGGAATCTCGCGGATAACCTCGATCGATGTTATTGAGTAAGACTTCACTAACCATTGACCTCAAACCCTTGATCCCTGACTTGATCAAGTCCAATACTCTCCATTCAATTTAAATTGTTCGGTCGAGGTGAAGAGTTTTACTTCCGCTTGCTTGCACAAGCGTCAACGCGTACCTCGCTTGGCGGGAAAACCAACAAGCAAGAAAAAGGATGTGACGTAACAAATCAACCTGTTTTAAGTACACGACGAACTGGTTCCTTCTCCTGGTAGTGTGAAGAAAACACAATAACTTATTCATAGAGAGAAAGAGAAAATCTTAAAGACGAAAAATGAGTGATTCTTGATTCAATTTAAGGTAAGTCTGATTTCAATTTCAATATTAATTTTTTTTTTTTTTTAATTAGATTGTCCCCCATCGACTAATATTATGAGTTGTTCACTTGATCGAAAGACAATTTGAAATAACACTTTCCAATTCAGTTGCTTCATTAGGTCTTTTTATCTACGTATTTTAAATAAATCTTCTAATTTCCTGTTCTAGTGGATTTTATATTTTACTGAACGTAATGCTGGATATTTCTAACCACTGCTATTTTCCAAGGTTATTAAGTAGTTTTATTGAGAAGAACGTTTTCGCAGTAATTTCCAATTTAAAGAATAATTACGTTTACTTTGCGCTCGTGAGTTCATTTTTACTCCTTAAAACGAAGGTTTACTTCAATAATTATCATTTTCGTGATCCCACATGATTATAATTCTCGTATTTACGAGCAGAAGTGAGTAAAAATTCCTTACAAATCAAGTTGTAAACCGATGAAGATTGATCCAAAAAAGTCGCAATTTCTTTGAAGATGAATGTTTGGTTGCACACAATCAAAATAATAGAAAATTACTTTGTCTTGTGGCTAAAACCATGGAATTCTTTAATCTTTAAGTAAAGCAAACTACGACTTGAGGACTTAACGTTAGAATTAAAGTAGGTGTGTCTTCAGATTTTGAACTTGCTCGACATACTAACTTTGAATTAGAACAATTTGGAAGATAAAGACAAAAATGAAAAAATGAAAGTCAAAGCAGAGATAAGCTTAAAGGAACAAATTGTACCATATCAACTTACTAATACTAACTTGTTACAAATTTAAAATTATATTTATACATAGTACAAAGTTGCAAAATTTAGTGCCATATATTATGTCTTTTTATTATTCCTGTACGTATTTGTACAGAACCTAATTACTTTAGCAAAAGTATTTCCAATTGAGAACAAATAGCAATGTTAGCCTTTAAAATATAATCATCATCATTATCATCATTGACATCATCATTGACACCATCATCATCATCATCATCATCATCGTCACCATCATCATCATCACCATCATCACCATCATCATCATCATCATCGTCACCATCATTATCACCATCATTATCATCGTCACCATCATCAGCATCATCATCACCATCATCACCATCATCACCATCATCATCGTCACCATCATTATCACCATCATTATCATCGTCACCATCATCACCATCATCATCATCGTCACCATCATCATCACCATCATTATCACCATCATCACCATCATCATTAAAATAAAGATTAATTTTATTATTCCAAATCTTTAATTCCCAAGCGGCTTGAAATGGGGAAACATTAGAATAGTAATAGAAGAGGTGGTTCTACTACTGCATTGCAAATCAGGCTTATTAATTTTATTCATTTATCATTTCAGGTACAGAAGAATACAAACATGAGTATTAATTTGCCAGTTAGCTCAACAAAATGAAGCTCTTGTCCAAAGCTTTTCTCGTAATATTAGTGGAGCTGACACTGTTTGTTGTCGACCACCAAGGTAGGTCAATATCCTAGAGGGGGATGCAATCATGTCAGATATTCTACATTACCTCATAACCCATTAAATATCTGGAAAATCTTCAAATGTCTTAAAAGGCCGAAAATCATAAGTGAATGCTTGAAAACGAATAATATTTATAACTTATTCTTGTGGAAGATATTTGGTGAGCTACAGCTTGGAGCTAGCTGACGGTATCAACACAGGTATCCCATGTCGCGTAAAATATCTTCTTCACAGTTTATTAATATTCGTTGAATTGATCATAAATTTAATTAAGAATATCCAACCCTTTGAAGAGAATATTCAAAATATTATACATTCCTGCGAAAACATGTCACTTCTTCACGCTAGCTTCCTTCAAAATAACTCTACAAACAAACCCATTGAACCCGCTACTCCTCTTCCAGAACATTCTTCTACCCAATGAATTTGTAGTGTAAATCTTTCAAATGTCGACTAATCTTGGTCATCTCGTAAATGAAATTAAATCAGAATTCGTTGTCACCTGCAAAAGCTTCAATTGCCAACATTTATTCTCGACATTCTCGGAATACATTTTCTTTCATAAGAAAAAATTTAAATTAAATTTTAGTTAATTTTTGCGTTTTCCCCCCA
This sequence comes from Actinia equina, assembly GCA_011057435.1. NCBI lineage: Eukaryota > Metazoa > Cnidaria > Anthozoa > Actiniaria > Actiniidae > Actinia > Actinia equina. Next base: position 381,462 of record WHPX01001469.1, read on the forward strand.
CAACATAAAACGTTTAAATTATTATAACAGTATTCTATCTTTTCAGTCTGGATCTTCAGAAGTTTAGTACGACGAGAGAATATTTGAAATAAAATATCTTAACAAAAGCGTGAAATTTGAATCATGGTGGCCACCATTTTGGAAGAGTCTAAAACGTAAACTAGTTAATAAATAAGATAAACAAATAAAACAGAAGACCAAACTTTCTTTAAAAGAAACCTTTAAGTGACATTTAACAGTATTATGATATTTCGTAAGTGTATTTTTCGTTTTTTTTTTTAATCTATTTTTATGAAACTCGGACAAACTCGTTTTTGCCAGCCATATTGGACGTAGTTTGAAAAAATATTCATCTTAGGCGAAAGTTAAATTTGAATGTAAGCGCTCCCAGTGATATTTGATAATAACCAAAAAAATTTTTTAAAGAACGAAGGGAGATTCTTAAAAAAATCGATAGCTTTTGGAAGGTTCTAGTACATGTGAAAAAGGCATTCTCCATAGAAATCCCCCTTAGCGGTGAATACATAAGCGCTAGAATCCGTAATCAGTTATGCATGAGAATGGTTCAGGCATTGAGCCATTCCATACCAAGAGCCCATACCAACACTGAACTAAAAGGAATGGAATGTTTCGTTCGGTTCTTCTGTTTTGACATCATGGTGAAAATATTTCTAGATTTTGTGAATACGGATCGGTTGGTCGGTGAAATGAAGCGTGGTTGTGTTGGTTAAGAGCGGGTTAGTGTTTTGGTGTGGTTGGGCAGATGTTACATATACTAATTTACTATGTAAGAATAGGATACTACGTCATGTCACGTGATAGAAAGTGGGAAATGAATAATGGGAATGATAAAAATTAAAAGAATAATCTAGGCTTAAATAAATAAACAAACTTAAACTAAAAATATAGATGAAATAAACGAGAACAAAATATGTAAAGAAATGAACGAACGAACAACTGAATACATTAATTAATGAATAAGGTAGGAAGGGAAAAGCAAGCAAGACAGCCGGGAAAGAGGGAAGGAAGTAAGGGAGGGAGGGAGGGAGGGAGGGAGGGAGGAATAGTGTATGAAAAAATAAACAGACGAACGGGCGGTCATTTTGAAATTATTTCAATAAAACCTGTCTCATTTTTCATTCCACAGCTCCAGTTCTATATGTCTGGCACATGCCTAACCCAGACGTTCGCGAGGTTGGTAAACTAGAAACTAAACGTTCTGAAGACAGCGATGACAGTACCATGTTTCCATGGAAAAGAAGCGCCTTTCGCAAACCAGACTTCATTTTCCCCAGGCCTTCTCCGCCACAGCAAGAGAATAAAAGAGATATCAGTCTTGAAGATATCTTGATAGAAGAGGACAAGAAACAAAGATCTGGTGGGAGTGATAGGGCAAGGAATATTGTACACTTAAAGAAGGGAGAACACAAGGTTAAGAAAGGTGAGAAAGACTGGATCAATTCGTCATGAGGTCAGCAACCACATGACTCAAAATAGATAAGATATACATAACAATGAGATATACATGAAACAGCCGCCATGTTGATTGGACTAACGAGAGAAGCTAATGGATCAATCCATGAGGACAGCCACACGTATCAAAATAGATTACAATATAGATAACAATGATGTATACATAACAATGAAGAAGCCGCCATGTTGATTGGACTAACGAGAAAAACTAATGAAAAATGCTTTTTTATAGTCAACCGATAGGCGGCTTTGAAGTACAATGCACACCCGTTTCATTCCCTTGAGTATTCTAATATTTAAATCAAAGTTTAACAAAAGCTAAATTTATTTTCAGCTGAAAAACCTAACTGGCCCGCGGGTACATACGGGTTACCAAGACCTATCACGGGATGTCCCTCGAGTTCGGGATTTAAATGGGAAACAGGTTTTCGTTTCCATGACACTGAAGACGATTTAACAGAAAACCAACGCTCTGATAGCTATCATTTGGCGGGGAAAGTCAGTGACGATGGAATCAGACAAGAGTTTTGCATGAAGACAAACCCACATGGCCATGGAAAGTAAGTCAAAAACATGAAATAAAAATAATTAAGCTTAATACGTATTACTTTTAAAAACCCAAGGAATACGTGACGTGCCGTGACCGTTATTGCCGTGACCCATTCTGATTGCATTAATATTAATTAAGCGCCCTGTGATTGGTTTAACGAATGTCGCCAGTTCCGTGCCGTGAAAGTAACCGTGCCGTAATAAGCCCTTCCGCAGTCATTTAAAATGCACTCTAAAATGAATCGTACGTGTGACTGAAAGCTATAGATTTTGCTGCATAAAGTAAATCTTGTATTTACTATTCTCGATACAGATGGCCTGATGGCAAATACTGTATATACAAAAAGGGCCCGCGATGTCCTGATGGCATGGAAAGCGGTTTCGTCATCTGGGATGACGAGAACAAGGATAATCAAAACTCTGCCGGTGGGGCCCTCCCTGAGGGCCGATACGGCGAAGACACTAAGATCGAGTACTGTTGCAGTACATCTGGGGACTGGGACCAACAGATCGTTTTGCCTACGGATCGACCATTTTATTTGTTCTCGTATATATCGAATAAATGTCAAAAGGTGAGATAGTGACAAGATAATGACAATGATGATGTTGATGACTGATGATGATGATGTTGATGTTATGACTGATGGTGATGATGTTGATGACTGGTGGTGATGATAAAGTTGATGACTGATCAATGGTGATGATGATAGTGATGATTGCGATGATGGTGATGATGATGGTGATGATGATGATGATGATGATTATTATTATTATTATTATTATTATTATTATTATTCCAGGTTATTGGTATGAAAGGGGTATCAGAATTTATCAAGTATGATGATGAAGATCGTGGTAACATTGACTACGAGGGTGGTGAATACCCGTATGGAATACACAAAGGAGAAAAAGATCACATGATCTTTCTGTGTTACTACACGCCAATCGGCAAAACCTTTAATGACACCGGTAAGGGGAACTTCAAACACAGTTATCACATGCCATTTAGAAACTTGCGTACACAAGGAGCCCATCGACAAAAAGGCATACTGTTTATTCTTACGTCATTTTTCTCCTAAAAATCTCGTATCGGTTGCTATGGTTATCCTTCGTGTTAGTTTCTGTAGCAATAAATAACATGTAATGGGGTTGCTGGCCTCATGTACTTTGTCACAGCTCTGCTAGACGGCTTCATCCGTTACCACCTCTCACGGACGAGGACGTAGGGATAGACTTAAGGAGGCTTATACTTACTTAAGACAAGGAATCTTGATACCCAAATGCTCATGCTTGAATCTTTCATATAAACCATTCTGGCTTTAACACATGGAACCCATACAGTCTAAACACACACGTGATAGGGCGTAAGCTTAACCACACAGGGAACCCAAAAGCATTTAATTTTAACACAGTGAACTCATCCACAGTCTCATGACTGATTTTTTTTTCAGTTAAAGCCGAGGTAATTTCAACAATAAAGAAAACAAAATACAACAAAAAGCAAGATGCAGAAAATAAACAAAAGAAAATTGATAAACTTGAAGAGATGGAGAAATTACGAAATTCAGAGAAAATGATGGACGCTTTTCTAGCAGTGACGGCTACACACAGAGAGGAAACGGATAAAAGTGAAAGAACGAAGACTATTATCAAGACTATTAGGGTGAGTCTCTTATACTACCTTTCTCGGGAACCCAGAGATAAAGTTCTGTCGCTCGGTTCTCGCTCCCAGAAGAAACATTTCTTCATTTCATATACCATGGTATACCACTCAAAGTTTTAAAAATGACTTTGGAACTTATAAATGCAGTAGATTTTACAACAGGTTATTTTTTTAAGGTTCCTGAGCGTGTTAAGGACCGCACGATGTCAATCATAGCTACGTCAATGGGAATTATCTTGGGTGCAATATTACTAGGTTCAGTCGTCCTTGTCATGGTTCTACGTCACGCGAAGCGACGGCAAGAAGAATCCAACATGGCGGACACCCTAGACGAACAGGCTCTTACCTTCACGAATTCTTCACGAAGATCAAGCTTTGCAACTTCGGATGATGAACTTGATATTATTACGGAAGGAGACTATGAAGACGAACTCGTTGAAGATCAGTACTTGCCATCTGACTCTGAGCTTAAGTCTGGGTTGGAACTCATGTTCTTAAAACAGCAAAGACACTATTGGACCAAGAATAGGAGACCCTCAACGTAAAATGATTTTTTCCTACCACAAAGATTCATTTGTCTTCTTCTCAATGAAAATGTACTCAATGCGCATGCGCACTAATTATTTTTACTACGCATGCTCACAAAAAATTCGAAAAATTTAAAAAATTCGCCCACACTGTTTTTGGTTAGTATGCAGATGGGAAATTTCTAGGAAGTTCACAACTAGAATAAATTGTAAATGTATTATAAATAGCATGCGATTAATAATAGAATAGAATAGGATAGAATAGAATTATCTCTGGCCGACATTTGGAACAGATAATGAGATTCAAAGTCATTTATCAGCTGATTAAAACCCACCAATAGAAAGATACCTTTTTTTAGTGACTGATACAAAGTATCGAGTGTAACTATCTCTCTTACGATAAAGGGATACATATTCTATATTTATATAAATTTTATAATAAACATTGTAAAATATGATTTATGTCTTTCGTTCGTTCTAGGGAGGAGTAAGTAAGTAGGTTTGTCTCGTATAGGAGCGACAAAGCTTACTGTCCCATGGAGGGGAGAGTGAGTCTTTTGCATGTTAGATTTTCTTGGTTTTCATAAAAAGAATGTTTAAATTAGTAGGAACTAATGGCCGCCATGTTGGATGACATAAAGTAATTAAAAAATTTTTTTATGTCAAAGTTAACCAACATGGCGGCCATGATTATACAGTTAGGGCCATGTTGGATGATATAACAGAAGAAAACCAACATTTACGGCCATCTTGACACAGCAGAGTTAAGAATGCACTAACTTGGTCCAGTGATTGTCATTTTTCTTGTAACAAATGCCTCCTTGCACACAATTCATAACTCTGAAGTCAAAGCCGCCATGTTGGATGATGTAACAGAAGAAACCAACATGGCGAGTATGAGGTCAGATGAAAGTCAAAAATGGGATATGCACTAACTTGTTCCAGTGATGGCCGTTATTTGTCTTGTGACATACGTGCCTCTTTGCACCGCATATTATAGCGGCCAAATGGTTGTTAAATATTTTTCGATAGTTCATTTTTTAGAAGCTGGTTGAATGAAACAACGATCCAACGTCCCACAACGATTATCTTACTGCTAATACACCTCTGTTATTTATGACCTTGCCTATCGCGGATCAATGAACCTCCAGTTTACCACCCCCTGGGGTTTCGTTCGTCGAAACAAAGCGAAACCAAAACAATTACTAAAGTTAATTGTATAGGAAATTCCGACATGATTGATTACAAATTTATTATTAAAAACATTTGATCTTATTAATTTATAATTTTAATTGTCGTTTCAGTTTATTAAACTATCGGCAATTTCATGACCGGGAAGTCTTTGAGATCTTAATATATTTTAAAAGTTTATTATTTTATAGATTTGGGTATTATTTTTAGGCTATTTTTTGGAATTAGAAGTATTTCAGAAATCCATATGACGGTAATGCAAAAACACCGGCGCAGTCCTAAATGTCCATTCCTCGTTTTCCGAATAGCACAGTAATAGTATCAGTACTTGTTAATTAAGAAAAAAAACTAACTTTAAGCCCTCGATATTCTCATTGAGTAGTCTTATCTACAAAATCAAGTGCTACTCGATAACGAATTAACCTTTCATTTGAAACATACCAAGCCATGCAGCAAGCCCAGCAAGAGTCCTTTCACCTATTTACATCTATGTTTGATTCACATTCCATAGAGAATCCATTGCAGTGCTTGTCAGTTTCGCAAAGAAGCCAATTCAGTGTCTGGGATATATTGAATGTAATGTGATTATTGATTGAGAATGTGTCAGCCAAACTCGCCGACATCGAGTGAGGGTCGTTTTCTTGTCATTGGTAGTAAAGCGGTTGGAAAATCAGGTAATGCTCATTCTCTTAGTCTTTTCTTTGTCATGTCTATATATTCATAGTATAATTATTTGACGATAATTTTGAACCTTATAGAAGCTATTTAATAAGATGAAAGCTCCAAAGTTAGGCTTAAAGGTCGTCTTTCCTTTTGATTTTCTGTTATATTGAAAACCTGGAAGGTAGTGGAAAATCTAAAAAAAGAACGAACAAAAATTAATCTTTTTTCTTATTATTTTGTATGGTGCTTCGCTTCACATTAAACTTTCCATAAGTCAAACGTTTATTTCTAGCTACACATTCATCTTTGTAAAGTCGATCAACGCAAGTTATTTATTTTGGATATACTTTTTATCTTTTTATCTAAAATTAGACTTTTGTCTTTAACTAGTTTGTAAATATTGACAACTAAACTTGGGGATATTATTATTATATATCAATACTCTAATAATAATAATAAAATCATGTAAAGACTATTTTTACTGAAATTTTCCTGAACTAAACCTTTTTAGGAGTTTAACATTGATTACTGATGTCAACAGTTAAGGGTTAAGAATTGAAATTAAATTTTTAAAAATTATAAAGTTTTCGAGAACGTTATTGAAAACAGATTTGTTGTACTGTGCGCGTTTCATTGCCCTTAAAGCCTCTGAAAATCTTCACCCAAGAAAAATTCATTAGACTTTGGATTAGAGTCACGCTTTTGTGTTAACCGTTCAATTAAACGGAAATGATAAATAACTTTGACTTAAGGTGACTGCCTACTTTTGGTGATTGAATTAAACTTTTTCTAAAACTTCGATTTTCCGAATTGAAATTTAATGCTCGGATTCCAAATCTGGAAAGAACAATTGGGTGTCCCAAGCTTGTTTTCGAGATAATCAGCATTTAATGGAAGCCTACGCACGAGCTTTTGGAGTAATAATTGCGCCACCGGAAGTGATAAGAAAAAAATTAAGATTCATAAGATAATAGTTATTTGCACACTATATGATTGCACGAATGAAGGCTAGTCAATCATTCTACAATAATACATGGATATTTTCGACAAAAAGCCAAAAAGATACATTGATTTGTCATATTTTTAACCTTGAGAATAAATATTCGTTCATTCAAGGTTATATTTATTTCATTCTGGCGTTTGATGATGACGTCATTGTAATATATAAATATACATAGCTATTAATGAGATATAAATAGATTTAAGTGTGGATGAACTTAACCAGAAGGATTCGTCATTAGTGTCTTCGTTTTATCATCCAAAATGACTGCAGTTTCTTATTCTTATGTCATTCTCTTGGGAATGATTGAAACCGCATCAAAAAACGTACACTGAATCATCTCTCCCTCCTAGAGGCCGTGAGGACAGATTTCTTTGGATTGCACGGCGCCTTTGTACAGTTTAGCGTCAATCTTTTAATCAGGCGTATTATAAGTTTAAAGAGGGTCGGTACTGATTAAACAAAACGTAGTATAACGCTAACTGGTGTGCGTTGGCGTCAAGTCATTAGAAGGGAGTTAGAATTTAGGTATCGAGATATGTCGGCGAGAGATAACATATCTCAAGTACTTGATGTTTGCGAGCTTAAGTCTTGATTTACGTAAGAAATATTACTATAAATAAAAGAGGTGGTGATACCGTGGTACCATGTGCCGTTTTCTAGTGTATCAATTCTTTGTTTAAAGGTTGCGCATGAGAAGACTCATGAATATGGATACAACTCAAACAAAGAATCTTATTCTCAAAACCACGTGTCATTCCCTAGAGTATCATTTCTTTGTTTAATGGTTGCACATGAGAAGACACATGAATATGGATACAACTCAAACAAAGAATCTTATTCTCAAGAACACGTGTCATTCCCTAGAGTATCATTTCTTTGTTTAACAGTTGCACATGAGAAGACACATGAATATAGATACAACTCAAACGAAGAATATTATTCTCTAGAGAATGACACGTGGTCTGAAATGGGGCACATTGTTCAAGGTGAAGAGCTATTTTAAGTAAAAAAAACTTTTTTCACGTGTCGTGAGATAACCTTGTTAAACTAAATGACACATGACCTCAAAACACGCGAGATCGTTCAAAACGTTTTTTCTAGATCTGCTCTTGATTTCACCATATTCGAATAGATGCACACTTTGTCAGTACTATACCCCCCCCCCCCCCCCACCCCCTCACATCTGGGATCGCGGGTTCCTGAATTCGGCATCACATGTGAGTAGAGCCGCGTTTGTTAGGTCTCTCCCTTGATTCAAGGGTTTTTCTCCTGGGTCTAAATTGGGTGTGATTCCTGGACTAAGCGTCACATGTGAGTAGAGTTTCTCAGGTCTCTCCCTAGATTCGAGGGTTTTTCTCCTGGTTCTCGGGTTTTTCTCCCTCCGCAAAACCTATTACGCTACTAGAAATTCCATTTCGATGTATGAGTTAGCCATGCCCTGACTTAAACCACCAATGTTTATTTCAGGGTATCAATACAATTTTATGATTCTCTTCCTAACCATTTCCCCCCCTTTTTCCATTTAGCTGTGACAGTACGCTACCTAACAAAAAGGTACATCGGAGAATACCAGTCCGCTGCAGGTAAGATGTGTCCATGTCAAATATAGCTATTTATAGACTTTTGCTTGTTTTAATTAACCTCGTCGCACGTGCCTGCGTTTGTGTTTGTCTGCGGTGATAAACAAAAGAAACGCCGGCTCTCGTGCGACAAATTCTAGGCATGCGCAACACAAAAGTGCTTCTGGTTTGTGCCGACACTAGAGGAAAACGTTTGCGCATGCTTTCTAAGAATTTAGAAGAGTTTGAGTGAGAAAATAAATGTTTGTTTTCTCCAAGTATACAAAAAAGTTCGCGAGTATACTTTTGTCAAACCAAGATACTGTATTAACAAACACAATATGAAAGAATGTGCCTTAAAGTTTCAAGCATGGAAGTTTTGGCGTTTTGTGAAGTCCAGGCATGTATCAGGCATGTTTGAAAGTCAAATTTACATATTTTTACAATAGTATTAAGACGTTTTATTCACTAATATTGATATTTAATATTTTAATATTATTTACTAAAATCCTCAAGATATGCATCGGTGATTGAGCTTGAGCTTGAAGGACAGTGTTTGCATGTCATTGTAGGCTGTTCACGAGATTCCATAATTTCGGTTGATTGATACCAAGCAATAGAATACTCTCTGGTTTATAGCACATGACGGACAGTGTTTGCCTGTCATTGTAGGCTGGTAATGAGATTTGTGAGATTCGTTCATCTGATTGATACCAAGCAATAGAATACTCTCTGATTAAAAGCACATGACGGGCAGTGTTTACCTATCATGGTAGGCTAGTAATGAGTTTCCATGATTCGGTTGATTGATACCAATGAATAGAATACTCTCTGGATGATAGTGTTTGCCTCTAATCGTATGTTGGTAATGTTGGTGCATTTTCTTAATTTTGCTTTTAGAATTAACTTACACCCAAACCCTAAAACTAGACGAAGACGTGAAAGGGTCGACGTTTGAGATACGCGATACACTAGAACGAGTAAGTCTTTTATCTCATGTATTTTTGAAATTTTATTTTGCAGAGCGAAAACTAAACTTTTACATAAAAATAGATACAAATTTCTCAGAATATATTTTCACGTTATTAGATTAATTGCAGTAAATTAGGTTTTTTTCTGAATTCAAATCAAAATGCTCCTCCATGACGACAGTATCGTCGTTTGATATGATTTCGGAGAGGAAATCTAGAGAATCTGAAAGAGACCCTGGAATCAAGTGAGAGACCTTACAAACCTTCCTCACATGTGATGCCGAGTTCAGGAATTCATGGTTCCTAAAGTAAACTATTAAAACAATTTATAATCGATTTTCCGCGATCAGATTTTTTATTTCTGAAATATTCTAGCTAACATGTTGAGCTTGTGGGATATAGCAACGGTAACTAAGGGGAGTCAAAACCATGAATCAAACCCGATATCTCAGAGGTGAGAGTCGAGCGCAAAACCGCTACGCCACACTTGATCGCCTAACCCTGTAAAAGTCAAGAAATCTTCGGCAAATTATCAACCATTTCTTTGCTCAGTCAGGAAATCTTGAGCAAATTATCAACCATTTCTTTGCTCAGTCAGGAAATCTTCGGCAAATTATCAACCATTTCTTTGCACAGCAACACACTACAACACTGTATCCCACCAATACAATTAGGCACAGATCCTAACACCCTCCACACGTTCAACTCAAAGTCATAACACTCCACTTTACTAGTTCTTTCACGGCAATTCTTTTTTCCTCCGAGGACATAAATATTACCGCAAACATATACCACTCCACACAATGCACGCGGCACAATAAGATTCCCAATGAAACTCCATGTTTGAGTGTCGATATCAAAGACTTCACAGCTGTTATGTGACGACAAAAGATCGTCTTGAGTTCCGCCAATCACGAAGAGGTTTCCATTTACCGCCAGTCCTCCGGCGTACGCTCGCCGCGTCTGTAATGGCGGGACTTCTGTCCACTTGTTTGTCCGCGGGTCGAATTTTTCTACGGTGCTTAGATACACACAAACGTCGCGGTCACTATGGTGTTCAGTTTTCCCGCCAATTGCGTAGAGGTGTTTGTTAGCGATGACACAGGGTCCCCCGCGGCTTGTAGTGAGAGGGGCCACTTCCTGCCATTGGTTTGTCTGAGGATTGTACCTTGTAAAATAACCAAACGTACATTAATAACCTACCAGCTTGGTTCAGCTCGATCCATTTCAGACTCGTATTTTACCAGTAAGGGAGAGATCATGTTTTATAGGGGAGAGCTGGCGCAAAGACGAAAAGTTCATAAGCTGTACATCATAAAAGGGAGGGAGTAATATACTTTACCTACATTGTTTGTTGTCCCATTTCAGACCATGTGATGCCACTCTTGGGAGTTGATTCTTTCATGTGTAAATATTTTGATAAGTTCGTCATAAAAGAATAATTCTCAAGGGAATGTCACATGGTCTTAAATAGGAAGGTACGAAGGTAAAGAGGTTTATTCCAGGTACACACTAACTAAACCAGGTGCCCACCTGAGACCCTTTTTTGGCCTTGTTCCTTTTATAGAGGTTTGGCACCTTCACGTGATGGCAGCCAAGACAGACGTCAGGAACATTGAATTTGGTTTAATACACCTGTAATCGTCTAACGTGTTGCTATAAACGTTTCCACCCAATTCAAACCACATGGGACTAAGTTTCATTGTTCGTTATATTTTGGTTTCAGAGCTGAATTCGTAGAGACAAACGCTTCTATTCCCAGAAGGTTTGAATTGGTGGTAACGTACATAGCAACACGCTAGGTGTTATATTTAAATGAGAAAGGATTCAGTTTCCCAGGGGGAAAGAAAAGACTTTTAACATTGTTATGCCTCCTGTCATGGCTATCACCACGTGATGGTGCAACGCCTTTTTTAGACGTAGGATCATCACACTAAGCGAGCCCTTACCTTGAAACACTACTGAGAGGTTTACCTCTGTTCCATCCTCCAACAGTATACAACAAACCATTCAACTCAGCCACCCCGAGAGCCGACACTTCCTTATTCATCGGTGCCACGCCCGACCACGTGTTAGTCCTGTAATCATACCTCTCCATACTTGACAGATGTCCATTAAGAGAGACCCCTCCTACTGTATAGATAAAACCTTCACAGTGCACTGCACCGTGGCTGAACCGAGGTATCAACATAGGTGCCAGACTATACCAACGATTATCACTCGGTATGAAGCACTGGGTCGAGGATCTTAACTCGTCACCAGGTCCCCAGATGGTCACAATGGCATCGACGTATTTAGTTATACTCGTCCGGGGCTTGGTGACTATGCTTAGTTCGCTCATTTGCTTAGGTAGGACATAGGATTTCATGGCTTGGTAAAGAAGCTTCACACATTCTGAACTATTCATTACAAGCTCTTCTTTTTCTAATACTTCTGCTAAATAGTATTTTGAAATGCACGATAATCGAAGTCGGCTGAACAGACTTGGAAAAAATGGCCTACGATGACCGATATTTTGGTTGACCCACGAGACGACTCCTTCGTAAACCTCTTCCTCGCTCTCGACCACAATATCATCACACGATATCAACTGCTCGAGCTGGTCAGCTTCTAGGAGTAAGAATTCCTCCGACTTCGAGACCTCGATGAATTTCTCGATGATAAAATTCTCGGCTTTTATCAACAGTTTTTTGCAGTTGTACCTCTCTGCAAATGCTCGGACAGACAGACAGTTTTCTGGAGTGAGATTAGCTTCCATGAATTCACTTCCTTTTGTCTTAAGGTCATTTATGAGAAGAAAATCAGCAGCAAAAACCAACTCACGAACATTTTCTTCGTTTAGTCCTTCTTCGCCGGTGTAAATGTAATTCAGCAAGTCATCCATAATGACTTCACCGAATCCTTCCAGCTCTACCACTTGTATAACGTCATCAAGATTCACTCCATTCAATTCGCTTGTAAATAAGCCAAGAAAATACGGACTGCTCGCTGCTAGTATATTCCTGTGAGCGTGGAACTTCTGGCCTTCGACGATTAGAACAGTGTCACATAAAATCTTCTCCTTTCGAAAGCGATTCATACTTTGGTATAATTTTCTTCGATAAGCATCGTCTACTGGGACGACATCTTTCATCGAACCCTCTGATTCCATTACCACGTTATAAAAAATATCCTATTGAAAACAATTTATTTTATCGCTAAAAAGGTTCCCAAAATCCATCTTCTACAACCGATATGGTTAAAAATATCTAAAAGCTTAAAATTCTATAAGTTAAACATTTTAAAAATTTACCGAGATTCGTAATATTCGTAATAAAATCGATAAAAAGCGAAAATTTCACGTTGTTTTCATCTCAGAAACACGTATACGTCAGCAGGTGGAAATCCATATTTGGAAGCTATTGTTTATTAACATTCGTTTGCATAAATTAATTCAGCTTGTCGAATCACGATGACAAAAATAGCTTCAAAAACCATTGCATTAGTCATTGATCATCTGATTTTTACAGGATTTTAATTTCTTAGGTTTTGTCTTAGTTTTGTTGGTTTTTTAATGGTATTTTTAGTACAATTTTCGATTTGAAGAACACGTATGTATGCTTCAATTTCTATTGTTGAACATTTCGATTTCCTTTTGTTGGAGAACATCTTACCTCGTGTCAGATTAGTCGAACAATAAACCGCTCTAACAGTATCAAATACAATAGCTAAACAAGTTAAACAATGACAATAAAATATGGTAATATTTCTTTCCCTTCTTCAACCAAGATTCTTGTGTCGAAAAACTGGTATTTTTTAACAAACACTCTTCCTCAATATCGAGTGAAAATAAACGAAATCACAGTGAAAATATACGGTTACAAACATCTTTAGCCCAACTAGTTATGGTCTATATTGCCATATTTAAAACTATCCTTTATTCATTATTTATACACCAAAAAGACATTTAAAAAATAATACGTAGGAGGACTATAGCCCCCTAGTCTCCCCTCCCCTCACTAGTCTCCCGCGAGCCTACCCCCCCCCCCCCTTTGCTACTCCTATCTGCTGATTTTTCTAGCGATTTATTTATTGTTGATCCCTTTTATTTTGTGTTTCATTATAGGGAGATATTTCGTTATACGAGAGTAGTATTCGCTGGGCTGATGGGTTTCTCGTGGTTTACTCCATTACAGACAGAAACAGCTTCAACAATGCCATCCAGCTAGTGGAAGCAGTGTATGACGTGAAGGGAACGGATGAAGTGCACGTGGCTTTGATAGGCAATAAAACCGATCTGGAACACTTTAGAATAGGTAAGTAAGAGCCCTGTCTGTCCCTGTCCGGCCATGTCCCTCCTCTCCTCTCCTCTCCTCTCCTCTCCTCTCCTCTCCTCTCCTCTCACCTTTCGAAAACGAGCATCTCAATCTTGGCTCACCATCAGTAATAATCCCCTTCACAATTCCCTACGCCATCTTTAAAGATAGCCGTGCGTTTGCTTCAAAGCGAGACGAAAGGTGAGCTTGCAATGATAGAGACCCTTTGTTAACACCTTGGACAATTATTCACATGTCTCTATCATTGCAAGCTCACCGTTCGTCTCGATTCGATGCAAAGGCAAACTTAATCGTTAAGGGGACTATAATCCATCCATCTCAGTTTTCTGTCTCATTTGTTACAGTGACTAAAGAAGAAGGAAAGTCAGCAGCCGCGCAGTTGGGCTGTATGTTCTTCGAAGTATCAGCCGCCGAAAACTACGAAAATGTTCAAGTGGCTTTGAACTCTTTGTTCCGTAAAGTAACCATCCACAAGAAACTGATGATGAACGGGAAAGCGAAAAGGAAAACTTCTAGCTCCGAAAAGAAAAAATACGGCTTTGGAAATGGATTATTTAAACGAAAAAATGAAAGAAAAAGTGTGCAGCGAAAGTTTGATTTCATCTAAAACAAGTTACTTTTGATGGACTCATTCGTTTCCACAATCCTCAAGAATAGAAATTTGAACTTCGATCGACTCCTTGATACCAGGGATCTTTCATTCGTAACCATGCTCCTGACGGGATTGACACGTGACCTTCAATCGACTCCTTCGTAGCTAGGCTCTTTCATTCGTTAACATGCTCCTGATGGGATTGACACGTGATCTCGATCGACTCGTACTATAAGCACCCAGAATCCATTCGTACCCAACCTCTTCTCGCGATTATATGCACGTGACCTTCAATTGACTCATTCGTAATCAAGCTCTTTACTGGGTTAAACACCGACTTTATTTATAATTTTTTTATACAAATGTTGCTGAGTCAGACTTCGAAAAATAAGGAAGCAACAGTTGTTGACGTAATTTTCTTGAAAGTTCATTATTACAAAGACTGTTTCTTCGAATTCTTACCAAGACAAGTAAAAAAAAGCTTAAATATAAATACTTGACAGACTGGCTGCTGATTAAACAAGATTTTGTCGAAAAAATGCAAGATGTTGCGGTGATGTATTCAAACTGGTGAGACAGGTAAAGCAAGTAGCAGGTGTGTTGAGAAAAACAAGTAAAGCTGGTTAAACCTGTTTTCCAAATATGCAAATTGTTATTAAAAAGGATGAAATATTGTGTAGGGAGTTGGACAAACTGGTCAAACTTGTTTCATAAGTATAAGGATTAGTCAGAGCAGTCAAACCTGTTTTACAAGTATGCAGTAATGTGTGAAAAAAGTTAATTTAGAGGTTTTGCGAATAATATCCTTTCGAAATGTAATATTTCAGTTATTTGATTTTATCTTTCCCAAAGTGTTCCAAACCAGCTGATCGAACTTAAGCACAGTCGTCATGGTAGCCTCTCGGTCAAGACGGAGAAGTTCCTCAACAGGTGAAGGAAGTTTGTCGTTTTCCTGCTCAACGTCTTTTGGGGTAGTTTTCTGGAATATTCTAGCGTCTTCCTTACCATGCTCAGCATTATTTTGAACGGGTTTCTTTGCTGCCTCTCTCTTTCTACGTCCATGCTTTCGTCTTTTCTTCTGCTTCTTCTTTTTCTTGTTCTTTCGTCTTCCGCCTCGTGGTTCCTCAACTTCCTCGTCCAAGTCTTCTTCCTCCTCGCTGTAAACCTCTTGTTTTGGTTGCTGGTGAGCAGTGGTCCCGAGTTGGTTCTCACTGAAAAGAAGAAAGTGATTACTTAGACTTGAAAATATCTCTTGTCACATTCTCTTGAACCAGTTACATTTAGTCAGCGGACGACGCCACAAGGCACATGATATCTAGGGTTGCATCAAGATGGTCATTGGATGCCTGTCTCCCACTTCATTATTATACAATTGTATTATACGCTTCATTATTATGCAAATGTATTTTGGGTGAGGATAACATTTAAATTTCGAATGAGAGGGAAACATTCCACAACATGACAGGAGATGACGTTAAGGGAAGCTAAGCAATAACGAATGGACACGGCACGGAGTTGGCTCTATATAAGCTTATATACTTACTATGCGTTGGATTGTCTAGTGTCTTGTAGTGTTGCTACAGCTGCAACGCTTGCCAAGATGGATCTTGCTGATCTAATTGAAGTAAGAATAAAAGTATAAGATGTAGAATAATAAAAATATTTTAGGAGGGTGTCCTCGATAACCTTCCTTCCTTCCTTCCTTCCTTCCTTCCTTCCTTCCTTCCTTCCTTCCTTCCTTCCTTCCTTCCTTCCTTCCTTCCTTCCTTTTCTTCCCTCCTTCCTTCCTTCCTTCCTTTTACACACGCCACCCACAATGCTTGATTAATCAAAAATCACTATACCATTGCTCTCTCAATTAAACAAAAAACACCTCTAATACTCACGGTATTGCGTTGCCAAGAAGACTAGTGATGGTCTCGTACACGTAGCAACAAATGCACCAACAACTGGATTGCGGGCCATTCCAAAAGACTTTGTAAGTAAAATGTTCTAAGTACCTCCACAGTCTGGCATCCTGTGCTGAGTCTGGTAAAAGAAAGACGATAAAAGAGATATCTCGCTATTTAATGAAACAAACCGGAATATATTTCGAATTCCAAAGCAGTGGAACTTTCACTAGAATCACGGAAACCTTTATTACAATTTTAAACGTAGTATAAATTCCATTTTCGTTAGTTTCTCATTATTTGTACATTATATGTTTGCATAATTATTTTATTAGCCTGTATTTGATAACTTTCTTTCTAAATAATTCAATTTTTTTGTCCTTTCAATCGTTGACTAGCGCAACGGGTTTACTTTTTTTCCGTTTTTGCATTTTGCTATTAACGCTTACGCCATTATTAATTTACAGCTGTCCGTCAAAAAGGAATAATATCTTTAAATATTCGCGCCAGCAACAAAGCAAGCCTAATAATGATGACCAATTGTTTTCTACGCCAACTTCATGAAAAGAATCCGTCAAATAGTTTTAAGTCCGCCCGCGGTGATTAAGCTTCATTGGTGTCAAGATTCTCCCGGCTGATTTTGGTTGACGTTCAAGTGTCTATTCCTGTGAGCAGAAATAGTAAGCCTTCATTGTATGTACCTCATGTTCAAGAATATCTTCTTTGCTTATTTCAAATAGTATAAAGTATTTATAATTCGGTTGCGTTGCGAAATTACTCATTTATAACACGCAGTTACAAGTCAAAAGCCTCGAGTTTTGAGATGATTTGCGTTCCACGTTTTAGGAGCAAGTAAAGCAGTTCAGCGTTTGTTATTGGTAAGTTTAAACGTTAAGTTGTTTGCACTTTGAAACAAAATAGTTTTAGTTTCATAAATATTTCATTTATTATGCTTATATTTTTTTTATCTATGGGACTGGTTTACTAACTGAAAATACAATTACAATCTTTGCTTTACAAGACTTAAAATAAAACTTTACGTCGAGTTTTAAGCCGCAAATAATTTTCAAAAATTCAACTAAATTTCTAAAAAAATTAAGAGAATTTCAGTGGTTAGAACTGCAAGATTTTTTTTTTCAGAGAAAATATCGACAGCTAAAGCGACAAGCATTGAATATTTGGCTAAGACACGACTTCTTAGACTTGCTGCAACTGCTAAGGATATGTTTTTGGTAACGGAACTTAGATAGTCAACAAACGCATGCAGTAAAAGTATTATCGCGTGCGAGGCGAATCTCCTTTTACCAAAGAAAACTAAGATTTCAAGCATAATATTTAGCAGTACTTACGAGGGTCGTAATCTTCTTCGTATGTGTGGTCGCCCTGTGTCATGTCGAATGGATAGCTATAGTAAATCCATGAGATTACCACAAGAAGAAGGGCCAATCCCAGGAGATAATATATCATCCTCTTACTGAAGGACGCACTTGCGTGCGATGCCAATTACTGGCTAATTACGTCCATGACATCAAAAATGATGACATCGCATTCTAATTAGATTCCGCGCGCGCGTTTTTACACAGGGTGACCATGGAGGTTCTTGCTTAGGTTATCTTTCAAAGTGGGACAATCTGAGACGAATAAAATGCTTTTTGGAGTTGTCGGTTTTTATTCTTAAAGCTTTACTGCGCACACATTTATTTAAAAGGTAAATTTGTTTTATAAATTCTTTTATACTTTATACGAATGCTTACAACATGAAACGATTTTTTTCCTCGTAAGAACATGGAATGATTGCTTAATATTCCGAGTTAAGATTAAATTTAGAAGTTGATTTAAATTACCTGTCTACTTCCACATTCTGTGTAATATCATGACTATCCAGACCCCACTAACTTCAATCCCGGAAGTCTAAAATTGTATAAGAACCTTGATTGAGTTTAGATTGCCGTCAAAAATGCTAGTAGAGACCGCAAGCGCGCGCCTGATTTTACCGCCAAAACCACAGAAACTCCCTGATTCTTGACCAAATGTCAAGTGGCGGGGAACTGAATCAAGGTCTTTGTCGTTTCCGGTTCTTATTAAAGGTTAATTGGTATACATAAGCGCTAGTTATTCGGATAAAAAAGATTACTAGCCAAGGTAGAAAAATTTCGAGCCAAGGTCAAGGTGAGCGAGATTGCAGAGTTATTTTCTGGCTCATCTTGATGGTCTTCAGCACTTTGAATCTGAAAACACTTGGGTTGTTTCTACATACTTAAGGGCGTAAGAGGGCGTAATCTATTCTAACAATTTGTTTTGTTCATCAATGAATATAATAGTATTAGGCAGTGGAATGGTCACGTGGTCTGAAATGTGATAACATTGAGCCAAGCGGAATGGGTCTATTGCTTATACAATACTCAAGGGAATAGTCACGTGGTCTGAAATGGGACAAGTCTGGGCCAAGCTGAATGGGTCTATCTTATACAATACTCAAGGGAATGGTCACGTGGTCTGTAATGGGACAACACTGGGCCAAGCTGAATGGGTCTATTGCTTATACAATACTCAAGGGAATGGTCAAGTGGTCTGTAATGGGACAACACTGGGCCGAGCTGAATGGGACTATTGCTTATACAATACTCAAGGGAATAGTCACGTGGTCTGAAATGGGACAAGTCTGGGCCAAGCTGAATGGGTCTATCTTATACAATACTCAAGGGAATGGTCGCGTGGTCTGTAATGGGAATGGTAAATACTCAAGGGAATAGTCACGTGGTCTGAAATGGGACAAGTCTGGGCCAAGCTGAATGGGTCTATCTTATACAATACTCAAGGGAATGGTCACGTGGTCTGTAATGGGACAACACTGGGCCAAGCTGAATGGGTCTATTGCTTATACAATACTCAAGGGAATGGTCAAGTGGTCTGTAATGGGACAACACTGGGCCGAGCTGAATGGGACTATTGCTTATACAATACTCAAGGGAATGGTCACGTGGTCTGTAATGGGACAACACTGAGTCAAGCTGAATGGGTCTATTGCTGATACAATACTCAAGGGAATGATCATGTTGTCTGAAATGGGACAACATTGAGCCAATCGGAATGGCTCTATTGTTTATACAAAACTCAAGGGAATAGTCATGTGGTCTGAAATGGGTAAACATTGAGCCATACAGTAGTCCAGATAGTGTCCACTTTAGCATCACATGTGAGTAGAGTTTGTTAGGTATCTCCCTTGATTCGAGGGTTTTTCTCCTGGGTCCAAATTGAGTTTGATTCCTGAACTCAGCATCACACATGTGAGTAGAGTCGGTTAGGTCTCTTGATTCGAGGGTTTTTCTCCTGGTTCTAAATTGGGTTTGATTCCTGGACTCAGCATCACATGTGAGCATTCTAATGAATGTTCTAATTTAAAAAACTGTAAAGCGTTATTGAACTAGCGGATACTTAACGCTATAGAATTATTATTATTAGTAGTAGAGTTTGTTAGGTGTCTCCTTTGATTCGAGGATGTTTCTCGGGTTTCTCTGGTTTTCCTACCTCCACAAAACCTAACAAGATAAATCCCATGTGAGTTAGCCATGCCCTGGCTTCCAAGAGCCTAGAGGTTGTTTCAGAGTATCGATAAAATTAGTTGGTACAAGTTCACCGTTAAAGTTGATTACACTTAAGATTGACCAGATGAGCTGGTGTTTATGGCTAGACGTAAACGTAGACAAATATCACTGATGTAAAATAACCACAAGAAAAAAAACCTCAATTTGACAGAATATAAATGCTGAAACAACAACACTAAAAATTTCTTTTCCGGCGGGGAAAACTCAAGCATTTTGGAATTTAGAAGAATTCCTTCTTCGTTATCAGTTGAGTAATCTTGATTGTATTACCTCACTTCACTTGAGAAGATAATTGATGACAACAACCAGGAGAGAAATTCCATTTTCGAGGATGAAAGTCTTCCGCAGTGACTACCAAGGTTGATGGTTTTGAACTTGGTCGTCACCTCCCACAACAAGCGGTGCTTAAGATCCTTGAGTCTAAATAGCAAAGAAAACTGATGCCGGACTAAGATATTTATAGAGTCCTTCCGGCCTTAAGTAGTCTTACAAGTGCTCGGGTTTCTTTAGTAGCTGTATAAGAATACTTCCTCTGGTTACTGAGCTATGTAAAGGCAACTAGGACAAACATTCTCATAAATCCAAGCAAAAAATTAATATCTCTTTATGCTGAAGAGATACGTTGGCTCGAATAAGATGTTTCTTGCTAGGGCTAGCTTTATTATAAGTCTAAATATTATCTTTGCTATCGGAGAGTCGACAATTCAAAACCACACTTGCAATGGAGAAGACTGCAAGCTCAACAGTAGAACAGAAGTTGGCAGAGCACCACCACAACCAGGTACTTGAACATTCTTGTATTTGAAAAATATTCGTCAAACTTTTCTTTCCTGGAGGGGATAGTTTAAATTTAAAGGCTGTTAATATGGAAATATTAATGTGAAATCTCATTTAGCTTTGCAATGAGTAAACACGTTTTGAAGCTTAGCAGTTTAATGCAGATTACTAAAATTGGCTTCGAATTTTGCAAGTTATGAGTATTCTTGACCTCAAAACACGTCAATTTTTTATTGATTTAGAAGAGGTAGAGATATATGACCTGAGAATCCATGTTTTGTTTGACAAATCATCATTCATCAACTCTCTGACTTGATCGGTAGCTTGAGCTATACATTTTAAGTCGATCTTTTAGATTTCAAATTCCAACATTTCTGCGCATTCATTGGAAGAGTAAATTCATACCTACTTACAAAATATTTCAAACTCTTACGGCGAAGAGAGGCCGATAGATATCTTATTTTCCAAATCAATTTTTATTTGAGAAAAATGCTACTTTTGAGTCGAGGCTTTAGCATCTGGTCTGTCTTGAGTCAGACGAAATTAGTCTGCACCCTTGGTGCGCTTTCTGACCTGAAAAAAGAAAAAAGGTTTGATAAAATTAATGAGGATCTAGTCATATCTTCCACACTGTCTGGTTAAAGTGCTTGTCTGCATTTATGCAAACACTTAGTGCCATCTGGTCTATTAATCGTCAATGAGCTTTAAATGATGCAGTCATTAAACATGAACTTTGCCGGTGAAGACGAAAAAATGATCGTCATTTTTGCAACGCGGACTTTTATAAATCATAAATCAAACTTAAAAACGAATTCTCATCCTATCATTTCTGCATTCTAAAACTTCAAAATCGAGGTAGTTAGAGAGAGAGAAACAGCAGTGAAATCTGAAAGCGCAATATTTATTTCTTCTTGTCTATCACTTTCGCGCTTAAGGCTAAACGTAACTTATACGATCTTTAATTGGTTATCAACTGTAATACACGCTATTCCGCTCTACGTATAAGCAGCTATTAAATAACTTGAATTTCGAGTTCAAAATCCTTCATTCCTTAGACTTAAAAAGTGCGTGAACGAAAAGGAATTTAAAAAATTGTGTTGAAAATTCGCCTGTTTATCCTAGAACACTGGAAAAATACTCCTAGAAAAAAATTCTCTATGTTATTCCTTATTCAGGACATTTCTTGACATGAAGTTTTTAGCTTTGAAGCTTGCAAATGAACTGGTTCATCCGATGACAAAAACAAGTGTTTATCGTCAATTTTGCGCATGAAAGATTAGAATGAATATTCTGTACTTTTGGTATTTCATTCCTTTGCTTCCGGATTTTTAACAGTTTTGAGTGTGTGGTACAGCTTTTTAAAAACTGTTTGCAATTGATTTTGATCTTGTCTCTTCTGTCTCTCTCCTTGTTGTGTTCTCGAAAGTCCTATCTTTCAATTGTGGACTTTCCATATTATAATTTTATTTTTGCTTTATTCCTATTGGTATAGCTAAGTTTGCGAAAGAAATGAATGCATTCTGAATTCAGTTCAACCCGAGTTAGCTTAGGTAAGGTAATTATTATTCTTGCCAAACTTGGTGCGCGCTACAAATGCGCCACCTCTCACCATTGCAGTGACTTCACCTCGAAGTTACTCGCATACTTTTTTAACCTTTGCCTTTTCGAAAGAAAAAAAGAATAATACTCAAGGAAATGACGTTTGGTATGAAAGAAAACCAAGGTCAAGATCAAAGTGACTTCATATTACAGACCACATATGGGCAACATATTTTAAAGCACGTGGCAGTCCCTTGAGTAATATTTCTTTCTTTATGAATTTCGCTTGGATTGCAACTTTTTTTTTGGATAGCACTTTCACAAGAATCCTTCTCACAGGATGTTTAATTTGAAATGGAAAAGTTCTGCATACCATTTTCTTCAGTATTATTTTATTTTGTGTCTGCATCGGTAACATTAATCAGGTTGACTTAAGCTCACAAAGAATCCTCTGCACGGGATATAGGAACAAAGAAAACATTACGCCCAAAAGCAATGTGTGTATTCAGTATAAGGTGGAGTCGACAGAAAGGCGTGCTGGGCGGGGATTTACCTTATTTATTTCCTAATAGCCATATTTACTTTTTAACAGTCCTCTTTACTTTTTGGATTGTTTTCCCATTTCAGACAACGTGTCATTCCCTAAACAATGTTGTATATATGAAATATGTTTTGTATATTACTTAGGAGATATCCCTGTCGCGACTGGTCACCTTAACCTACGCGCGCCGCGTCTATGTATGTGTTTTTACTTCTGGTTAACGGATTCCACAAGTCAGTCAGTCAGTCCAGGATTTATCCAAATCTCTTCCGTATTCAACTTAAAGATTTATGTCAGGTTGTTTTTAAAGCAATTAGCAGACAGGAAGGGTATTCCTAATGACGGAAATGCCTCGGTAAATCCAGATTTTAATGTTTTTAGAAAACACAGAGACTGGAATTTTTCTGATTTACGGGCTCTGGAGACAGCCTGTTTTAGTGGCGAAAAATAAACGTAACTCCGAGATCTAGACTTCAAAAAACTATCTAAACGCGAAGAACGCTAGAAGGCTTGCGCGACTGAAAATCTTTCTCAAACCCATGTAATCAGAGAAAAATTATTCGAATTATATTTTAGAGATTTTTGTTTTATGGCGACGAATATTTCCATGCACTGTTCAATGAGTCATGATGTGCAGATGTTTCATTTGACCCTTCCTGTCAGCGAGGGACCAGAATGACGCAGTTTCTAGAATGTAGTAAAACACTGTAAACATGAGCTGGAGTGGAAAGCATTCCATTTAAGAAAATTCAAAATGGTGAAGCTAGCTTTAGTATATTCTGCAGCATGTTCAAAATAATGCACTCGAAGAAAAATTCAGATATAATTAATACATTATTATTGTGTTAAACGCAGTTAAGAAAATTAATTTTCCATGAAATTGTAAAGATAAAATGTAAAATTGTTGTGCTTAAGATTCTGGAACGCATAAGTATGACAATCTGGTTTTCTTTCTCTTTCCCTCCCTCCCTTCTTCCCTACCTTTCATAAGATCGTTTCTGTATTTTTGCCTTGTGGAATCTCTTTGGACTAAAGAATGCCACGTAAGCAATGCAATTACAATGACGTGCTTGGACCGGCATTACTTGATGTTATATAGAGTATCAATAAAGATGATTAAAACATGTAACATGCGTCAATTTGAAACTACCGCAATGTCGTCAAAACCGTAATCAGTGGCACGTATTACCGCGCTTTGACCTCCATCGATAAACAGATAAAATACAATGATCGTACGTTAAAGTGCAAGTTTTATGAACAAACTGTTCTGTGTTGAGAATGTTTAGCATTAGTCCGCTAAGGAACAGGAATTACGGTTATTCCTAGCAAACGTGGTGCATTCTGGTCTAGCTTGGGTACACGAATCTATTCATCATGTGTAATATTATGGAGCTTTTGCCTCTTCTAAACCAATATCACCTTCATTTTATAGCTTAAAAAAGCTTTTTTTGTCAAAGCAGAGAAAGAAAATGAAAATACGTGGCTAATAGTATGAAATAAACTAGAGATTTGAGCGACCTTCTCGCGAAAAAGCATCTTTTTTTTGTAAGAAGAGTTGAGTCTTGATTGCGGTAAACCTATTGATCCTAGCCGGACTGACCTCTAGTACTAATACGGTCTTTTAATAGTCCTAATACCCAGATATTTAAACAAATGGAACTCATACGATGACATTTAGATAAGGTGACGTCTGAACATGATGTTGCGGTCGTGTTGTCGTTGTTGATGTTATTCAAATGTTTATTCAGGGCAGGAACAGACTCTGAATTATTACGACATTAATCAATACTTTTTTGAGTTCACTATTAATAAATTATTATTATAACTGCAAGACAGACAGAGTAATTAAAGTAATAAAAAACATGCAAAGAACGACAGACAGACAGACAAAAGTGCTTCATATTGATTTTCGATGTAATTTTATTCCTGTTTTAGTGAAAGCAAATGATTTGAAATGTTGCGCTTGTGGACAAGCAACCTACAGGATGACATTCGTAGGTAAGTAGTACGGGTGAACTTAATAACCTTATCTAAAGTTGGTTTTGTCCATTACAGTAGCAGTAGCAGTAGCAGTAGCAGTAGCAGTAGCAGTAGCAGTAGCAGTAGCAGTAGCAGTAGCAGTAGCAGTAGCAGTAGCAGTAGCAGTAGCAGTAGCAGTAGCAGTAGCAGTAGCAGTAGCAGTAGCAGTAGTAGCAGTAGCAGTAGCAGTGGCAGTGGCAGTGGCAGTGGCAGTGGCAGTGGCAGTGGCAGTGGCAGTGGCAGTGGCAGTGGCAGTGGCAGTGGCAGTGGCAGTGGCAGTGGCAGTGGCAGTGGCAGTGGCAGTGGCAGTGGCAGTGGCAGTGGCAGTGGCAGTGGTTAAGGGAGCGGTTATTCACAGAGTCTTTTCTTTGATACTTTTATTCTTCGTTTGATCCAAGGAAAATGGAGTCGTCTCACACATCCACGTCATTTCCCTGGGCCAATGTCAAGCTGGTCAGCCCTGATAGGCTGTTCCCATAGCAACGAATATCACATGTGGAGATATGGGGATCTCGCGTCCCTTGGAGTTCAACGACTCAGTGAGTGGGGTTCGACGAGAAAACTAGAGGAAGAAATGAGAAAACAAGGAGATAAAGTTTTAAAGTAAGTATTTAATGGGATTGTACTCGCCAAATCCACAGGAATCCCAACAATGTATATCATACATTTCTAAGACTATCAGTGCCACAGGATTGTAATACACTCGTAAAACAAACGCTTTTTTAATTTATTTCTACAATATATTTTTCTTATTCCAGTATAATAAAAAAGCCTGGTCTATGGTGGGGTGTTGGACGTTCAGTCATCGAGTTTCGAGCCGACCAGACTCACAGTTTACTCAGTGTTATGTCACGTATAGTACCGAGCCCGGACTGGTACGTGGGCGTTGACAGCCTGAACCTATGTCATGTGAACTGCACGTGGAAAGACGAAGAAACAGTTGATCTATTCCCATTGGATGCAGGTATATCACGTGATAATTCTTACTCTCTTGATTGGATTAAGTCACATCTGACCCATTTCAGTCACATTCAATCCATCTCAGTCACTTCCAATCCATTCCAGTCCCATCCAATCCATCTCAGTCACATCCAATCCATCCCAGTCACATCCAATTCATCTCAGTGGCATCCAATCCATCTCAGTCACGGCCAATCAATCCATTCCAGGTGGTTTCGATTTAGGAATAAAGATATTTTACTTATCTTCGCAATATATTTTTCAGGAACAGACGATGGGATTAACTTTATATCCGTGAACGCCAGATCCACCCCTCAGCAGCCAATCAGAAGAATCGATACACGGCTTTACGATCATCCAATGTCTTCTTTCCATTTACCTGACAATGACGTAATACGTCCTTTTGCGCAGATCAAGATAGAACGGTTAGGAGTCAGCGGGTCATGTTTAAGGAGTAATATGAAAGGACCTTTCCCGCCAAAACCTGGTAATGTGACAGGAGGGAAAAACGTCTGCGCATGCTCTGAAACATGTAAATTTGACTTTCAAACATGCCTGATAAATTGGACTTTACAAAATGCCAAAACTTAGTGTCCATGCTTGAAACTTAAGGCTTATTCTTTCATATTGTGTTTGTTAATACAGTATCTTGGTCTCACAAAAGTATACTTTCGAACTTTATCGTATACTTGGAGAAAGCGACCATCTATTTTCTCACTCAAACTCTTCAAAATACTTAGAAAAAGTGCTGAAGTGCACGGTTAGGAGTCAGCGGGTCATGCGCAAACGTTTTCCACTGGTGTCGGTAACTCCACCTTCAAATTATCTTCCTATCCCATCAGCTTATCCATCTATTTTTTCATCCTTCTAACCACTCTTCCATACATCCATTTTATCCATCAATTCATCAATGAATCGTCTTCATCTATTCATATTTTCTTCCACACTTCCTTCCTCCAACCCTAGTTTATTTTCATAAATTAATCCATCAACCCTTCCTTCAATCGATTTATACATTAATCTTTCCTTCCTTCCACAACCCATCTATCTACCCACAGACCCACCGACCCACCGACCCAACCATTGATCCTTTGTCCATCCATCCACTCGCACACTTACGCACCCACACACACGTACACACACATACGCACATACACGCACCCATCCTCCTCCTAAAAGTCGATAGGTCACTTGCATTATAGCGTCACTTACTACTCTTCCAACTGTCCAATCCTTGTTCATATATCAGTATCATATCTTAATACCTCTATTTGTCTTCGTTTTAACAAGCTCGAATAGATTGTCAGGTCTCTCGGTGGTCGTCATGGACACCATGTTCTGTCACGTGCGGTCTGGGGAAACAAGTCCGTGGGCGTGACGTCATGGTTCCACCAATGCATGACGGGATACCATGTCCGAATTTATACGACTACAAAATCTGTAATCTTCAAACATGTGATGGTGAGACTAATTTCAGTTAATGTTATTTGTAGAACTAACTTTATCACTAATGCATGTTCTGGTTTTTCCAGATAATAATAATAATAAATGTTTGGTATCTGCCTGGTCAACGTGGAGCAAGTGTACAGGAACTTGTGGGATAGGATTCAAAGTGCGCAAGCGCACAATAATCCGTCAACCAGCTTCGGGTAACAAAACATGTCCAAAACTGATCAAGAAACGGCGTTGTCGTTTATCTCCTTGTCAAAAAGACAGAGGAAGAGGTTTGCATTTTTGTGCCTTTTTCTGTTTTTATTCTTCTTGGTCACCTCCTTTGCTTACATTATTTTAGCAGACGAAGTCGTTTAATAGATCCTTTCTCTCTCTCTCGAGGGTATAGTATATTCACGCACAGAAGAACTGTGCTGTGCCGACCGTGCCGACTCCTTGTCCGGGTATATTGATTGGACAAGCACTGATGTCGCGCTCTTCATTTAAAAGATGTCATCAATTCCGTGTTCCATGAACTTGCCTCGTGTCATTGTGCTTCACAAAATGTACTCTCCAAGCATGCATACTGACGTATAAAAATGCTAAAATGCTTAATAAGACTATTTAAAATAAATAAATTATAGCGCGCTTGTTCGATGAGGGTAGCACTTAATAGCCATTGGCTACAAAACACCTACATGGAAAAAAGACCTTGAAAAAATCACCCGAGAAATCTAACTAGAAACTGTGCTCGCTTACGACACCCGAGGGCGCAGGGATCAAACCCGCGGGTCGCATTTGTCGAGATGCACTGTATTTTACACTTGAATCTCGTCGTATCTATTTTTCACATTTTCACATCTCTTATTTTATTTTCAGCATCAGCAGCCGATTGTGTTGTATCGGCCTGGTCTTCGTGGTCAGAATGCAACAGACAATGCAACAGGGGGAAGAAAAAACGAACAAGACAGATATTAAACAAAGCAAAAGATGGAGGTAGAAGATGTCCTCGACTGCAAGAAAAACGCAAATGCCTCGTTAGAAAATGCCCGAAAAAAATAAATTAGTTACAAGACATATTACGACAAAATCGCACGACGGAATGTTACTAAAACAGGGAATGGGGAATGACAGGGAATGGGGAATGACAAGGAATGGGGAATGACAGGGAATGGGGAATGACAAGGAATGGGGAATGACAGGGAATGGGGAATGACAGGGAATGGGGAATGACAAGGAATGGGGAATGACAGGGAATGGGGAATGACAGGGAATGGGGAATGACAAGGAATGGGGAATGACAAGGAATGGGGAATGACAGGGAATGGGGAATGACAGGGAATGGGGAATGACAGGGAATGGGGAATGACAGGGAATGGGGAATGACAAGGAATGGGAAATGACAGGGAATGGGGAATGACAGGGAATGGGGAATGACAGGGAATGGGGAATGACAGGGAATGGGGAATTGAAGAAGTATTACCTGCGACAAGAACAGTCATGGATTAGCTGAATATGAATCTAAATACTAAAAGTAATACTTACTGATTATCACTCTCCTTTTTATTGGACATTTTTAGTACGATCACGAACCACTGCCATATTTGACAAATATTTCATTATAAAAAAGCTAGATTGCAAGCTCCATTACACTTTTCAAGGGTAATACCTTGATTGCTTGTCCCGCAGTATTCCATTCCCGGTCATCCCCATTCTCCATTCCCTGTTTTAGTAACATCCCACACGAAAATTAAGCTGATAGTTGGTGTTTTCTTTTAACAAATTCAATCTTGAATGGAAAAGTCGTCGAACAAGCCTGACAAAACTCTAAAAACCTATATTCTACTTAATATCAAAGACTATTTATTGTTTTGCAAAGGATGAGTAAACGTAATAAATTAACGAAGAAGCCAAGAAAACTTACTTAAAAAATTTTGAATTTAAATTCGGAGAAGAAAATTTGTAGAGAAAAACTAGGAAGTTTTTTACTGACCCCTTTACAAGCCGCTCGCTTCTTATTGCGACAAGAAAAATGACAGACAAGGGGTTTCGTACCAATGTAAAACCAAATCAATATATCCTCTTATATTTCGCTTATTATCAACATACTATCTACCTCAAAAGAAAGCAACATTCTCAAAGTTTTCGAAACTTTTGAATTTATGGAAATCACGTACATACAGTGAGGAGAAATTCAAGATTTTGTTTTACAAGTCCTTAGCTGACCTGCAAAGAGCAATTATAAGAGAAATAGAATGTTTATGCAGAAAATGAGGATTTTTGACAAATTTTTTATCGGTTTGATTTTAACTCCAAAAAAGATTTTCTTGACTGTATTCGATAGTTATTTGATTTTCGACAGGTAAAAATGACATGATAAGCGTCTTGGAGGTTGATCTATGATCTATCTAAAAAAGAATCCAGATGGGATCCACTAGTTCACACGCTTCAAAAGGACTGTCAGTTAGAACTAGTTCACACCCTTCAAAAGGACTGTCGGTTAGAACTAGTTCACACCCTTCAAAAGGACTGTCGGTTAGTACTAGTTCACATCCTTCAAAATGATTGTCGGCTAGTACTAGTTCACACGATTCAAAAGGACGTTCGGTGAGCACTAGTTCACACGCTTCAAAAGGACGGTCGGTAACCATTAGTTCACACGCTTCAAAAGGACGCTCGGTTAGAACTAGTTCCCACGTTTCAAAAGGACCCTCGGTTAGCAGTAGTTCACACGCCTCAAAAGGCCGGTCGATTAACACTAGTTCACACGCTTCAAAAGCACGGTCGGTTAGCACTAGGTCACACGCTTCAAAAGGACGCTCGGTTAGCACTAGTTCACACGCTTCAAAAGGACTGTCTGTTAGCACTAGTTCACACGCTTCAAAACCACGGTCGGTAAACACTAGTTCACACGCTTCAAAATGACGGTCGGTTAGCACTAGTTCACAGGCTTCAAGAGGACGGTCGGTCGGTTAGCACTAGTTCACACGCTTCAGATTTTGGTTTAGCATTCCTTTCCTATCTGATGTCTATTATTGGTATACAATGTCTCCAAATTCGTTGTAAACGTGTTGTTCGTCGATTCGTCCATGATGAGTTTGATGGTTAGAAATCCATTCTCTTTAACCTCGGTTTAGTGTACGATTGCTCCGTGATACAACAAACAGGAAAGTTAAAGAATAACAGGGCTTAGTTTGTGGATTAAGGGAGTGTTTTGAGGAAAAGACTATATCACGGGCGTAGAGTGCGTTTCACGGCCCCCTCACAACCCAATTTACATACATTTACTGTATTTTACATGTATCCCTTTCCGCCCGAGATGTAGTCGTCATCTGCATCATGAATCTTTCACTATGAAAAACTGACTTAAAGCCACTTTCTTAATTCTCAAAACTTCAAAGCATATGAAGAGATCATAACGAAGGGTACATTCTGTGTGACTGTGAAAAACTCGAAGTATACGTATAGACTAATCCAGTCCTTATAGTAGTAGTTATAAACTTGTTTTGAAAATATTCAACTGAGTCAGTTCAAATACTCACTACCACTGCAAATATTTCTGACCAATTTTTTGTCAGTTCGATATTCTCTACAAAACAAGATTTCCTTGACCGTATTTGTTAGTTACGTTATTCGAATTCCGACAATTAAAAATGAGTGACAAAAAGAGGAATTTGCATTTTTTACTCACCCCCTTACAAGGTTCCTCTGTGTGAAATTCAACAACAATAATGGCAGACAAGGGAATAGGATCCCAACCAAACCATGCATGGCTTTATGCTCTTTCATTTCTCTTGTTAACATCATATGATCTATCTGAAAAGGAAAACAGATGATCAAAGTTTTCTCATCTTTTTAATTTAGGGTTGTAACTGATGTAGAGCCAGAGAAATTCAAGATTTTGTACTACTCCTTCCCTGTCCGGCGAAGACCAATTATAAGAGAATGTATGGGCACCAAAAAGGATTTTTGACCCAATTTTTATCACTTCGATATTCACTCCCAAAAATATTTTTTTAACCGTATTTGTTAGTCATTCGATTTCCGACAATTAAAAATGAGTGACAAAAAGAGGAATTTGCATTTTTCAATGACCCCCTTAAGAGGCTCTCTATGTGGAATTCAACAACAATAATGGCAGACAAGGGAATAGGAGCCCAACCAAACCATGGCTTTATGCTCTTTCATTTCTCTCGTTATCATCATATGATCTATCTAAGAAGGAAGCCAGATGGTCAAAGTTTTCTCAACTTCTTAATTCAAGGTTGTAGCTGATGTAGAGCCAGAGAAATTCAAGATTTTGGATTAACATTCCTTTCCTATCTGATGTCTATTATCGGGATAAAATATCTCTAACTTCGTCTTAACCTTGTTGTTCGTCGCTTCGTCCATGATGACTTTGATGGTTAGAAATCCATTCTCTTTAACCTCGGTTTAGTGTACGATTGCTCCGTGATACAACAAACAGGAAAGTTAAAGAATAACAGGGCTTAGTTTGTGGATTAAGGGAGTGTTTTGAGGAAAAGACTATATCACGGGCGTAGAGTGCGTTTCACGGCCCCCTCACAACCCAATTTACATACATTTACTGTATTTTACATGTATCCCTTTCCGCCCGAGATGTAGTCGTCATCCGCATCATGAATCTTTCACTATGAAAAACTGACTTAAAGCCACTTTCTTAATTCTCAAAACTCAAATCATTTGAAGAGATCATAACGAAGGGTACATTCTGTGTGAATGTGAAAAACTCGAAGTATACGTATAGACTAATCCAGTCCTTATAGTAGTAGTTATAAACTTGTTTTGAAAATATTCAACTGAGTCAGTTCAAATACTCACTACCAATGCAAATATTTCTGACCAATGTTTTGACAGTTCGATATTCTCTACAAAACAAGATTTCCTTGACCGTATTTGTTAGTTATTCGAATTCCGACAATTAAAAATGAGTGACAAAAAGAGGAATTTGCATTCTTTACTCACCCCCTTACAAGGTTTTCTGTGTGGAATTCAACAACAATAATGGCAGACAAGGGAATAGGATCCCAACCAAACCATGCATGGCTTTATGCTCTTTCATTTCTCTTGTTAACATCATATGATCTATCTGAAAAGGAAAACAGATGATCAAAGTTTTCTCATCTTTTTAATTTAGGGTTGTAACTGATGTAGAGCCAGAGAAATTCAAGATTTTGTACTACTCCTTCCCTGTCCGGCGAAGACCAATTATAAGAGAATGTATGGGCACCAAAAAGGATTTTTGACCCAATTTTTATCACTTCGATATTCACTCCCAAAAATATTTTTTTAACCGTATTTGTTAGTCATTCGATTTCCGACAATTAAAAATGAGACGAAAATCTTGGAAGTTGCATTTTTTACTGAACCTCTTACAAGGCTCTCTGTGTGGAATTCAACAAGAAAGATGGCAGACAAAGGGATAGAAGCCCAACTAAACTATGTAGATGATGGCTAGTGAAACTAGCGTGGACTAAACTATGGTTTATTACCGTTTCATTTCTGTTGTTATCAGCATACTATTCATCTAAGAAGGAAGTCAGATGATCAAAGTTCTGTAAAGTTTTAATGTTGCTATCACCCAGCTGACATTATTTATAGTATTGATTTTCCATTGGTTAAAATGTTGAATAACCCGAAATGTTTTTGTATTTGGGGTGCGGCTTTCTTAAGTTATAAAGGCCATACGACGATAATGAATCAAAAATTGAAATTCTGAAATCATTATATATTTCCATAGCAAATTAACTTTAAAAGACATCAATTTTGATCATAAGCGTAACCAGGAGTCTTGCACAATGAGGGTGAAGAAGGAATGGAAATGGAAATCTGGGGGAGGTGAAGTTAAGAGAGAAGTCTACGCCCTGTTTTTTTTCCTCTTTTTTTTTCAGTCCTTCACGTCAAATTTCTGTGATGAAAGTGTAACACGCAACTGATTGTTTCATTGCGCACATTTAATAGCAAAGATACTATAAAGTTTTTAACAAACGCATCATACACCATCTCGATGCTTTTACAAAAGGAACAGACGGATATCAAGTTTTTGGAAAAAATTGCAAAAAAAAGTCAGTTACTCCTGGTGAACAGGTAGTGCTTTAGTGCAGATTTAAACTCTGGAACTGAACTTGAGTACTTAATTGCATCAGGGAGATTGTTTAAGAGTGCCGGTGCAGCCAAAGCGAAGGTTCTTTCTCTAAACCTTGATGTCTTTGGTCTTCATTGGAGTGACAAGCAGAAATTTAGAGGAGGAAAGTAGGGACACAATCTAGTGAGTTGAAGAGAAGATTGACTGCGCGTATCGATTTCAAGTGCGCACATAGCATCAGAGAATTGTTTATGCAAGGTCGAAGCAATTTCAAAATATAGGGGCTCCATTTGATTGGTTCAGGTGGTGGCTCCCTCAGAGAGGCTGTTGAAAAGCTGATACCGGGTGTCAATAATGACTTTTCTATAAACAAAAACGTTGAGCGTGAAAGCAAACAGACAGTTTCTGCGCTTTAACTTTAACCTTTGGAGAAATTTTATGACAAAACCCTGGGTAACTGGGTACTGGGTAACCCCCACCCCACCTCTCTAAGTCAAGTCCTGTAAGATGAAAACTGGTTTCGCATCATTGCTGGTTTATATAACCAAATGATTAACTGACAATTCTTTTTGTTGAATCCAACCAAGATGGCGGCTGTGACGTCATTTGCAAACGAAGAATTCCTTAACGATGATAACCTGCGCACACATAAAGCAATGCCGCACATTCAAACCACGTGGGGATTACATCGCACATCTCGAGATCATTCGCACATAATCTTTATTCTAGTTGCATATTACTGTATATATAAACGTCTACGCCTTTTATATTCAAGCATATTGAATAATATATTCCTTTTTAATATTACGTATTCATAGCGTGAGTCCTCGACAATTGGACGACAAGAATAGCGAAAGAAAATTTCGAATCTTGAAGTCAACCACTTGAGACGCACAGTCACAAAGTAGAAGTCGAATATGGGGAAATCTGTCAGCAAACCTCCACGAATGTTAGTGTTATAGTCCCAATCCAGCGCATATGAAAGATCGAATAGGGTCTGTTCAATTTGGAGGTTCTTTTTAGCAGGATTTTTGATACGCGCAGATTGAAAATGCGTTAAACAGAGGCTCTCTTGAGCAACATTTGATATGCTTTCGGGATTAACGTGAATGTTACAGTTTTACGCAAATGTACATCTGACGGAAGCCTGTCAGCTTGAATCTCTCTGTCGATCCATTCTTACAGATGTCTCTAGAATACTGGGTTAACTTCACTTATGAACCTCGCAAAACCAACCTTTGATTTCTTTAGACTTTAGAAAGGGATATTTAGCTCTTAGAAGTGAGCAAATGATGTCTTTTTATGGGCAAATGTCGGAGAAGGATCAGTGACTGTAAGACAACATGGGGTGAGGCCACGCCCTTGCGCAACTATGACTACTATGTGGCTTATCCTTGTCACTCTAGTTCAATTTGGTTTTGATTTATCCTGCACGATTGGAGATTTCTTAATTTTGTTTACCCAAACAAGATGGGTTTTTTCGAGGCTTTTTAAATTCATAAAAGATTAAGATAATCGAGCGAAGAGGATTTTGGATTTTGGATGCATTTGCAAGGTTTTTAGGCCTCCTGTTGCTATTTTTCTACAGGAAAAAAGCATTTGCAGATGATTCAAAAAAAATCAGCAAGATAACCTGGAATTCAGAATTTTAAAGGAAAAAAAAAACATCAGTGCACTACAACGACGGTCGGTAATATCAAAAAGACAGGATTTAACGAGCCTAAAACAATTTTCAAGGTTAATTGTTTTAAATTTGCGCGCAGATTGGAAAAGAAAAATATTTCTTTAATATGAATTAAGATGCACGAAAATGATGGTATTTTTTTACATTCAAAGTAAGTCCGAAGGAAAGACAGCGTGTTTCATGACGAAAGAGAACCCTTCACTGATTCTCACTGCGGCGTATCACCGGAAGTGAATAAGTTTAAATCTTTTGAAGTTGTAACGTCAGAATTTCTCAAACACGTAAACCGAGCAAGAAGCAGCCGATTTGGTTACAGTGCGTGTACAGTGCATGCTTTTGCCTTAAAAGGTTACAAGTTTTCTAAAAAAAATTACCGATACGGATAGGCCTGGAGCAAAAAACATTTTGAATGCTACTATAAAGCATTAACAGATTCTTAAATGCATACAAGATATGGGTCATCAATATGAAGGCTATTAGAGACAAATTGCTAGATAAATCACGTTGGATTTGATTTTTACCGAAAAAGGACATGCAGCAGTGTGAGACTGGAGATGAATTTGGCCCAGATCATGACCGCGCACCACAGGAACCCCGTATTAAAGGATCAAATGCAAATCTTGGTTACTTGACGGAAGCGGAAAAATGAAACAAATCATACATTACTTTATGATCATAACACTTGGCATTGTACTTTATTTTACTCATGATAACTGCTCAAGACGGTCAAATTCAACTTCTTTACAAGAGTTTTAGGTAATTTGACATCTACGATGAACTATCATGAACATAAATGAATTTATTCCAGATTCGTTATTGATCCAGAGGAAAAAAAACAGAATAATAAATGTAATATAACACATCGTCTAGCGTTTAAGGGAGTGCGCTAATGATTATAAAAACTTGACTTAGCACACATTAAGCCGGCTTGAAAACCCCCCAAAAATTTCCAATCCCACGCATTTTTCTTCCTACCCCTCCATTCCCAGGGACGTAACCAATAATTGAACACACGTACACCCTTCCCCTCCCCCCTCCCCCCGCAAAAGCTGACGGTCCGGCTGAAACATTCATTATTTTTTCCGTTTCTTCATCTGAAAATTGTAGCATTCGCTCACTCATTATTGGTATTTCCTTGACATTTTTCATCCTTTTTTGTTCTGGCTGTGCAAATCCTTGGAATTTTACACCAATTCTAAAAATAGTATAGATCTATCCTGCAAAACCCTAGTTACGGCCCTGCTTCCAGTAACAAATCTGGATCCATTTTTCAAAGTTTTTGAAACTCTGACATCAAAGATATATTCAAAAAAATATATCAGAATGTTAAGTAGCTATGAAAAAGAATTTTTTTAAATTATTATATATTTATATATAAAAGCATCGTTTTTGTTGGAGCTTTCTTCGAGCATTCAGTTCACATTTAAATAATATTAAAAGGGATTCTGAACAACAACTTTCTCGTTTATTAAATTATATTTATTGCGATCTCCGTTCTTGTAGTGGACGGTGAGAAAAAACATGGTTAAATAAAAATAAATAAAAATATAAAATATCCTAAGATAAAATATAATTAATTATTTTATAATTTATTAATTTTATTAATAAATACTGATATTCATGTAGTGTAGTTTTTAAAAATAATTATTTGAAAAATAATGGTGTATAGTAGAATATATATATATATATATATATGTATAGGAGATGGCGTGACGTCACGGTTTCCATAGCACCACCATGTTCCTATTGACAGTTACGTTCGCCTTGGCGTGGATTGGTTGGAGGCGCGCCTCCCGTGGGTCACGTGGTTTAGCCTCGAGTCTCAGGCTGCTGAGCTTGAACCGTAACGTCATGGGAAGATGGCGGACGGAGGCCAAACCTCGAGAGCAGGTAATGCCTTACAGAAGCGCCAGGAATCCTTAAAAAGATGGAAAGGAAGCGAGACTGACCGACAGCCTGTAGACCGATCTAGGAAGAAGAATAAAATCAAGTTTGATGCAGGAACTGTATTTATTTCGGCTGTTTCGAGCGGCGACGTGGACGAGGTGAAGAAATTGTTAGCAAAAGGGACGGACATAGACTACCAAAATGTCGATGGTCTTACAGCTTTACATCAGGTACGGTTTATGGAGTTATGGCCCAGAATGAGATAGAGTCTTTGCTGGAGGGAATCCTTGATACATGGGATTATTCCAAAGATATAGTCAGCTCTTCGCATAGGTTCAAACAATAGGCTAATTATCAAAACCTTCGTCCTTCGACCAGAGACCAACATCTACGTGCCTTCTTCAACTTTTATTTTTAACTGTCTTCTGTCTCTTACAACTTGGCTTTGGGACGAAATTTGGAGTAATAGAAAGAGTGTCATATTATCCTGATCAAAGCAGTTTCGTTCCTGTGGAGTTTTTGGTAGCTTTTGAAGACAAATAAAACTCCATATTAGAAACACACATTAGAGACTTGAAGAATGTCTGTTGGTTCATTCGCTCTTGCAACCAATCTTGCCTCATATACGGTCACAAAATGGTCTCCATATATCCAATTCTCCAATATAATTCATTTCGAACTAGCTGCAGTTGCTCTATGTTCAACGAAAAGCAATCGAAACCAGTTATTTTATTATTTCGGTCATCTGAATTTATACAAGCCTTCATTCTACACAATTCGTGTGAAATTTTGTAAACGTACAACTGAAAACGTACAACTTTATGAACTAGATTAGTTTACATCTTGTTTATATTCGTACCTGTGAAATACTAAATGCTTTACTGATTTGTATGTATTTCTAGGCCTGCATTGATGAAAGTTTTGAACTGGTTAAACTTCTCGTTGATGCTGGAGCTCGTTTGGATATCCGTGATAATGAAGGTTGGACCCCTTTACATGCAGCAGCGAGCTGTGGTAGCGTCGAAATAGCAAAGTAAGTTCATCGATAATTCCCCAAATACATCTAGATTCCTAAACATCGGCCCTACATGTGGTATTTCATATATAAAACCACTAAACACCCTAACATATGGACCTATAAACTTCATAAGGCTACATAAATAAGAGTTATTGGCCAAGCATTGCTCAAACATTTGTGGAACTCGCGAAGAAATGTTGGCTAGATTCAACTCAGTCATCATAAGTAAAATATTGACAATATTCCTCACATGTCTTTATTTATTCTCTGATTATTTCATATATACTTCATATAACGGCTATTATTGTATGCAGAATTTAGTTTTGTGGTCTTAGCGTTTGTAAAGCTTAGCTATGGACTATGCTAACAATCAGATATCAAATGACCTTGTAGTTAGTAGCTCACTTCCAACGATGTATTTCTCAGCAATTCTAGGCCTTAATTTTAACACTACAGCACTGACAGCTACATATCCTGCAAGAATCTGTTAAGTACAATAACTTATAGGCCGCCATTAGCGCTTTAAGAGTCTAAATTTCTCTCAGAAACATTAAATTGTTGACATACAGTTTGTAATCGATGGGTCTTGGAAGGGTTCTCTGTAATCTTGATATGAGGAGACGATCTCAGTCAATTCTGTGCTTTCAAAACCCATGATATTCCAGTCATAATAGCCCAAGAATATCTCCAAACTATAGCAAATCTTTTCAACAACTCGCTATTACTAATTATTTTTAGTTTGAATCCTAATTGTTCATGTATATTGTTGACTGAATCTCCAAATCAACTACCCCAAGTCATTCGTTCTGTAGTCATCCAAGGTCTTCTTGTAGATCGGTTTGTTTATAAAAGCTCTTGAAGCGGGATCGCCTAGATATTTTGAGATATTTAAGGGTGAAGTTGGATTCCATGAAATGTTTTTATTAAATCTTGACATATTTCTTATTTTATTGTTCAAAACATGAATAATTCCTTTAAAACTTTGCCCTATTTACCGGCGTTTTATTTGTTTTCGTGTATTTTCATTCTCGATTATTATTCCAAAAAAATGTCCCCTCTCAATCTTCAGCAATTATATTTTTTCTCTCCTAAATTTTGTTTTCTCTTGTTTTTCCATCTCCGTTTCCCCCCTATGTGATGTTCGCCAGAATTTTAATTTTTGCTAAAAGATGAATTGTAGCATTTGCAGCCAGTACATCAGTCACCATATTGGATACTTTAAAGCACACTGCTTTTATGTGTTGTTACTTTATTTCCTACATCCAGATGTAGGTTTCAGCCTTTCATGAAACTCCGATATGTTTTGATACTTTAGTGCTTATAATGCTTAGAAAATTCAAATTCGATTATTGTGCTACACATTTCAATTTTCTATACACAGAACTTACTATAGATATATAACCATGTATACAAACTTTTCTTAAATAACGTACTATTAACATTAACCATAAAATGTTCCTGGAAATGTGGCCTTAGGTCATACCTTTTAATAACCCTGAGATAGAACATGATTGGTTGATATTGTTAGCTCTAAATATCAGACAGTTGTTTTAACATTTATTCAACACCACTCAAAAAAGATCGTAAATTTTGATTAATTTTGTCTGAAGTCTGTTTTAGTTTCTTCATATATCGGTCTACCTTTTCCAAAAAAAATTCATATCCCTGAAAATCATGGTATAGATTTAATATTATTTCATTTCGTATTAGTTTATTATTTATTCTATATGAAAAAAATCAGTGGCCTCCCATTTTATATACAGTAAATTTAGCAATATTCAAGAGGTCCTATAGTTAGGTAGACATATAGCACATCATAACTTGTTGTTTTATTACTTTCATTCCTGGACTCAGCATAAATTGTGAGTAACGTTTGTCAGGTCTTTTCCTTAATTCATGGGTGTTTCTCTGGTTTTCCTTCCTCTAGAAACCTAATTTCCAATTCAATCATTGAGTAAGCAGTGCCTTGACTTTGATCAGCCCAGAGGTTGTTTCAGGGTTCCATCTGTGAGTTAGCAGTGCCTTGACTTAGATGAGCCCAGAGGTTGCTTCAGGGTTTGATCTGTGAGTTAGCCATGCCCTGACTAAGACCAGCCCAGAGGTTGCTTCAGGGTTGATCTGTGAGTTAGCCATGCCCTGACTTAGATCACACCAGAGGTTTTTTCAGGGTTCGATAACATTAAAGGTTTTAACAAACATGACAAAGATGATCCCTGTCCTTGTTTTAATGTCATTAAAACGGTTGCCAATATTTTCATCCAACAGTGTGTTTCCTCTAGCTTTTGGTGGTTAAATATTTTCTTTTTTTAATTATATTTTGTTATTAGTTTTGAGGCAAGGCCCTCATTTTAGTTAATATAATATAGTTTCTATATCAAGGTTACAAACAGTATAGATACTGTACATGTGTACATCAATTAGATTCAAATATGTTCTTATAAAACCTGTTTTTTAGAATGTTGAGTTTGAATTTAGATTTTAATATTTATATTGGATTTAGAGGGTAAAAAAAATAATTGATAAGATGTTTTTGTGGAAGACTGCTTTTGACTTCTATCATCTTCTGATAAAATATTAAAATTCAATAATAAAGTAGCATTTTTAAAACAATAATTCTATTTGTACACTGTTATTGTTCTAACAAATTAATTCTGTTGATATTATTGGCACCAAATTGGTATTGTAGAATTTGGAACACATTATTGGATAACACTTATTCCAAATAGCATACATTGAATTTTTCTTCTTGCCATTTTGGCAAAATATGGGTTTTACTTCAAAAAATTACAATATATTGAAATAAAATTTTTAGATTTCAAGAATAATTGCCACTCGAAATGAAAAAACTTACTGATGTTTCGGATGCTAGTGTTTATATCTTTTCACGGTGTATAATTTAACTTTTTATCATTACTGTTTCATAAGAAACACTGACGCAGCTCTCACTAGTTTTTAGCTAGTTATATCTTCTAAGTTTTGTAGAAGGAGGAAAACATGAGAAATCAGAGAATAAAACCCTCAAATCAAGGGAGAGATATAATAAGGTATTTTCACATATGATTTCAAGTCCATGATTTGAGCTTGTGACCCCAGAGGTGAGAAGCCACTGACTCCCAAAGCTATATTCATATCACAGATCTCTTGGGATGATTGATCTATATTCCTCAATACCGAGGACTGTTTTTACTTGTGTTATTTAATTCATTTCATTATTGTAACAATTCTCTACCAATAAACACATTAAATAAAAAGAAGAGATAACTAGCTAAAAACTTGTGTGAGCTGTGTCAGTGTGTAAAAAAAAAGTTTATGTTCCTGTCTGTATGTATGTATGTAATCAGCTCAGAGGTTATTTTTCGGGTTTAAGATCGAAGATTTTTATTTTGTTAATGAACTTAATAAAATTAGTTTGCTAGACTGAACAAGTAAATATCATAGTCGAAGTTACTGCATTTTTCCATATTCTGCAAACTTGGTAGTCACAAGCTGCACACTGAAATTTGTTTTTTCACTGCCATCAATCAAAAATAATCACTTGGTACCTCTTTTTTTTTTTTTGACTTGTGGCAGTAAAAAAAAACAATTTTGCAGCAAGCCATTGGAATGCCTGAGTTCGCGGAGCATTTTTAAATTGCAGTAATAGAAGTTACTAGAGTTTAAGTAGTGGTTATAAGTGACATAAATTAATTTTAATTTTAATTTGTTTTAAGAAAGAAGTTTCTCAAGTGTAGTTAATACCTTAACCAAACCACATTCTCATTATTTAAATGTGTTATTTCATACATATTGCATTATTTTATTTTTCAATTGTTAGGATGGTTTTATAAACCTGTGTAACAAAGTGTACTAATTAAAACAAAAGAATCAGAGTTTAATAGTAGTATAGTAAGCTGAAGTGTATTTTCACAGGTTAAGGAATAACCACTCTATATAATATGCATTACAGTTTATAACGATCTATATAGATCTATTTTTGTATGTGAGTGTGTGTTGTATGTACAATTTTGACTGGACTCCTTATACAGTTATTTAAAAAACTGGTAACAGTTTTGCATGTTTCATACCAAGCCTGTAGTGCACTACTGCCATTGTGAATACAATCAGCACAAGGCAACAGTGATATGAAATTTTCTCAAACATTGTCTGCATGTTTTTCTGGCATATTTTCTCCTGTGTTGACTGTATTTACATATAAACCACAATACATTTCTTGCTTGTTATGCAACATGTAACAAAATTCTCACACACTTTTTTTGAAAAAAATGTGTAAATTAATTTCTCTAAATTTCCAATTGTTTTTTTAATGGTAAGGTGGGTACTACATGTATTTAACTTAATGTGTTTTCTTATTGAAAAAATACTTAAGAAGTTTAATATTTGAAGTACCCTCCCACCATTTTTCTCTGGGTCCCAGTCCCTCTCAGATGAGGCTAAGACTTACTGTCATTGTACTCTACCCCTGAACACTAAAATTTGTCAACCAATCAAATTATGAACCGAAAACTATAGAATTCAATATGCATCTATTGAAATTCTATAAAAGCTATCCAAGGAGATAAAATGATAAAAAAGAAATAAAAAATAAAAGTATATTTACACAAATAAAAAATAAAGTAAAAGGAGCTTGAGTATTAGGTTAGAGTAGAACAACAGTAAAGCAAAGTTAAAAGAGCAACAACATTTATGAGTGGGGAGGGGTCAGGATGGTATTTCCTCAAGTGTCAACCTCTCTAAATAAAGTTAAAGTAAAATATTTTTTGACTTACATCATTTTTTATTTCTTACAGATATCTTATACAAAAAGGAACAGATGTTGCATCTGTCAATAATGAGGGGGAACTCCCCTTGGATCTTGCTGAGGAGGAGGATATGGAAGATTTACTCACTGATGAAATAGAACGTCTAGGTAAGATAATAAGAGTTGCCTACAAAACATTGATCTTTTTCTTTCCTTTTTCCCCCCTTATTTTTTGACCCTAAATGAAAATTACGACAGGCAACTAGAAAGCTTTAGCTCCTTTGGCGGTCGTACACTTTCACCTATTACATTGTATATTATATTGAAAATTCTAAATATTATTCAACTATATATATTCTTGTAATTCTATTATATAAAATTGAAAAAAATACAGTGTAAATAAACTGGAATTGAATTAAATTGAATTGAATGCACTGCATTGTGCTAAATGGTGTGCTGACGATAACTATAGAAGTATGTTTTTGTACTGTTTCATACCTCAGTTAAGCAGCCATCGGTCATTGGCTATTTTGACGTTCCCTCAGGGTAGCTGATTAATAAACTCCTTGCAGAATGTTTGAAAGCAGCTTAATTTGAAGGACATAACAATAGGTTTCCAATTCTCTGAGGAGATTGAAATTCTTTTTGTTTTGTCTTCCAAATTGAGCTGCTTTGACGTCACATGCAAGGATCTATAGATTCACTCTATTTCTAACCATATAATTACCTTCCTATACATGATCTGTTTGGTTTAA
The DNA here is from genome assembly GCA_011057435.1 of Actinia equina. Lineage (NCBI taxonomy): Eukaryota > Metazoa > Cnidaria > Anthozoa > Actiniaria > Actiniidae > Actinia > Actinia equina. The sequence continues at coordinate 424,918 of WHPX01001469.1, forward strand.
TAGCTGTGCTGTATTAGTAAACATAGCCTGTTGCTCGTACCATTAATGTGCAAATAGCTACCCTGCAAGCAGAGGCTACTTATCTTTCGCTTCATGGGCTGAGCAGCAGACTGGTCAGGGTCCAAAGACCTAAAACCAGAAAAAGACTTCTGTGAACAGGGTAGCGTGCAACATGCTTAGCAAATAACATTGAAAACTACAACATGTTTTTCTATTTATAAAACAAATAAACCCGCTTCTTTTCTGCTCTGTTAAGTTTTCCAGAATGTAGGAAATGCCAAATTCACATACACAGTATGAATTTTAAAGAAGTACAGGACATACTTCCTGTAATCAAATTATTGGGTTGCATGTTACATCATAGCTGCAATGTTGGTTGACTATAACCAAGCATTTCTCATTAACTTCTTTCCTTTGAACAACCAACATGATGGCAGTTTCATTGTCATTTATATCTCAAGGGATTTTGAGTCATGTGGTTTTACCCCAAGAATGTTGATATAGAATAACATTAGTTTAGTTGTGTATGTATGGTTTGTATGTATATGTTACAATGTATTTATCAGTATTCATGTATTTTATTGTTATTTTTAGGAATTGATGCTGAAGAAGCTCGAAATGTAGAAGAAAAATTAATGCTTGAAGATGCGCAAACTTGGTTAAATAAACATTCTATGAATGAAGTCGAAGATAGATCAGGTATGTCTGTACTCAGTGTACTGTATTTACTCATTATCATATTACTTATTAAATGTTTTGGGCTTCATACATGTGGCGTGAAATCTGTAGATCATAGATATTCTTGATATAAGTCTTATTCATCTTCTTCTTGGTCAACTTGACTACAAGAATGTGGTCAAAAATGTATAAGGTTTCTTTAGACCTATTTAGCAAATTCCGACAAAATTTTAGCAAAACATGACAAGTAATATTTTTCATGTTATACTTTGATTTAAAACTGATTCTTAAATATAAGATTAAATATACTTGAATTGGAGTGGTACAAAAAAGACTAGTCTAATAGTATTCTCCTTCTATTAAAGTCATTTGATATTTTCGTTATCTCTGCATTCCTTACCACCACTCATGTTATTCCCTTATAAGGTTCTAGTGCAATCCTGATACCACTCATCATCTACAACATCCTTAGTTTTTTACTGTACTTTAGTGCCACAGTTGTACTGTACTTTAGTGCCACCTACAGTGTCACTGCACTACAAACCAACCTTAAATCAAATTCACAAATCATGTTTATGACAGTGAATAACAGGAGGGTAGTGATTTTGAAGTTTGTAAAATGTTTCTCATTCACTTCTGATCCTGCACTTTTATATTAAAGTATAATCTATGCTTTTGAAAGGAAAAATTAAAAAGGTTGTGCAGATTCTACTAACTACTATTTCCATAAACATGTGAACTCACTAGCTGCAACCTGCATGCTGTAATTTGTTTTTTTCCGCTGCTGTCAAGCAAATCTAATCAGTAGGTACCTTCCATATTTTTGATTGACAGCAGCAAAAAACATTTTCAGAATGCTGCTTACAGCTATCAGTTCGCGTGTTTATGAAAATAAATAAATAATAATAATAATAAATAATCAACTGTGATCAGGTACTTTTGTATGAACATTTGTTTGTGAAGCCTTGGTTGGTATAAAAGATTACATGTATGAAATAGGAAAACATTTGTATTAACATAAATAATGTTACAAGTGTTGACGATTAGAACTGTAGTCATATTTAATACTTTGACCTTATGTGATCTCTTTGAAGTATCTTGTAGATTTTTAATTTAAAGAGCCACTCAGAAAAAAGTTAATGAACCTTCATCGACACTTAAGTTAAGCTTGGTTAAGCAATAAATGCAAGCTCCGTTTCATATTTAATGATTTCAATGCATTTATCCCCGTACATAATAGCAGATACCAGTAGTGAGTGTACATAAATATGTTGTATGACTACCTTCAGTTAAAGAGACGTAGTAGTTTTTCTAGCAATATTTACAGCATCATTTAGTACATGTACATGTATTAATTATTCATTCATTTATCTACTCATCCATCCATTCCTACTTCCTTTCATTGTTTCTGATGGCGTGTTTTATTTTAGGAGCAACAGCGCTACATGTAGCAGCTTCTAAAGGATATCTTAAAGTTATAGCGTAAGTATATAAAGGTTATAAAATGATAAATAAGAATTTAGAAAAAAAATGGAAATTAACAGTGGTTCCACAGAATAGAGGTTTTGCACCATCATGTGCTGGCTCAATAATCCAGCTTGGGCTGCCTGTGGTTAGATGGCAGAAGAATGCAGTCCCATTGCTCTTGGGAATTGAATTCTTTCTCATGGGAGACAATTGTGTTGTTCCTGCCATCTTAAATGGTTGCTGTAACATGATAGTATAAAACCTCTATAGCTTTTCTTCAACTCGATTCCAATCAGGATTTTGAAGTTAATTTTTTGTGGAAGAAGGAAAAACCAGAAAAAGAGGGAACAGAGAAAACCTTTGAAGCAATTGTTAAATCAATGCCCCAAATTACAACAACTTACAGACTGTTTCAGGGTTCTATCTGTAAGGTCATGCTCTGACTTAGATCAGCTCAGAGGTTGTTGCAGGGTTTGATCTGTGAGTTAGCCATGCCCTGACTTAGATCAGCCCAGAGGTTGTTTCAGGGTTTGATCTGTGAGTTAGTCATGCCCTGACTTAGATCAGCCCAGAGGTTGTTTCAGGGTTTGAACTGTGAGTTAGTCATGCCCTGACTTAGATCAGCCCAGAGGTTGTTTCAGGGTTCTATCTGTGAGTTAGCCATGCCTTGACTTAGATCAGCCCAGAGGTTGTTTCAGGGTCTAATCTGTGAGTTAGCCATGCCTTGACTTGGATCAGGCCAGAGGTTGTTTCAGGGTTTGAACTGTGAGTTAGTCATGCCCTGACTTAGATCAGCCCAGAGGTTGTTTTAGGGTTATATCTGTGAGTTAACCATGCCCTGACTTAGATCAGCCCAGAGATTGTTTCAGAGTTTGATAGCTATGCTGCTAGCCTCAACTCACTGTTTGTATGATGCTTGCATTGCAGTTTGCTACTTCAGCTAAATGTAGATGTGAATGCAAAAGATTCTGATGGTTGGACACCTTTACATGCGGCAGCTCACTGGGGTCAGACAGAAGCCTGTGAGGTGTTAGCTGATAATGGTGCTGATTTTACTTCTAGGAACAAAGTGGTAAGTTTAACAGTTGTTACTGTCATTGCTGTTGCTGCTGTTGCTGTATTTGTCATTGCTGTCGATGCTGGTGTTTACAGTTGTACTTGCCTCTACTTCTGTTACTTAAAAGAGGTTTTTTTGACCTGTTGAACTGACGCTCGTACAACTGTTGTTGTTGCTGTTGTTTTTGATGCTGTTGTCATTACATTGTGATTTCTGTTGATGTTAGATTTACAATTATCCTTGAGGTTGCTGTAGTTGCAGTTGTCCTGTCTACTGTTGATATTACTATTGATGTTAGCATAAGGACAGTTGCGAGTGCTGTCGTTGGTTTTGCTGTTGTCATTGCAGCTGTTGATGCTAGTGCTATAATTGTCCTTCCTGCTGCTGCGGTTGCTATTATTGCTGTTGTTATTGCTATATATATTGGTAGTATAGTTGCCGCTGCTGCTACTGTTGTGTCTGCTGTTGCTGTTGTCATTGCTATATGTATTGCTAGTATAATTGCTGTTGCTGCTACTGTTGTGTCAGCTATTGCTGTTGTCATTGCTGTTGGTGCTGGTGTTAAGCTGTCCTTGCTACTGCTGGTGCTGTAGACCCCTTGTGATGTCAAAGCAGCTCAATTTGGAGGACAAAACAAAAGTTTTGGTAGTGCAAAGACATATTTACTTACTGTTTGTTCTTGTCTTTTCAGGGTCAAACCCCTATAGATTTAGCTGAACCAGATATGGTAAAAATTCTAGAGCAGCTTAAGAAAAGACAAAATGATACTATCAAAGCTGTAAGTATACATTACTCTTTTTACTCTTTGTATCTACACAGGGCTGAAAATAACCACTGATACTGTAAGTCCCAAGTCATGATGACCAGCCAAATTAGTCTTAGCTTAGTCATACCTTGTTTCTGGATCAATGTTACTGGTCAAAATGACCATCAAGACAAAGATTTGACCAGACAAGACCCAGTTCTGGCAGGACATTGTCTGATGTCTGATTTTACATTGAGGGCACTTTAATCATAAACACTTTGTGCTTTTTTACTACTTTTTTTAGCATACATCCCTTGAGTTCAATCCTTCTTTTTTAGAGGGTTTGAAGCAGTAAAAAACTCAGAAAATAAAAATCTGAATAAAGTCATTTATGCATGGTTCGAGTGCCTTCACTGTAAGCCATGCTACATAACCAAGGACTAAATAAAAAATCCATATTTTTTTACTGCCAGATATTTACAGTTAAACAAAAATAATGCAGTGAAATATTGGATGATGGAGCTGCTGTCCAGAAATAGTGAAAACAGCTGCACAACAGCTGGGCATGACAACTGCACACATGGACCTAGACTAGCATTTTACATCCACGTATATTCACATACATTCACTGTATTTTACCATGTTGACCCTCGGCTTAGACCCATTGTTTGGTGATCAATCAAGTAAATTCATGAAGGTCAGTTTTGACCTAAATATTCCTCAATAGACCTATCTGAATTTGCTTGACGGGCCACAAAACAATGGTTTCATTCAAGGTTGGACTTGATGAATAAAAAAAAGATTCAATTTCAATCTTAACTTAAAATCATTGTTTCGTTGTCAGTCAAGCAAATTCGGGTAGGTCGATTACTGAAATATTATTTTGATTACAGAATGCACCTTTTATAAAAAGTAATTTGGAAAGTAATGCACCTCCTCCATTAAAAAGAAGGTAAGTGAGCTACCTAATGATTATATTAATATCCTGATAGACTAATAATGACCAGTAATATTATTCTTAGTCCAATACCTTATTGTACGCAGGCATATCAATCAAAAGAACCTTGCTTCATCTGTGTTATATTGTGTTGAAATGCCTAAATTCACAGAATATTGAGAATCACAGAAATGCAACCATGCTTTTTATTATATTTTTATTTCATTGTTATTATTATTATTAACTGTTATTATAACCCTGATGAAGTCCAAGATGGCTGAAAGCTTGGTTGTGTTAAGAAAACATGATTCAATCAGAGGAAGCAAGTTTCTTTCAACATAAATCTCTTATGTACCATAGCCACACGATCCCATTTTCACTACATTTTATAATCTACTAGTCTCTGTTTAATATTCCTTTACTACATGACTATTCATGCTAATTTCATGTCAAGTACAGGTTTCATAAGTTGCATGAATAATTTGTCGAAATTTAAGATAATTATAGCTTTAATGAGTTATGTATTGGAGACTGAATGGAGACTGAACGGATGGTTGAGAGACTGTGAAAGAGTCTATGTAGATTGCTCTTGTCAATTGAAATGGAATGCCGCTATTGGTTTGACGACAGCATTTTACGATCATTCTCTATTGGCAGAATCATAAAGAATGCTAATCAAAATGTGATATTGAATCCTCAATTCTGATTGGTTGACCTTGGGTTGGTTTTGAAGGTCAACTCATCAGGTATAATATTTTATTTATTTCAATAAAATTTATAGTCATCAAGAACCTACGAAGCTGTAACCGCTGATTATCATGTAATATATTTCATATCCTACAAGTTAAAGCTTTTGATAGGAACTTAGCTTGAGGATGCTCACAAAGGGGTAAAGCTGTAACTGTCAAAAGTCTGTAAGCATTTATCAAGCAATTAAGACATGTGAAATGTATCTGCCATAAGCTTTTTCGGTCTCAGCTTAGTAGCTTTTCAGGTGACTAACTTTATTGAAATAAGAATACTGTGCCATCTTATCAAAGAAGTCTTTTTTGATGCATATGGATCAGTTCAACATCTGAGCCATCTGGGAGTTAAGAGGTTGGCCTCTCCATGGAGTTCTCCAACATGGCAGATTTAATTTAAGTTTTATGTACTTATTGACTGAGTTTGAGGGCCGTATGGGAAAATATTTGGCTCGAGATGATGCCATACAAATGAACGAGAGCCAAATATTTTCCCGTACGGCCCGACCTAACTCAGTCAATAAGCATTTTATCATATGACCCTCACGGAAATAAAAATAATTTTAAAAAAGAAAGCGTGTGGATTTGAGCAGGGTCGGATGGGTTTTTCTGGCCCAGTTATTTCAACCCATCCGGCCCCCATCACATGACTTTTTCCAATGGTTTTATTAGAGCGCGCGAGCAGGGCTGTACAGGTCATATGATAATGCTGTTTACTACTATAATGTCAATATATTCTTGTTGTTGTGACATTCCCTTAGTGACACTATATTTGATCTCCCCCTCCCCCTGAAATACTGTTTTAAATCTCCCTTTTAGTTTGTTGAACTGGATGTTGTCATTTAAGCTATGGCCAGGCCAACGCTCAGGGGTCTATTACTATTACCGTTAGGGCTTAATAATGTGATCTGTGATGTAACATTGGTTTTATTTTCAGTTTTATTCAGTTTAACCTTTATCCCATGTCATTTTCTTCCCATGTGTTGATTTCTTTTTTGTTTTCTTTAGTAATACTAGCTCTACTGCAGGTCATAAAGATCCAAACTTTAACAATGACAGTACTGACATAGATATCGCAGGACTGATGTACGTAGCAGTGTTGTCACTCTGCTAGAGACCCTTCCTTCCACTCTCATGCATCATCCTATCACTCTTCCGTGGCTGTTCTGTCTCTCCTTAGCACGGGGGGTGTCTTTTGTGTGACTGTCCCTTATAGCACCTTTGCAAAAAATTTCTTTTCATATACTAGCTTATTACAAATTAATCCAATGAAGCCTGTTGTCGTAGTAGTAGTTTTGTAGGTCTCTCCTTTTTTCTCAAGGTTTTGCTGTTTATAATTACAAAGCCTAACAAGCTAATTCCAATTTGATTTATGAGTGAGCCGTGCCCTGACTTACATCAGCTCAGAGGTTGTTTCAGGGTTCAATCTGTGAGTTAGCCATGCCCTGACTTGCATCAGCTCAGTGGTTGTTTCAGGGTTAGATCTGTGAGTTAGCCATGCTCTGACTTAGATCAGCCCAGAGGTTGTTTCAGGGTTCAATCTGCAAGTTAGCAGTGCCCTGACTTACATCAGCCCAGAGGTTGTTTCAGGGTTCTATCTCTGTGTTAGCCGTGCCCTGACTTAGATCAGCTCAGAGGTTGTTTCAGGGTTCTATCTGTGAGTTAGCCATGCCTTGACTTAGATCAGCAGGTTGTTTCAGGGTCTAATCTGTGAGTTAGCCATGCCTTGACTTGGATCAGCCCAGAGGTTGTTTCAGGGTTTGATCTGTGAGTTAGCCATACCCTGACTTAGATTAGCACAGAGGTCGTTTCAGGGTTCAATCTGTGAGTTAGTCATGCCCTGACTTAGATCAGCCCAGAGGTTGTTTCAGGGTCTAATCTGTGAGTTAGCCATGCCCACAATACTTAGACTAGTATTCTAAATATATTATCATTGCAAATAGATTTTTGGTGCTTATTTTGTGACAGTCACGCAAGAGGCTCTTCCTTTCCTCTTCCTATTTATAGTTTCACTTCCTATGTCTTTGTCTATGGGTATATGCACTACCACTTCTCATACACACTGCTTGTTCTTTTGACTAATTTTCTCTTTTACACTGCACATTGACTATTATATTCTGTGTTAAGCCTAAGCTTGTTAAGAAAAAATATTGCACTAGACTGTGTTGTCTTGGGTTAAAAATTATGCCAGAGAAGAATCCTAGGTCTAATCAACTCTTTCTAGGGATTTTGTGCTAAAATTTTACTAAACTTGAAACTAATTTTTCTTCCTCTCAAGATAATTTAACGCGAAAATCCACAAAAATTCTTAAACAAATATTGATTTCTAATATTTTTTTAAAAAACTTTAAGAAATAGTCTTTTATAAAAACGTTTTTTACAAATTTAATCAAGTGAAAAAATAAAATAAGTCAGATGTGAGGTGATGTAGCGGTAGATCACTCGCCTCTCACCTCTGGGGAATTTACAATTTCTTTCTAGACTCTATTATCACATGTGAGCAGAGTTTTTAGGCCTAACCCTTTTAAACGACTTTTTCTCCAGGACCTCTGGTTTTCCTCCCTCTGCAAAAATTTAGCTAAATTCCAATTTCATCTGTGAGTGAGCCATGCCCTGACTTAGATCAGCCCAGAGGTTATTTCAGGACTCAATCTGTGAGATAGCCATGCCCTGACTTAGATCAGCCCAGAGGTTGTTTCTGGGTTCAATATGTGAGTAAGCCATGCCCTGACTTAGATCAGCCCAGATGTCGTTTCAGGGTTCAATCTGTGAGTTAGTCATGCCCTGACTTAGATCAGCCCAGAGGTTGTTTCAAGTTTCGATCTGTGAGTTAGCCGTGCCCTGAATAAAAATCAGCCCAAACTTCAATAATTTTCTTTTTGAGAACGAATATTTCGTTCTTCAAATAAAACTCGACCTGTATTAAATTGGACCTCTAGAATCTGTACGAGGAACTAAAAAAACTATAAGTTAGTGTTTGGATTGAAGAACAAACAAACATGCAACATTTCAGTCAGCTCTCGTTTCCTACATCTTACACATCACACATACACCCCTAACCCTTCCACTCCCCCCCCCATGCCACACCCTACACCCCAAAAAGGTTTATAACTTTGGATCCACTCCTTACCACCTATTCCCCCTTAAAAATCAAAATGCATTCATTGCTTGACATTTGTCCTGCTTCTAGTCGGTGCTGTTATAAATCTGTTCAAGTTGGATAAATTTTATCCATCTTAGACCTTACTGATAATTATTAGTTAAATATTGACAATTCTTTAGATAAATTAATATTATCTGCATGTACTTCTATGGCTGTTTAACGCATGTCTTTAATGGTGAAATGGAATATAATTAATGGTATATATATATATATATATGTATTTTATATATGTCGGTATGTATGTATGTAAGCTCACTGGTTTGACGTTATAATACTTACTCTAACTCATTTTTCAGGTTTTAAAACAACTGTCATCCTATTATTTAATAACTTTTCTCCCTTTCTTCCAGTTTCTCCTTTTCTTCCAGTTCTTCATTTTCTCATTTCATTCACTTGCATGTTCAATCACACTTCTTTACTCGTATTTTTCAGTTTCTCTCTATTGCACACTCCTTTCCTCAGGACTGTTTACTTCTATTGCTTTTATCATACCCCAAGTCTTCCCTCTCAACGTTAATGCATGCTAATATTGACCGTATTTTGCACTGTTTGTCAACGAGTTATGGCATGAAGTTGATGAAGGTAGACTTAAGGGTAATTTCTCTCTTGCATGTTCACGTTCACTTCAAGTTTTCTTCTGTTGTTATTTCTCTTTTATTTTTGCATTTTGGCGATAAATTTCAAAAAGCAACGTCTTGACAATCGGTTCACTTGGCAGCTCAATCGTGTTTGCCTCACCAATGATGACAAACGCTTTCAGCTCACGTGTCCTGTCAATCATAGCTCATGTGACTCATGTTAAGGCTCTCAGGTCACATGCCTTTTTAAAAATTAAGCGAGAACTCTTCCTTCCTCCCTTAAGCGGCAAACCGCTCTTTTTAGTGGCCACTCGACAATTCCCCGATGTGGCCGCTTAACAAGGGTTTTATTGTACATCAAACGCTTTGCGCCTTTGCAAGAGTACCCTATGCTTTCATTTGGGGACTACTAGTTGCGCAGTACTGCTTATTATGTGTCAATGTGCTTTTCACCAATGAAGTGCAGTAACTGACGAACCGACGCATCTGATGTAATGACATACAAGATTCCATATCAAACATTGCAAAAAGAATTTCCGATCAAAAAGACCTCTTGCAGGATATCGGAACGCAGCTCAGTTTGGAGGACATTACGATAAGTTTCCACTTCTCAGAAGATCAAAATTATTTTGTTTTGTCCTCCAGATTGAATTCCTTTGACGTCACATGCAAGGGGTCCATTTCTTGAAGTGACAGCGAAAGAATATTTTGCTGATTGGCCGAGATAGCTGCTTTGATTGACAGGCATGTGCGCCATGGACTTGTCACGTGAGCTATTAAGAGACAGAAAAAAAGGGCGGCATGAATTTATTTTTATTTTTCTGATTTTCATATTAGTTTCCTGTTTGTTTTATAGGAGTTCTATAACAAGAATAAAAGATCAAAACTTATTTCTAAAAGATATTAGTAAAGAACGGAAAGAATTCGAAGAGCGAAGTCATAAAGACCAGACCTCACCCACGCCCCACGTCAAGGGTCGCTACTGTAAGGTGCCCAGCTTTCCAGACTCGCCTAACGAAATTGAAGAAAAAGATAAGTCATTCGGGTTCAACAAAAATGGGAGTGAAAGTGAAACGGAAAGTGAAACAGAAAGCGAATCAAGTTCAGAAGAAGAATCATCCGCGGAGGAAAAAGAGAACACTGTAGTTAATTCCAAAGCTGGTTCTTCAGGATCAGAGAGCGAGAGCGAAGAGGAGCAAAAAGCTCCTGTTTCAAGTCGAACCAGCAGGGCGGCTGTCAGCTCTGCTAGCACCACGAATACGCGAACGGCGTTGAACCGACCTGCAACTACTACTGCCACTACCACTTCTTCAAGAGGAGGTATAGTGAACCGATATCGTCAAAATATCGCGAACCAACAAAAGGATACAAAAACTACGCCTGTATCTCCTGTGTCTAAAACAGAACCGTCATCACGGGTATTCGGTTCGAGATTTAGTAGAGAACAGGAAGTGAAGAAAGACACTACTACATCGCGTGCAGGAAGCGCACCCGTGCGCACCACAGCCGTAACAACAACTACCAACACTACTACTTCTAGTGGTCTAAGAGGTAGGGATGGTAGTGCGGCGTCTCAGGAGAGTAAGGACGAGCACAAAAGAAGAGGGCGTAGGGTTACTGCAAGGGCGGGGACTGCTTTTGTTGCGAATGTCTTAGATGATGATGATGATGACAGTAAGAGTAACGATGTGGCTGGTAAAGATAGCACGAAGGTATGTGAAATAATAATTTATCAATTTATTAATTTAGTTATAGTGCGCAAATATCAAAAAAATGTCAAATACGCAATAATAACGTCGTTGCTCTTGATTTTTTTTTGTTGGATCTGCGCGCAATGTATTTTATTAAGCTGGTTGAATATTGATGATTATGATATTGCAGACGATGCGAAGTCCATTAGTTTATAGTGCGCTTCATCATCATCATTTTGTACTACTACCTTTGGGGTCAGGCTGTTTTTGTACTGCATTTACCAATCTTGAAGGATGGGGTAAGGTAAATTTTTGTACTGCATCTACCTACTTGCAGGGTGGGGTAAGGCAGTTTTTGCCCTGCATCTACCTACAATCCAGTTTGGAGTGTGTAGGTTTTGTGCAACATAGCTGCTGACTCCTTATTATAGAGTAGAGGAAATCTTCCGCTAACTCTCTAGAGCAGTGCAGTGAACTCGTTACGATAGTTTAAAGTGTTATGCTTCTCTTATTAGCCATGCAATTCCCGTTCAGGCGTGGTGAAAAAAAGATCAATTCTAGGGCTAGTCTACATAACGTAGGGCGACCCTGGCTTTTGTGGTATTGCTAATTTAGGAGGGAAAGAAAATACTTATCCTAATAAAACTCAAGTGACCTTAATCTCATGCAAGCAGCTTCTTGAAATAATCTTAAACTAGGTTAAGCCGACGTGTACATTTGTCTTAAATACAGTACTACATTTTCTACTCTCGAAAATGCAAAAATTTAGAGTTTACATTATTTAGTTTTCACAAGGAATAAGTAGTTGCAATGCTTTGTTGACAATCAAGAAACTGAGTTCTTTGAGTTGCTGTATTTTGCTAAAGATTCATCAGAAAGAAGCAGCAGATTCAGACAACAGACAACATAAAACAACGTGAAACAATGTTGATGATGACGACATTCAGTTATCGATGTGTTGATTTACGCGTGAAGAGATATTTTGATGATCCTTGGGAGATCACAAAGCCCGACCTTATTACGAAAGTGAAGTATTTTATTGCTTGAATTGAGCCAAGTATTTATTAATTTATTCATAGGAATTTCGAATTATGAGAAAGGATCTTAAAACTGAATCCCTTTTTCTTTCCTTCTCTTCTTTTCTTTTCTTCTTCTCTTCCTTTCTTCTCTTCCTTTCCCCTCTTTTCTTTCCCCTCTTTTCTTTCCCACTTTATTTTCCTTTCCTTTCCTTTCCTTCGTTTATTGTTTACCTTTCTGCCTTTCATACTATACTGTCTGATATCGTATTTCTATTTTTCACTCTCACATTTTATTTCACATTATTCAAAAAAAGTAAAGAAACTTTCACCCCATTTTTCACGGTTGGAGAATCTCACTTTTCTCTGTTTTACTTTCCTTTAATAACTTTCCTTTGTTTATATTTATCATTCTGTCTTTCTAGGTATACTATCTGATACTTTTATTTTCGTATTTATATCTATTTTTAAAGAGTAAAGACACTTTCATCCCATTTTTCACTGTTGGAGAATCCATCGGCACATTCTGCCAGCAGGCATTATTTTTAGTCCAACTACAATGTTTTTTTCCTGACCCCCTGACGATATTTTGCTGTTGTTTCATACTAATTACAAATGCCCTGTAGCTAGAACATCACGATTGTTTTCTACCAAACCCTAACACCCAACAACAACGACAACCATTTGTAAGGTGTACCAAGTCGTGAAAGGGTGTCATTATTCCATCTTTATTGTTCTTTTGGCTGGAAAAATAGCTGTGACGCGGACAGATTTTGACGTCTTTGTGTTCACTTGTATCCCCAAGTGACAATAACTTAAAACTACTATCCTGTCATCATTCAGTCGTAACCTTATAATAACGTGACCTCAAGGCACTCACTGTCATAACAGCTTACATACTCGACAGAATAAGCACCTTAATTCTCTAGACAGACCTGAAACCTAACTCCGGACTGAGCTCTGTGTCGCTCGACTAAATACCCAATACCCTTACAGATTCTAGGCAGTGCTCTTGCTAGCATTACTCGTGTTTATAGAATCCTTGTCCACATGTCTTACTCAAGGAAATCACCTCGGGATCGCTTATCCTCCGATTCCAAAAGAAGTTTCAGACAGGAGGTAATCTTATGTTTTTCTTTGCATTCCAGACTACGAGCATCTATAGATTTAGTCTTGCTCGCATGCTATTGCATTTCCAGTAGCTTTACTTCAATACCAAACAACCTTTTCAAAATATTTCCATCAAATACTTCAAAAATACTGATAATTGCGAGTTTTAAAGTTTAGGAACTTTTCATAGATCCAAAATTCAGAAACACTTTATTTTTGGTTTTGATTTCCGAGAATCGTTATTTTATTCCGCAAGCGTTTTTCGTTGCCGTTGTGCGTAAAAAAATGCTCTCTCAAATATCTCATACTAAAGATGTTAATGTCGATTCATCATGTTCAGTTCGAAGATGTTTATAAAAAAAACTTCCTTAGTAGAATTTATAAGGTTTTACTTGAAGTGAATTTCATTATTGAATTGCCTTGTGGATTTTTTTTTCAAGAAAGAATCTTTGCATTGTCATTTGATCTTCAGAATATCGTCAATAGCAATCAAGATGTAAGTTTTAGTCCTTGGATTTTCGGCGCTGCGAGCGCTTAGCTTTTTCATCCTTGGAGTTTTACTCTAAAGTTACTGAAGATGTCCGAGATCTTTAAGAAATATAATAGAATACGTTAATGATCAAATCTCTTCTCAATCTTTATATTGTTATTCGTATCATTATGGCTTATTTTTATTAGACTTTCTCATTTCCATGATAATGGTATATAGACATCCTTTGTTGATAACTATAGTAAACACTGGAAGCAAAATCCGTGGGAAACGCACTGAATCAAATCTAAAATTTATTAAACCTCTCAAAATTTTGGCATCATTTTCGATTGTTTCTCGTACGCCAGACAAGACTTTATTTGCGTTTGAAGCCATTATTCCCAACGCGTTGATCCAAGACGTCATTTTTGATCCTTTGTTTGCTCTGGAGGGGTCAATTAAAATTCTTGTGCGTCGTTGGACCTCATTATTGCTGTGATGTTTGCCTAAGTATATTGAAATGGTTTATTGAAGATTTGAACATCTTGTTTGTACATGTACCAAATGAGGCACTAATCCCACGGAATGTTTACGGATATCTTAGGCTATATTTGATATCGTCCTTTCTTTGCTATTTCCACTGCTGTTTTTGACGTTCGGAATTATTTCAACTTGAAGGCAATTCTAGCGTGTAGTCTGTATCTGCTGTCCAAAGCTATAGCTGCTGTCTTGACTATCATTGACTATTAAAAAACAAAGTCTATTCATTGTTGCCCTGCATTCCTTCATCTGCTATCCAAAGCTATAGCTGCTGTCTTGACTATCATTGACTATTAAAAAACAAATTCTATTCATTGTTGCCCTGCATTCCTTCATCTGCTATCCAAAGCTATAGCTGCAGTCTGACTATAATTCACTATTAAAAGTCAATGTCTATAATTTTTTTGTCCTGCATTCCTTCATCTGCTATTCAAAGGTATGGCTTGTCGCTGTCTTTTACTGTGTCCGCCTACTGATGAAAACCATTCTTTGAAAATTCAATTTCTGTCAACGCCTATATTTTCAATATCAACCTATTGTCGCTAGGAGCAGGCCGGGGGGGGGACTCTGTGGAAAAAGTACCGGGGATACAAAGTACCGGGGATTCACAGTATTTTCTGGTGTTTCTTAGGTTGCGGGAAAAGAAGAGAAGCACGCATCGATATGGCTCATCCTAGGCACTTTTTAAATAAAATTTAATATTATTTGTTGTGGTATGTCTTAGGGGTTAAAAATCATTCAGCCACGCACTTTTTTTAAAGACTTGCGGTATCTTTTAGGGGTCTTTTTGAAAATTTCCGACAAGCATCCCGGTAGTTTTTTTCGGGTGAGCAGGATGCTATAATTCCTGTAAAACCTATCATTCCTAGACGGGAGAGATGGGCCCGCCTGTACTATTGTTCAAACAATGATGCGTGGGTGTACATACATGTTTGGTTCGCTCAGGAAATAATAAAACAAGTTATGATTGATTTTTCAAGTAATTAGTGCGTTCTGGTTAAACGATAATAACTTGGATTAAATAACCTCTCGTATTAGCTAACTATTCAAATTCTTTTCTAAACTTAATCCCCCAAAAGTGGGAATTTATTAGCTAGGAATCATTAGATATTCCAATTCCATTTTTAACTCGTTAGTGAAGCAAATATTATTTATTAGCGCAAGAATTCCTGTAAATCTAAGTGATCAACCACTTGAAATGTGTAAACGTAAATTAAATACATTTGCATAGACGTCGAAAGATTGGTTTTGGTCGTTATATAGAGGCGATCGCCTGATAAAAAATGTGTAAAACGCGGAAAATATGAAAGTTAATTAGGTTTGGCCTGCCCTAAATGAGACGGTTAAGTTGAACGCTTAGTCTTGGTCGTTATTTGGAGGCGACCATCCGATGGAATCTGTGTGAACACGCGGAAAATATGAAGATTAAATAGCACCCATAAGATCTCTTTCCTTTCATTTATTTCTACTTTTTTATTGGTTTTTTCCTCCAGGATTCGTCCACTCCGAGCTACGAGTTCCAGTCGCGCAGAAGTAGACTAACAGGAAACAGCACGGACAAGACTGAAGACATCGTGTCCGCAAAGAAAGGTCGCCTCGAACAGAACAAGGAGAATGAAGAAGGAGAGATGTCAACGTGGAGAAGAAAACGTTTGGAAAGAGAACAGCAAAGAGAACAGCGAGAAAAAGAAGAGAAAGAAAGAGCTCTGGAGAAAGAACGAGAGAGGGAAAAGGAACGGAAGGAACGGGAGAAAGAGAAAGAAAAAGAGGTACCAACCTATAGATCGCGCTTCAGGGATCGAGAGAAGGAGAAGGAACAAAAGGTGAGAGAAAAAGAGTTATTGGGTAAGAAAGATACAGAATTAGAGAGGAAGGAAGCTGACTTGACTATAACCCATGGACGAAGAACAAGGAGATTAAGAGAAGATCGACGCGGTACTGGTGTTGCTTATATGCCACCTGAAGAGGTACGCCTCCATGCTACGCACCGGGGGGAAGCCTTAGTACCATAACGTAACAGCTGTGTCATGACGCATCCCACCCGAGTTTTCTTTTTCTCTCTTTCACAAATAAGAGTACACCAAGGTTGATGGGAAAGTCGTTGGTGGTGTTAGAGTGGTAACTTTTCAAACTGTTACGATTTGCACTTAGCGCATGTAAAACTAATACTCCGACGAAGGACTAGCGTCCGAAACGTCAGTAACTTTTTTCATCTTTTCACATTGTATAATTTACCCTTTTGTCATTACTGTTGCATATAAAACTATTTTGAACCTTAGCACAAGACAACCAAAATCACAACACCGCTAGCAACCAAGCTAGGTGAAAGCAACGGCGGCCATGTTGGAGAAATTTGGCGAAAGAATTGTCAATGGATTCTTTTGTTATATCCTCCAACATGACCGTCGTGTCTTTCGTTATTTAATTCTCTTGGGAATGGTTGAAAACCATCAATCGGAATTAATAATAAATAAGAAAATTTCTCGAAGCCATGGAGAGAACGAACTAGAAACTCTACTCACATATAATCTAGGGAATCACACCTGGGCTGCATTAGTGACAAGCGACCCACACGATCCGTGCTTCTTAAGTAAGGCGCTTAGTGTGAGGCCCAGTACGTGCGTTCCGTAAATTTCTCATTCCTACGGGGATAACACAGCGTGCTATGATGTAACAATAGCCCCAAAAACATGGGTTTGATGACGCACATGCTTCAAATGCACGGCCTTAATCTTTCATCGATTGCGCAGGATTAACCAATCCACTTTGGGCCTCACTGAAGTTGGTGCTGGAAGCGCATTTGCGTTTTTAATGATTAGTCGTAAGAACAGCAAAGATGGAAGAATTGTTTTTTACAACCTTCACTCCCCTGTACAGTGCTCTTTGGTTAGGATCCCTCCACACGCACTACATTAATTATTTACAACATACAACAATCATATGTAGATATTTACGGACGAAGGAAAACAGGAGAACATGCAAAAAAAAATGGAACTTAGCATGGTGTTTCCTTATAATCGTTACCACCGACCCCACAACTTTCTTTTAAAAGCCTTAGACTTCATTGCCACTGAAACCAAACATTGAATACCACATGACACGGCTGGAGCGTGAAGGGACTTTGCCTCTTCCGAACTCTTCTGCACTCTGCACTTAAGAAATAGCTCTATTTTCTTGCAATAAGAGTATTTTTAAACCTGTTATATTCGTTCTTTTGTTCACTCTTTTCTTTCTTCTGTGCTTTTCTTCGGGTTTTCGTACTTTCATCGGTAAAAAATAATTTTTCGTGTTCACTACAAATCCGCGTAAATCGTACTTTCATCGTTGAAAATTCGTTACAAATCCGCGTAAATCGTACTTTCATCGTTGAAAAATCGTCACAAATCCGCGTAAATCGTACTTTCATCGTTGAAAAATCGTTACAAATCCGCGTAAATCGTACTTTCATCGTTGAAAAGTCGTTACAAATCCGCGTAAATCGTACTTTCATCGTTGAAAAATCGTCTCAAATCCGCGTAAATCGTACTTTCATCGTTGAAAAATCGTTACAAACCTGCGTAAATCGTACTTTCATTGGTAAAAAGCATTCTTATGATCAGTACAAATCAGCATAATTCGTTTTCAAAACGTATATCATTTATGCTTACACTTCATAAGCAAGAGCAAAAGAATCAAATCTAAACCTGAAGAGTGATTGTCTTTGTGCGGAAATCACGTCTGTTATAAAGTTGACACAAAAGCAACTAATAAAATGCAGACAAATTTGATAAGAACTATGACATCGGTATTTTGAGATTTTTTAAGTCAATGGAACACTCGCGTTTTCCTTTAAAAAATCCCGTCAAAATAGATAAACTTGGTCTGTGTTGCCGTAGAGATGAAACAGACGTCTAACCGACCTCTAACCAACATACATAGGTAAAGACTAAAGTTAGGCAGATCTAAAATGATTATTAAACTAAGCTATGCTGGTAAATCACGCACTTCTAGCTACACCTTGTGGTATCTCAGAGCACAGTTTGTTTTGGCTATAAGCTAGGGAGGGGAGGGAGGGGGTAGGAAAGGGTGGGTAAGTGTAATGTTCCTCTTCTACGATGATTTCACGTGTAAAATTGCCTCCCCTTCTCCCTCCCAACTCCAAATCCTCCATTTTCGTTTTATAGTATGCTATAGTCAATGCAAAAAACTGCTCTGTGGTACCTCATTCACTTCAACCCTAACATAAGCTAACTTAATGTATTGACTTATGCTGCTCCAATCAATCAGGCATCTCCACCATTCAGTCCATCTAACACTTGCGTACTTGTGTGTACTCGGGCTACCTGTAACGCAATCCTTCATGTTCTAAGACTTCAATATTCTTACACTTATTCAATCACTATTCGACACAACGACGCAGTCCCAGCTAGCAACATATTGTTAGTGTCGTTATCGCAAACGATTCAGTCCATCTAACACTTGCGTACTTGTGTGTCCTTCGTGCTACCTGTAACGCAATCCTTCATGTTCTAAGACTTCAATATTCTTACACTTATTCAATCACTATTCGACACAACGACGCAGTCCCAGCTAGCAACATATTGTTAGTGTCGTTATCGCAAACGATTCAGTCCATCTAACACTTGCGTACTTGTGTGTACTCGGGCTACCTGTAACGCAATCCTTCGTGCTTCTAAGACTTCAATATTCTTACACTTATTCAATCACTATTCGACACAACGACGCAGTCCCAGCTAGCAACATATTGTTAGTGTCGTTATCGTAAGCGTTCATTGCTAGTACGTCGTTCAAAAAAAGCAGTCATCTGTGTCAGAAAGTCTTGGTGTTTTTTCCTTGTTGGTATGTCGTTTTCTCTCGCCCTCTTCCTGAAGTCTGTTGGTTGCGTTTCATGGAACTGAACTTTACTTATTTACTTTGGCATATCTAGACTTCTGCATAAATATTTCACCTTTACTTGATTTTAATTATAACAGCTTGTCTTTCCTGCTGTGAATTTTAATTAACCACATCATCATGACTGTTGCATTCGCCTTCACGTCATTAGTGATTCATTATCATTTTCCCTGTCAATTCTCATCATCGACGTGAGCACCATCTCCTTCATCACTTCTACCATCAACCATCACCCATCATCACGAGTATCACCAGAATTATCATCATCGATATGACTATTATATATAACAACAACTAACAAGTACCATGTTCACTCGATTACTTTATTCAACTATATTAACATTAATTCCGCTAAGCACTACTAACAATAACTGAATAACTCCCTCACCATCATAACCTTCATGTTTGCATTCATTCTGTTTCCTTCTAAAGAGCGAAGATTCTTCTAAGGAGGCTAAAGATGCCTTGAAGAACGCCAAAGCAAATGAAGAGACTGAAGACAAGCCTTTGTATAGCAGAAGACAACGCCATGACAGGGATTCCGCTTCTGACGATTCAATTAAGGTACACTACATACTACTTTCAAACATTGTTTAATAATGCTGCTGCTGATGATGATGATATGATTATGATGGTGATTATGATTATGATGGGGATGGTGATGATGATATGATGGGGATGGTGATGGTGATGGGGATGGTGATGATGTCAATGATTATGATAATGATCATGATGATGATAATGATGTTGATGGTGATGCTAATGATGATGATGTTGAAGATGATGATGATGGTAATGATAATGATGATGGTAATGATAATGATGATGCTAATGATGATGATCATGCTTATCGTTGATGATGATGATATTGATGATGATGGTCCACCCTGTACGTATGTTCAATCCTTCGAAACCATTTGTTCATTTTCATTTTCGTACACAGACTACGGACAGGATGCGAGGATCAAGGTAACTAGCATATCTTTCATTTTTTCATATTTCCACTTCATAAAAGCAATTGCACCTTTATTTTATAAAATAGTTTTTGTAGTAATTGATTATGTTTTGACATATTTTTCTTGCAGAGGTACAGCTACGGGTATGGGAGCAGCTACGGACTCACGCGTTCCTCTCAGTACGGCCAAGGTACGTCAACAATAACATGACATCTTCATTTGACCAGGGTTTGAAATTCTTTTCCAAAATTACAAGCTAAAAAGAGAGATGTATGAACTTGCTCCGCTGTGGTTGGTTGGACTTGCCGTGATCGTGACGGTACCGTTTCAGAGCAATTTCATTGGCTGAGTAATAAACTTGTGCTGCTGTTATTGGTTCAAAAGATGTCCCGTGTCAATTCCGTACCGTGACCATGCCATGTCAAGGGCGGATCCAGCCAAAATTTAATGGGGGGGGGCGGGGGAGTAATGGGCTTATTGAGTTTAGGGGGGAACTAATGAGTTTCTTCCGTCAATACAACGGAAAACAATTAAAAAAGCATCTAATTCTTCATTTTGGTTTTTTTTTTCTTCTAAAGGGGGGCTGAATCCCCCCTTTGCCCCTCCTCGCTCCGCCCTTCATAGCCATATTTTCTTTAAATGTTTGACGTGCAAAATATATGATACTAATAATAGCATGGTGTTGTAACAGGACAATACTATACGAGTTACCGAGACAGATCCCAAAAAACTACAAGCCCAATTACAAGAAGCCCATATAGAGATACAACAATACAAAGTGAAACTAGAGACTACTATGCAGGTACGTAATACCTAGGGTGTCCTTTCCATTCCATTGCTTATGACCCTTATTGAACGGTCTTGCAATGCTGACACGTTAAAGCTATGTTTATTCTTGCATTTCAATGATTTTGACCTTCACTAAAATCCTTAAGATCAAAGAAGGTACGTTATACCTTAGGGGCTACCATGTTCATCATGGCTCACCCTTTTTCTTGCACCATGATAATTTTGACCCTTGTTCTTTCGTGCCGTGCCGTGCCGTGCTGTACCGTGCCGTTCTGCTCTTGCCCGTACTAATGTTACTATGTCTTTTTGATTTAGGAAAAAGAAAAGCTAGAGCAAAAACTTACTCAATTAACTGAAGATCTGAAGGTGTGTGCCTGTTGAACTGCGTATGATGTGATGGTGATGATGTTATGGTAATAGTGATCGTGTGATTGTGATGATAGCGAT
Source organism: Actinia equina (assembly GCA_011057435.1). NCBI lineage: Eukaryota > Metazoa > Cnidaria > Anthozoa > Actiniaria > Actiniidae > Actinia > Actinia equina. The sequence continues at coordinate 446,197 of WHPX01001469.1, forward strand.
GATAATGATGTTGATGGTGATGACGATGATGAGCGTGATGACGATAATGATAATGAAAGAGACGTGGATGTTGATGGTAGTGATGATAGTGGAAATGACGATAATAATCTTTATAATGATGATTTTGGAAATAACTTTGACACTCGCATCTCTTTTGTTTCCAGCAATTAAACGACTTAAAATCGGAGAATTCACGACTGAAAGAAGAAAACGGTGCGCTGATTCGAGTTATAAGTAAGTTATCGAAGCCACCAACGTGACCATAGAAACAAGTCCAAAAGAATATATATATACATAACAATATATATAAAAACAAAGCCTATTATTTAGGTATTTTAGTGCTCTTTCAAATTGGCCGATATTCAGGGAGAAATACTGAACCACATCAACCATATTGGAGGACATCTGTAGTAATTTTTTCGTGGTCTATACCCCCGTGAGTTTGTTTTTGTAAGCCTAAGAGGGGTAGGTACGTATGTTATTCTCGATATGCGTTGAGATGGATCATTAGTAGTGTAGATATTCAATTACTAAGACAAAAACGAAGCAATGAATAAGATCTTAAATAGCTAACAAAAGATGTCAACATGCTGTTCCAACTGGCCTTGCAACCTTACCTATAGACGTTTGATAATTATTTCGTACTTCAAAAGAACGTAAGTGGGTTGCCTGTGTCTTTGGTTCGATGCAAGGTAGTTTTATATATATAATATTATTATTATCTAATGTCGATGTATTTGCTTTATTATTAATATCTATTAATGTTTATTGTATTAGGGTATTAGCAGTTAACTATCTTCTAGTTTCGTTCAAAAGTGAAAATGGAAAATATTTTCTTTAGTTCTCGGTATTTTTATACGTTTTGTGCCGGCAGGAAGAACAATCAATTTTTGCCTTTTTTGTTTCCTTCTAATAACGAAAAAAAGGGAAGCGCATCAAATTGGAAAATATTTCTTCGTGCGCCTTCGACATTTATCGTACAGCGGCTGCTTGTTGAATTTATGCATAAAAAGATGACGTCATGCACGCGCACTGCGAGGCAGTCATGTGAGAATCCCCCGTCCCGGACATGCGCTTTTATGAGAACTATAAGTAAAATTCTCTTGATTAAAAAGACTGAACTTTTTGAAGACTGCTAAACGTAAGATAAATAATTTAAGCTGAATTTGTAATGTAAGAGTCAGGTTGTTTGTGCTCGTAATAAGTGACCTTTTTTTCGATTGATTTTATAATAAAAATGTGTAAAATTGAAAATATATAAATAGAAATATATATATCTAGATCTTAGACGGGAATCGTCTTGTCTTCCTTCCGGCCGAACGATAAGTAAGTAATAGCAACGAAAGGAAAAATAGTCAGAAAAACTGAATTATCAAAGATGCTCGCTGTTAGTAGATCATGGTAATAGATCTCATCCCTCACCACTTCCCCCCTAGTTTTAGAACCCGACCTCCGGTCTTGTCACGTGATTTCCAAGGGTTCGCCTTGAGCGTGTTGGGCTGTGAGATCTATTAAATGATTGCTTTAGTGAAAAAAGGAGTTAGTTTTATATGATGAAAGCCTAACGAGAAACGGGGAAATCTTAAATGTATCCGCTTGGCGTCGGCGTGGAAACTTTTTTTTCAAAAATGGTTTTTCGAGATAGCCGTCACTCGTTTGTATTCAAAGGTAGTGAGAAAAGCTTTGAAATGTATGGATCACAAATTTGTATCCCGTAGAGGTCCCCCAGGGATTCATCTTTGGTCCTTTCGGAGGCAGTATTGTCAATTAAACAGGGGGAAATATTAATGCCATTGTACTTAGTTATCAAAACCCTTTACCATATATTTCTAGCATATTTAAAATTAAGGTAGCACAACCCATATTTTCCATAGCATTAGTGAGTTTGCAAGCGAGTACACGCTACACTGAGGACCCGGAGAATCCAAGGAGATGGAAAAAGCTGATTATTTTCAATGTTTATGTAGTTATAATAAAACTAAGCATTAAGTGAACTGACCAAGCCAATGGTCACAGAGACAATTCACTGTATTATTGGATATTCCAATTTTCTGTAATACAATATTTTGGCCTTTGATATATCTATTAAAGCTCTTCTATAAAACCTTGCGTCTGGTATTTAAATTGGGTTTGGCACTTAAATTTCGTTTTCATTTAAGGAATCTACTTTAAATGGTACCTCGCCCCTAACCAGCTTCACTCTCGAACTACCCAATATGATAATTCCACGCATTGTAAAATGGCCTATATAGCGCCTCTGAAGGCAGACACATGTGCCGTGCGCAACATTCCTGGTAATGTTGCTGAAGTAGGATAGTTTCCTACTTCAACAACGTTACGTGCAACAAATTGCGTCTTGTGTCATGGCTCGCAACATCAATTGCATTCAAAATTGCGCGCAATTTTGCACCGTTTGTCCCTTCTGGTCCAGGGTTGCATTAGGGGTTTCGTAAGCATATCAATCCAGAATACCAGAGAAATGCTATGGCGCCTGAAGGCAATGGGAGTACGAAGATAGAATGCTCAAGAATTCTATCGAAGACTGTCGCGTCAAAAAAGGTGGTCGACAATGACGGTGAAATCTTACAGTTGAAAGACAAGATATTTGGTATCTCTAACATTCTGCGGATTAGCACTTCATTTGATTCTGGTATACAGATAACCAAAGGAATTATTAACTCAAACCTTTGATTGGCCTTCGTTCCTCAAAAATATGTTCATTCTAGTTGTCTTTTCTTGTTCTTTTTTTAAAAAAATTCCGAAGAGGCTCTAGAGCATGAGGTATCAAAAATGCAAACAATGCGCATTTAAGAACTTTTTAACCTTAAAAAAGGTTGGTATATAAGCCCAGAGAGATTACTTGACCTATCTAGTAATTTGCGCCAAACTCAAGTGATAATACTCAAGTGATATTAATGTGTTATTTAGCCCCAGACAGTGATCTATTTGGTTCTAATAGGGTCAAACACGCTCCGGAAAGCTTCTGATCATTCCTTTCCAAAATACCAGCGAAAAAAATACAAAAGACATGTTAGTTGAAATGTCTTTTTATCGAAGCTGAGCTTGTTTTTATAACATGACTTGAAATATTATACTTTGCATTGATTCTTTCAGGTTGAAAAACTTTATGGTTTGTGGTTGTGGATCGTCATGATATCAGTTATGGTTATTAATAGTGTGGGTTGTTATGACGGAGTCAATTGCTGTGGTATCGGCTGTGTTTGTCGTGTTTGTTGGTTGTGTGGGGTCAGGTTGTTGCATGTGGTATCGGCTGTGTTTGTCGTGTTTGTTGGTTGTGTGGGGCCAGGTTGTATTCACGGTTGTAGTCGTGGATTGTTGTGATAGTCAAGTGGTGGTGGTTGTTGTGGGATGCTGTAGAGGTGATTGCGAGGTGGTTGAAGTAGTAAGTTGCAGTTTAGGGTTGCAGTGATGGTCGGTGTTACATTAGTTGTGATTACGTGTTGTTGTGGTGATTTTACTTTGTTTTGGCTACAGTTACAGTAAGCAGTGTTGTTGTGGCTGTGGTATAATATAGATGCAATTGAAATTCGCCTTAGTTGGTGTTGGTTGTGTTTGCAGTTGTAATTGCAAATGTACTGGTGTGTTGTTCAGTTTTTTCATTGTTTTCAATGGTTGATTGTTTTCGTTGTTGCGGTGAGTAGTTGTGTAGTCGCTGGGTCCAGTGGGTATTGTGCACAATGCATTCTGCGACAATGAATTGGTAGAGCGTGCGGTTCCTTTTTTTTATTTTTCTCTTTCCTATTCTTTTCGGCGCAGAATGAAGAATCAATTAAAGACAAATGATTAAATAAACTTTCTTTGACGAGCTAGTACTAACTGTGTGCGCTTTATAGAAATTTCAGTGCGCGGGTAATCGACAAAGACTCTCACGTGACTCTGAAACTAAACTACGCCTAGAGATGGCGTAATACGGCGGAATATGACGTCAGATTGGCGTCATTATGCATGTTTCCATTCACCAATACGCTTTGATATTTTGGAATGCAATTGCTGTTTTTACACCTTTGAAAGAATGAGGACTATGAGGAATGTGTGTTACACGGAAACAACGGGGAGGGGATGTTCCCCAGGGGGGCGTGGGAGGGGGTATTCTGTCTTGCGCACTTTGATAGTAGCAATCTCGAGTAACACAGGAAAAAGGTTTAAAACATGATCTGATTTAGCAAACCATCGTGTTTTTTTAAGATGTCCCATCAAGGAAACAATCTTTAAACCATTAATAGTAAGAGTTCCACTTTTTTTCCTGTGCAACACGAGAATTCGAAACATGTGCTGTAATCACCCTGACTAATAACATCCACATCCTTCTAGCTTTCATTTCCGGTTAGCAACATTGTTGATCAAAGTCTTATAAATAGACGTACCATTTTACTAATTCGTCGGCCATCTTAACTTCCATTACTTTCTGGAAAGCTTTTCCGGACATTTATAGGCAGCGCAGATGTCAGGGTGTGTTTTTATACAGAACTTTACGTAATTCAATGCGAAACACATTTAAAGCCAATAGAATGTGCTGGGGGTTGTAGCTGTATGTAAAACACCAAAGCGTAAAATTATTTGAAAAAGTAACTTCGCGACCCTATACTTTTATAAATATTTCTACTTTGCTCCCTTGACATCCCATAATTTAGATGGTTGCGTATTCGGTAAAAAGACCTACTCATTCAAATCGAAGACTCGCGTAAAAATAACTTATTACGTAATTGATAAAAAAGGAATTTTATAATTAGTACCCTGAGAATAAACTTTGATAAATTCAAAAAATGTGAGCGAAATTTAGGTAATTTAATCGTCCAAGGTCGCCAGAAAAAGACGTAGGTAATCCTGAAAATAGACGAGCCAGCACTTTGTCTGTCCGGCAGAAACACCAAATACGGTCTGCTGATAGAAGAACGCGGGTAATAATCAACGTATCCGGTAGAGTTTTAGAGCGCCAAAGGCGATATGCTAATTATAGATCAGTAGTTATATGCCTCAAAATAACTGGTATGTTAGACAGTTATATTTAGTTATGGTAGGTGTTTGTTCGTTGTCCGCATTCTTCGTTTGTTTATATGTCATGCAGACTTTGTTCTCGGTTTTAGTTTCTTTAGTTTGTATCTGTCATGTCTTTTCTCGTGTTTTGCCTCTCAGTTTCTCTTTCGTTTATCGTTTCCTTCCTTGCTTTCTTTAATTTCTTTCTTTTGTTCTTTCTTTCTTTCGCTCTTTCTTTCTTTCTTTCTTTCTCCTTTACCTTCGTCCTCTGTTATGCTTTTTTCTTTCGGTTCCTCCTCAGCTTGCTCTGCAAGTTGTCACATATGCATTTCATACCACATGAATACTCTTTCCATCGAGCATAGCATATAAGGACCTAAAAACAATATACCCAATTAGATAGACCTCTTGCATGTGACGTCAAAGCCGCTCAATTTGGAGGACAAAACAAAAGAATTTCGATCTCCTGATAATTGGACGCCTATCGTTATGTCCTCCAAATTGAGCTGCATTCCGACGTCGGTACTGCAAGGGGTCTATTTTACAGCTCATGACCATTCCCTTGAGTATTGTATAAGCAATAGACCCATTCAGCTTGGCTCATTGCTGTCCCATTTCAGACCACATGGCCCTTTTTGCGTCGTTATTTTATGGTAACTTGTCGGGCGTTGCAGCTATCTTTATTCCACCTCTATCGTTGTATCTATCTTCTACCTACCGTTAACGTACCTCATTACGCGTGGATCGCTATCATTATCATCATTTATTGCTAATAAATATCCTATAAAGATTATCAATCATTAATTTTCTCGATACTAATTTACGAATACCGGTTCTGTTTTTGATTACGGTCTCTTACTAACCTACGCCCTTCGTGGTTTGGCTACAGATTAAGTATGGTTTTAATTACTTTTGTGGTTGCGTTTCCTTAATTAAATATTCACTGCAATTATGCTTATAATCTATTATAAAGGTTATACTCTCTGCCTAAACATATTGTCTATAAAACTGGTTTATGTCCTGTCCTGCACGATTCTTTAGTCAACTTTTCAAAAACAATTTACTCGCTCCAAAACAAAATACTTAAATTACGAAAATTTTAGAAGTTTTAGACCGTCTTTTTTTGAAAAATAAGAACTTTTTCAAAGTCTGAGGGCCCATCAAGTTACATTAATTTTCCTCAATTTTTCACGCGATAAATTTGACTATAATTTTAATCATTCAGAAAATGTTTTGTCCACAAATATCCCGGGAAATTTGAAAAGCCTGTTACTGTGATAACTCACTGATTATTTTCACCAATGCCAATGAAATATGGAAGTACTGCCCTACTATATCGATTTCACCCGGGCCGTATTGAGTTTATAAAGTCTAGATATTTAGCCAATCAGAACGCGCGGGTGGATAATTTGGCCGTGGCACTTGACGCATGCGCATTGGCTCTAAATCATAATTTGTGTGGAAAAATCCATCCGTGCAGAGTGGAGTCGAGTTTGTTTTTCACTGAATTTTCATCCTTTAGAGCTGAATTCAGCTCTAAGAAGCCTCTATTTCCTCGTTAAAGACCTGATCTTGAAGACAGAGTTGTCGATTTGTTCGCTCATGTCATAACGAGAGCGACAAAGTGCTTCAAGTTTATTCTTTAAAGTATAGACCCGGGAGTCGAGAGTGAGTGGAAATATGGCGGACACAGAGGAAAGTTCGTATAAACCGTCTCGACATCGAAGGGATAGAACCGAAAGATCCCATAGAAGGCGGATGGCAGACGGCCGAGATACAAGTACTGGAAATACAGATCTTAACTCTAGCAATCTAGGCGACAGCGGCGAAGCAAACGAACAGTTACTAAGCCCTGAAAGTGCAGAGCGAGAAGTTTCGCCTCGTATAAAAGATAAAAGAAGATCGAAATCTAAAGAAGAACCCGAAGCTAAGGCCTCAGAAGAAGCACCAACAGAACCTGCAGCCGAGACAGGAGAATCTCCTGGAAGAACGCGAATAAAGAAAGAGAAAAAGAGCGAAAATAGCGCTAGAAAAAGACGGGAAAAGAAAAATCTTCGCGAAAAGCGTCGGTCAACTGGTGTAGTTATTATGCCGACTGGCGAGGTAAGCTAGCAACGATAAATAACTGCCGTCTTGATCTGGGATCCTAAAACACTTACTACATTAAAAATACTATAACAATACTAAACTATTCATGTAATAGTGGAATTCTAAGGCTTCTTAGCGTAAGGATTCTGGATAACAGTCAGAGTTTGAGACGGTACGACGTTCGCCCTGAAAATACTAGACCAAGTTACTTCGTGTTGCTTGAGGCGAGCAAACTTTGACTGTCTGTTAACGGGATTTCGTTGAATTTTCCACTTTTATACCTGAAATTTGGATAGATAATTCCTAAGAGAGTGTTCATTTGCAAGATCTTAAGCTCTTGTAAAAAGGCAATTGCGTATAAAAAATCAAAGTTGAAATATTGGCTCAACATGATCAAGTTTTGGTCCAACTTCTGGCCGAAAATGTAAATAATTTTAATGATTTTTCTCAAAATACTTTTAAAAATATCAAAGAATATCGTGGAATTGTAGATGTAATTTTTGACTAATGGCCTCTTTATCGTATTTTAGCTTTCTAAATTGGCCGTAATAATTGGATAGCTTCTTTTTTTCTATTTTTAAGAGGTTAATTGAAATTTAGTACATACAATTTAACTATATTATGTACAAAACTCATAACTTTATCTTCAAAATGCCGAACTATTTATTCCAGAATTATTATAACTTTTTTCATTTTGGCTTCAAAAGAACTTAGATCTTTATTTTTCTTTACTGAAGTTTCTTTTGATGATTGTGAGTTGGATTCTCTACTAAGATCGATTGTAGATAATTTACAAATACCTTGGAGTTTATTTATAATCTATTAGGTTCTATTGCTGGTGTTGTATTCTTGAAACTAGACGATAAATTTCGTCTGTTAAACTTTGAAAAAGTTATTCAAATCCTCACACTGAATATCGTAAGTTAACTTAAGGTGAATTTTTACAACTTATATCCAACACAACAGATGTGTCCAATATAGATCCTATCAAGGAAAAAAAATTCAAAAACTTCTTTATTTTATAATACTTTTTCAAACTGTTAGAGATTATTTTCTTGCATTTATTTTATTTTATCTAACTAAAAATCAAACGTTTTGGAAAATAATTTGTATAATTTTAATTTGTTTTGGAAAATCACAATATTAGAAATTGATTTAATTAGAAATTAATTTAAGAATAAATTGAACAATACTCATTGGTTTCATTATTGTATTTACTGTTATGCGATTGAAATTGACTGTGAATTTAATTGTTCAGAGTGATGATGAAGATAATGAAGAGCAGAAGGCTATGAAGGCTTACACAAAACAGAATGAACTTCTGGTTCCTGGTGCAGAACCTGATGATATAGTTGTGGTAAGGACATAAAATTATTCACTATTTCTTACTTATACTCTAGTATGATAAGTAAGGAATAGTGATAATAATGTTAATGTTTATGTTCAATAAGCTGTTCAATAAAAGTTTCTCTCAAAAAATAAACCTTCCATTTTCCCAAAAATGATATTTACAGCATCTACTTTCTTTTAGAACTTATCTTAATTTTTAAAATAGATAAAAACTACATGCTTGAGTTTTTAAGTACCGCTTTAGTTTCTACAAAAAACATGAATTACAAGTCAAAATAAAAAATATGCAAATTATGAATTTATTTTCTCTATTTTTGCTTATAAGTTTTTATGTGCATTCGTTTTTAAAAACAGGTCAAATGCTTTCAAATCATGATAAATAAGGAAGCCTATATGTTTATATAAATTCAGATAACAAATTACACATACCATAAGCAAACAAAAATAATCAAAAGATTGTGCACAAAAGCCTTATGTGTGATATAGTTATTGGTCCTGTCATAATGATCAAAGCGTTGAATTCCATGATTCTATTTAATCATTTATGAGACTTTTGGATTACTCAAGAGATCCATGTCCACCCAATTATGCCAACCCTAAGGTTGAGTTTTTCATTGCAAATGCAGGTGAAATCTCGCACATTGATGATTCGTGTGTGATATTTGTTTTCATTATCATAAATAAACTATACAGAAAAAGATTCTTTGCTTCTTCCCTTAGTACACGGCTCACAACAACTACACATTTCTTTTTTTATCTTAAGCTATGCAACTTATTTTATACGACATATTTGCATATGGATACATATTCCTGTGAATGCCGCAGAAAGTGAAACAATGGTTATTGAAATAATAATAAATATTATTCAGTAAATCAACAAATAGCTTCATGACATTATTTATGAAACATACTTGGATTTTGAAAGTGGCATTTGCAACCGATTACTCATACACACATGCAAAAGCAAGATCCAGATTTTCTACACATACACTCGCACAAACAATTTGATTTTTAATGTGAGAAGAAATAGAGGGAAACTCAGGAATGCATATCCTATTTGCAGAATATTTTGTGGAATAACTTGTAGCATGCATCGTACATGTTTATTTATAATATATCTGATGTAAAAGAGGAGAATATATTCTAGAATTAAGATAGAAAAATAGATAAGAATAGCAGATGAAGTTACCATGTGTTCTTATAAGCTATTGGCTGATATCTTAGTGATGTCATTGGCCATTGAATGAATAATAAGCCATATACAAGGCTAAGCTTCTGACCTATACTTAAGACCTTGAGGTCTACTTCTGCTGCTACTACACCCAGAAATCCTCTATAACAATCCAACGAGCATTCACTATTGGTTTTCTGACAAGCTTACAAGCAAGTCCACCTGCATATTTCATCCGAGAACCATCCCCATCATGGTAGGTCTGCAGTATATTACTACATAAGAAACAGATCACTATAAGTACTGTTTATGGAATTACTAGCTCAAGGTGAACCATTTCCTAATTCCCCTAATTCAAGTATATTTAAAATATATTATGGTTGATTGAATTACTTATTAAAATATTCCCAAACATTCGTATAATGATGTCAGCAACAAACTCTGTTTGACAAGATCATGTTTTAAAGATTTCATTTGTCATCTTTAGTTCGCATATTTTCTCTGAGGATTAATGTCTGGAGTTCAGATATCCATTGTTTACATTGTAAAGTCTTATTTTTATAATTGTTTCTTCATAAGGTTTCTTTATTTATTTTATTATTTCAAAAATTGCTAGTAATTCTAATGGCAGGGAAAATCCATCGTGGTACGCATACTTTCTCATTTCTCTATACAACCTACCAATTCCTTTGTTTTTGATTTTGAATACCATAACTGATTATTAAATGAGATAACTGTTTAAAAATTAGATTCTGTTTCCATGGGAAACTCCTTTTTAAACAAATGAATAACATAGTACTTGATATTATCTCATTGCATGAATTGACAACTACATTTTGACTAAAAGAACGGATATCATTCTCTGTGTAAAATTTATTTTCAATCTTATGCTATGGTTTTAGATATTCTGTTAACACAGTAGCTTTGAGCTGCTTGCCAAAATTTGGTTTTTTGCTTTTCGCTGCCATCAATCAAAAATATTCAGTTGTTACCTTCACAGTTTTGAATGACAGGAGCAAAAAATATTTTACAACGAGCCTCGAAATGCCTGAGTTTGCAGAATATTAAAATTATAATTTCTATCATTAGAATTCTAAACCTAGTTCAAAGTAAAAAAAATCCCTCATTTTAGATGTTTATTTAAAAAATTCCTCCATGATTGTTTTGACATTCTTATACAGGCCCTTCTAAAGAGCTTCCCCCATCAATTGCTTTTTATCTTTAATTAAACTTCTCAGATTTCTTGTTATTGTAAGGATATACATTTCAGATGCAAGCAAATCTATCTTCTAAATTTAAAGCAAAATATAAACAGATAACACCTGTCAACAAGACCTCTGTACATTTAAAAGTTTACATAGGAAATAGTCCTGGTGTTGATAAGTGTTTTCAGGATGTAAATGAATGTCTATCAAAAAGGAATGCTTTAGAAGTAACTGTTTAGTAAAACAGCTCAGTTTGCTTATATTGCTTGACTGTCTTTCTGTTGTCTTTCTGTCATCAGCTTGTAATTAAAAGTGCAGTGAACATGAAAGGTTGAGCTAACTTTGCAGCCTTTTATGTAGTCATAAAAATATCTTATTCAAATTCATAAAATATGGCTGTTGTGTACCTTATTACATACTCATTTATGCTACTCAAGGTTAGCCTGTTTTCAGTGTCAAAACATTCGCCAAAACCGATGATCAAGTAAAGAATTGAATGCACGACTTTTACAATACAAACGTTTTTGAAACTCTTGGTCCTTCAATTCACTGGAATACACGAATATTCTACATGAAATTGTGGCTAAACCTGAGCAACATAGAACTTGAAACTGGAGTATTCCATAGAATGTGAATGGGACTAATCCAAGAGGTGTGTGTGTGGGTGGGTGGGTGGGTGGGTGGTGGTGAGGAGTTCTTGGAAAGGTATATATTGTACTTTCTTTATTGTGCTTCCTTGGTGTATTAGGGGTTAGAGGGGGGAGTAATGAAACCTGTCGCCATGGGATTTCATTGATATCATCTCAAACTCTTTGCCTCATCTCAGCAACAAAGCTTTATTCTAAAATCTTTTTTTTCTTTTTCTAGGCAAATGCCAAAGGGTGAGTAGCCTATTTTTAATTTTTATTATCCTAATCTTATTTCATTTGCTAGAAAATAATTTTTATTTATTTATTCATTTATTATTAATATTTTTTATAGTGTTCCAAACATAAGGATAGAAGATAAAGTGGTAAGTGTAAAAAACAATAAATGGGTGCTACGAAGGTGGCAACAAACACCTGAGTTTTTTTATTTTTTATTTTTATTATTATTTTTATTTATTATTAGTTTTAAAATTTCACAAAATCAAATCAATCAATCACAAATAATACACATTTCAAGAGAAGAATCACACTTCCCATTATGTAATGTTTAATAAACGAGCGGTAGTGTTTTATCGGGTATATATACCCGATAAAACATGATCTGCGAGTTTATTGAACGGCTTAAAAAACTCATGATGTAAGTTCTCATATGGTACGGAATTCTTTACAAAATGAACCAAGTTTGAAAGAGAAAATCCAAGTTAAAGTTTATGCAAATGAATACGAATCTATATCAGATATAAAACCTCCTTCACGGTCATGATTTCTATTGTGTTTCCTTCATGAATTATTAATGAGTTTCTTAAACCTATTATAATACAATCTACAAAATTACTTGATTCTCATTGGACAAGAGAAGCTCGTCCAATTCTAAAAACTTTCTAAACATCACTTATACCCATAAATTCAAAATTGCACTCAAGATCGTGTAATCTCCTATTCTAATTATTCAGCTTCTCATTAATCCCATATAGATAACTGTCCAAATATTTTCTTAATTGGACAGGTCTTGTTGACATGGGATTAATTAGGCAGCTATATAATTAATAGGTAATGGAATTTCATGCTGTCCAATCAAGAAATAATTAGACTCGAAAAAGTCCTCTGACTGCCAAATTGGACTCTGCCTATGGCCTCATCCAATTTTGCATTCCTCGGAATTTTCCTCGTCCATGGAGTCCTATTACATATATTAATTCACAAATCATACTCAACATTTTACTATTTTCAACTATAAGGCACTTATTCCTGCCCAATTTATTCATGATTTTTTAGTCAAATGATTTAAAAGCCCTAACTCCATGTACAGTATAAGTAAAAAAATTTTTTCTTTGCAGAAGAATGATATTGATACTATAGCACAACAGAAGCTGTCGGAAAAGGTAGAAGAATATGAATTGCAGATTGACGATTTCAAGGCTAAGCTTGAGCGAGCCAATAAGGTAGGCAAAAATATTGAACTAAGAAATATTTAAATAATAGTGAAGTCATGTTATCTTGACCCTCCTGATTCAAGATCTCCAGAATAATATTTATAGTGATGCTAGTAAATTGTCCTTGTTTTTATGCAGATGGCACTTAATAGTTCATTGGCAGATCTAGGGCGTGGGTTTTGGGGGCTGCAACCCCCCCTATGAGAGCCATCATGATTTTTTTTTTTTAAATGCCGAACACATTTCGCTCGCTTTTTTTTTCTATACGCAGTGTGTGGGACCTGAAACAACCATGCTCGCCTGCAGCAAATAATCATTATCATAAGACCTACTTCCATTTGGGAACCCTGTGCTACTTTCCCCGCCAAACAAGTACCTCAATCAATGCTACAACCCCCCCTTTGAAAAAATCCTGGATCAGCCCCTGTAGCTAGTAGCTAACAAACCCTCATTCCATGATTGAATTGGAATAGCAGATATTATGGATGCATGCAAATGAGATGCAAATGCGACAAGCACTGTATCGACCTGATAGACTCACTTGTATGATTCTTAAAACAAAAGAATATCCCATTGCAGGCTTAACTGTAATAACAGCTATTTTTTCAGAGGGAGAAAAACTGGGAACCCAGAAAAAACCCTCGAAGCACAGGAGAGAACCAACTGAAAACAATACTTACACATATGACACTAATAGATACTAGAGAAAAACATTTGAGCATGCATGCATTTCAACATGTTTTCTAAGGATTTAGAAGAGTTTGAGTGAGAAAATAAATGTTTGTTTTCTCCAAGTATACAAAAAAGTTCGCGAGTATACTTTTGTCAGACCAAGATACTGTATTAAAAAACACAATATGAAAGAATTAGCCTTAAGTTTCAAGCATGGACACTAAGTTTTGGCATTTTGTAAAGTCCAATTTATCAGACATGTTTGAAAGTAAAATTTACATATGTTTTGACTAATTTGCATACAGATTCAGAGCATAGCGCAGGATGTTTTCATATGTGTCACACTGATATACAAATGAATCAAACCCATGTCACATAGGTGAGAAGTGAGTGCTCTCACAGCTACGCAGACCTATGCAAGTCCTTGAGGATCTGGGTCTCAAGAGAATATATCAAGGACTTTATGAAGTTGTAGAGTGTGGATAAAACTATGAACCTCTTATTAACTATGACATTTCTGATTTCTTTTTGTACAGGATTTGGAACAGTTGAGACTCGATAACCAGCGACTTAAAGATGAGAATAGTGCATTACTACGTGTAGTCAATCAATTATCTACCAAGAAAAAATGAGCCGCCTAATGTAATTATAACTGATGCTTGTTACTGTAGGTTAGTTGTTATTACAGTATGTCAGATAGTATATAACCATGCATATGGACGATTTGCAAGATAATATTTACTATGCCGAGGAGTTCCTGACAATCCCTATCTCTATGCATACCATATAAGAAAAGTGGGTGGGGTTGTCAATGAATTATAATAAATTCTCCTTACTCGTTACTTTAGTAAAAGAATAGAACGATATAGGAGAATTTACGCCTTCATCATAATCTTCTGTCACAGAATATCTTGTGATGCATTGTTCCAAGAGCAGCTGCCATGGTGCTGAAGATGTTCATAAATTAATAATTCTCAGTGTTCCTTGAGTATGGTGCTAATTCTTGACCAGGTTAATCTTTGCCTTCTTTAGGAGACTAATCATGAGTTTTGTGGCTAAAAATAATGGCTGCTCAAAAGACAATGCCTGGCCAAAGTTAGTACTTATCTAGCATTGTACCCAAGCTAGACCACAATGCAACACCTCTTAGGCCTGTCAACTTGACCATTCACATTGATAGATCACATGTCGATCAGTCCAATTAGGCAAATCATCATGTCTGGCCACTGAGCAACTGTCATTTTCAGCCCTGCTTGAATTATGTAGTACTAGCATGAAATGTGGCAATAAATTTGGAATTTCACCTTCCTGAAGTCCAAAGAAAATGGTAGCAATCTCTTGGTGCATAGGATTGTTGGACAGGAATTGGGGTGACACATGTATTCATGGTAGTGGTTCATGATTTGAGTCCCACAATCAACAAATCCAAAGTCTTCCTTTCAACTTCAGAAGGCATTTTTTTTATTTATCAGACTGTGCTAACTGTAAAACAGACCAAAGGCAAGAATAGTATCTGTGTGGAACAGAGAAGGTTTACATAAGCGTAAAAAAAATCATACTTGGAATCAATCTAATGGTTCTGTCTGTTAGAGGGATTCTTTTTCTTTACGCTCTTTCAAAAGCTCTCTTAGGTAAAAAGCCAGGCTAAAGTAGCAATACAGTACTCTGCTGATATTTTTCTAAACAGAAATGGAAACTTCGAAATTGGTTTACCCAATAAGGCTGCTACCTTAGTATACCTTGAAAACTCCAAGAACTCTCATAAGATAAGGCTGTTTAAATACTGAATTCTGCTTTTTAAAAGAGTATATTTTTGTATTCTCCCAAAAATTGGACTAAAACATTAGGATGGTCACTTAAAAAAAGTGGTTTTTTTTAATTTTAATAATTGGAAATTAATGGCGGGCACTTGGCATCCAGAATAGGTCCACTCAGCTTAAAGATGTATATCCAACGACGTAAGAAGAAAATAGGTTTGACAATACTTCGTTCTAACAAGCTAAATTCCAATTCAATCTATAGGTTAGCTATGCCCTGACTTTGATCAGCCCAAAGGTCGTTTTAGGGTCCAATCTGTGTGTTAGCCATGCCCTGACTTGGATCCGCCCAGAGGTTGTTTTAGGGTCCAATCCGTGTGCCAGCCATGCCCTGACTTTGATCAGCCCAAAGGTCGTTTTAAGGTCCAATCCGTGTGCCAGCCATGCCCTGACTTTGATCAGCCCCAAAGTCCCAGGGTGTTGATAAAAATTGAAGGCTTTCCAACAATTCAACAGCAAATAGTAAAAAATATATAAATCTGCTGCTTTTTACATCTCACAATGTGGAAAGATTTTTGTGGATTTGACCCAAATTTGACCACTTTAAAGAAAACACTTTCCTAAACTCGAAAATTTACAAACAATATTTTCCTACCGTTACAAATAGTATTTTCCACATTAAAAAAACACAAATGAAAAGAACCATGAGAATTTGAAATTTTTAGGTGCCTTTTCGAATCAAATTTTTAAATTCTTGGTGATACCCAGTACCTGTTGATGCCCAAGAGGCTTTTTTCATTGGACAAATTTGTATTTCTAAGATAC
Organism: Actinia equina; assembly: GCA_011057435.1. Lineage (NCBI taxonomy): Eukaryota > Metazoa > Cnidaria > Anthozoa > Actiniaria > Actiniidae > Actinia > Actinia equina. The sequence continues at coordinate 462,340 of WHPX01001469.1, forward strand.
TAGAAAGAGTAAAAGCTGCTATAAACTTGATAAAATTCAGGCTTGCATTCTTAGGTATAGCAAATTTTACTGATATGCTCTAGGAAGGCTTCACTTTCATAATAACTGCATTATTCAGATGCTGCATTCTGTATAGATGGTTTACTCTATCGTGATGGCACCCATGACAGGAGGCAGGAACAATTAAATCTGGTTTTTACATGAGGAAGAATTCAGTTTCCCAAGGGAAAAAGACTATTTTGTGTTTTCTGTCATGGCTGCCATCACGTGGTGGTGCAAAGCCTTTATTGATGCCATTTTCCAGTTGCAATTAAAATACAGTCCATTTGATTACAAAAATATTGCATAAGATATTTACTGTAAGCTTATAACAAAAGTGAACATAAAACAGCTTGTATTTTTATATAATGAATAACTACCCATTTTGAAATGCCATTTTTTCACATGAATGAGAGGTGGTCTAGGAATGTATTTTTAAGGGCAGCAAAGATTTTGTAATAAGGGAGGAGAGATTGAGGATAATATGTCATTCTTGGACAGAATGACAAAAACTTGGGGGGGAGGGGAGGGGGTAATGTCATTAGTGCACTTTTTCCACGTGTATAGTTAGATCTTGTAACTATTATTATTGTATATCATTGTGACCAGTATTTTGTAGTCCAAAATCTGTGACTGTAGAAAATAGAGGTTAGATATAGGCCAGATTCTAAAGTGTTGGTTATAATGCATGAGAATGAGGCTTCTAGGGCAGAGCTAAGAATTGGTATTTTGATCAAGAGAAAAATTTAAAACTATTAAAATGTGAAATTTTAAGAATAGAAATGAGAGATTCCATTGACCACTTTCAATATATTAAAATTGTATAATTTAGATTCAATTAGTAAAGGAAATCGCACGATCTTTAGTACAATTTGGAATTTATAGGTACGAGTGATGTTTTGAAAGAGTGAGACCTTTCAAAACATCACGAGTGTATAAATTCTGAATTGTTTGAGAAGATTGTGCGATTTTTTGTTTAAAATACACTCAACAAAACTGAGCAACTTAAATTGGACTCTACAGTCAGTACAATTTGGGATTTAATTGTACTCCTCTGTGCAATCAGAATCGAGTAATTTTGTTAAGTGTATTATCATAAGATAGATTTGTCGAGTAGTGAACTGAACTAAAATTATTACCAAAATTTTCTTATTATTCAGTGCAAAAGGGAAGGAAAGTCGTATATGGTACATTATCTTATTCCCACCAATAAATGTATTTGGTGATCCATGTGCCTTGTAACAATATAGATGAAGTACCATACCGACTAAAGCCTCACAATCAAGTATGAATTTTAAGATATTGAATGTGGCCAATTGGTAGAGGTTTTGCTTGATCAAGTGACAGCATACGAAACCTCTATATAATGTTGCCCTAGAAGCCTCATTTTCATGCAGTATTGTACCCTCTTCAGAATGAGACTGCTAGGTGTATCTGACAATAGAGTGGTTTTAGGGTTATCTATTATAAATGACGACTACTTTGAAACCTATCTTTGGTAATTATATGAATATAGAATTGTTTTCTATTTTATTCCTTGGTAATGTGTCCTCTTTCTCTTTTATCATGAATTTTTACCAATGTGGCGGCCATCTTGAATTCTATTTATTGAATGTGCAGTCCCAAAAATTATCCATACCCCCCTCACGGAGGAATATTTGTAAGACACCCCCTACCCCCTGGAAATTCCAATTTTCTTCCATACAAACTCTGTAATTTTTGTTCTTTCTCTGACCCCCCCTACTCTTCGGAAATTCCAAATTCCTCTGTGGGGTGGGTATGGATGATTTCTGGAACTACACAATGAGTCATCATGGGATGCTAAGGGGGCAACTGCCACTCTGTGCTTTATAAATTTTCGACGTTTGCCCCTTAACATTCAATAATTCAAGATGGCCACTGTAAATGACTTACTTATTCAGTATAAATACAGACATTGAAAATGAAATGAAAATGACACATGGTTTTGGATGGGTTGCACCCAAGATAAATAGGTCTGGAGGAGAAAATACTGTAAGAGTTCCATTCCATTTGTCTCTCTTTGCCCTTCCCCACCCCATCAGACACAGTTAAACCTGAGTAGTCCTTACAACTAAGTCCCTCATTGAGTAAGCAACCTCTTATCTGGTTTTGATCATGTCTTACATGGGGACTGCCCCATATCGTAACTTGTTCGGTTAATTTTGAAAGGATTCGTCAAAAATTCCACCCTATATCGCGATGTCTTTGCCAAGACCAGTATGTAATTACAGCACGCATAACATGCCGTAACATTGAATTGGCTTCACATTCCAGTAATTCATCCAATCAAAACGCGTAGTTACGGTTACGGTAAAATACGGTACAGCTGCGGACTAGCCGTTTCGTTTTCTACTCATACTAAACCGCTTTATGCTTGCCATGTTTCACTCTACGTTACGTTATTCAGCTGTCATCTCATTCCATGCCCAGTCATTCACATTAATACTTTAAATATTCTTTTTTTCAAAAATCCAAGTTTGTTTCTCACTATCGTCGAACGCAAAATGCGTCCCTTTGATTTCATAACCACATTTCAATATATGTTGGACCAGAGCATCAACTTGAGAGGATTTTAACGGAAACTCCATCTGCGCACCTTTGGTTACCTTGTCCCCAGTCAAGAACTCAAACCCTTCACCTGTATTAAGTCTTCCGCCGAGATTTTCAATGTTAGGAATGATGTTAACAAGGTTATTGACCTCGCCAGCAAGAACCGCGCCCTCTTTACTGCAACTTAAACGAAGATTAAAATTCTGTTTCACGTATTTTGATTTCTCTTTCTTTAGCGCTTCCACCAATGGCTCGATCTCGTAGTATTCCGCTTCGCTTTCAAGTTCATCAAATTCTTTAAAGTTAAGAGGAAGCTTCAACTTCCTGCTTCGTAGGAAACTCAAGATATATCGAAACGTCGCTCCATCTCGATCAATGAAGATGTTACCTCTAGGATCCTTGGCCAAAGGGATAATCCCATTACACATCTTCGCTAACCTAGACTCGGAGAACTGCGTCAAGGTATAAGACGTCGAGTGGTAGTGATATCCTCCGACGTTTAAACTCACAACAGACGGAAATACAAAGATTGCTTGCTCTAAGATTCCATCTTGTTCAATGACTTCACTCGTACGGTATATACGAAGCTTGGGAGTTTTGTCATTTTCTTTTTTCTCTTCTACCGAGTCTGAGAGAGGAATTATTAAGTCCTTTACTGCGGAAGGATCTTTAGTAACGTCACTAGAAGCGTTTGCTTTTTCTGTTGACATTGTGGAGTGTTTTTAAAGAAACAGTTTGGTTGTATTATTGGATGGCTAGAACCCCAGTCCACCTGTTGTGATGGCATGTGCGCGCGCTAATGATCATGACTGAAACACTCATGGCAGAGCTGAAAAAGGCCAAAAGAACTTGACCTGCGAATAACCTTACTTTTTACTACAAACTAATTAATAACTTTCATAAAATATATTATTGCGCAAGAAGTTTTTGATGGTGCAGACGCACTTCTCCGAGCTCTGAAAAGGAAACCGCGTTGAATTAAATGGCCAGCCCCATTTAATCCTGGCTTTTCTGGCAGTAGTTTCTTGCATATCTTTGAGTGCGTGCGCAGTCGTATTAAAAGAACAGGTCGACAAGTAAAGCTCATCTCTATCTTCTCTGTAACTTTGATGAATTTTTAAATCAAAAATCATGCTTCTAAAAAAAGATCACGCGTGTACATTGTACCACACCCCACGAAATGCGCGAAGTGACATTAAAAAAATTAGGGGGTAGTAGAGCGCTTTTTAAAACAATTGTGTACCACGTGACTTCTTCATGACACATACTTGTCAATCATTTTTTTAGAAGAATTAGTAGGTTCAATTTGGGTCAGCATCTAAATATAACTATCTGTTCGTTACGGTAGCACATGAAAACGTCAAACACAGAAAATTGATGAAGATACAACATCGGTATAGCACAATAATGTTGTAAATATTAAAAAATCTTGCTTTTTATGTAGGTTTTTTTGACTTAGAGACATCAGATGTGTCTACTTGCTTCTTTCAGAATGTAAAGAATGAGATTATATTGTTGTCTTATCCTCGAGAACCAGACATTTTGATATTCAAATTAGTGTGCTTAGAGATCAACAGCTCAATCCTTCTGTTCTGGATATAGAAATGTCTTCAAATTTAACTCAGTATATAAAATAACTGATGCAAAGCTAAGTTCTTACGAACATATTTCTAGGATGTTCCATTCAAGTCACAGCAATTTTCGTGCCGACTGGTCCATGGAATCTGAAGATATATATATATATATATTTCCAGTGTTTGTTTAAGTCTCAAGGACGTGATCGAAGTATTGAGTGTTAATATTCTTTAATTAATATCTTGTAACTGACACTGACTACACAGGGAGGCGAGAGACAGGAGAGGGAGGGCCCGGGGGGAGGGGGGACGGGGTAAAAGTATCGGGTATGCTCGTCGGATGTTTTCAACAATCCGAGCGAACGTGATTTACAAAGGGCGTGGCTGGACGATTTCAAACAAAATTCATAAATGGCTGTTCAAATGTTTGCCTAAGTATTATTCTGAGCACCTGATCTATGCGTAATTATAAAATACAAGTTATTCTAAGCTCTTATGATGCATTTGTAATATATGACTAGAAAATTACGATAACTTTTCCATATTGTGAAAGAATTTCCTTTCACTGGATGTGATCTAATTCACGAGGTCCTTTCACTGGATGTGATCTAATTCACGAGGTCCTTTCACTGGATGTGATCTAATTCACGAGGTCCTTTCACTGGATGTGATCTAATTCACGAGGTCCTTTCACTGGATGTGATCTAATTCACAAGGTCCTTTCACTAGATGTGATCTAATCCCACGAGGTCCTTTCACTAGATGTGATCTAATTCACGAGGTCCTTTCACTGGGTGTGATCTAGTGAGGTCCTTTCACTAGATGTGATCTAATTCACGAGGTCCTTTCACTGGATGTGATCTAGTGAGGTCCTTTCACTGGATGTGATCTAGTGAGGTCCTTTCACTAGATGTGATCTAATTCACGAGGTCCTTTCACTGGATGTGATCTAGTGAGGTCCTTTCACTGGATGTGATCTAGTGAGGTCCTTTCACTAGATGTGATCTAATTCACGAGGTCCTTTCACTGGATGTGATCTAATTCACGAGGTCCTTTCACTGGATGTGATCTAATTCACGAGGTCCTTTCACTGGATGTGATCTAATTCACGATGTCCTTTCACTGGGTGTGATCTAATTCAAGTGGTCCTTTCACTAAACTCCACATGAGGCGAACCTAATGACATCCTTGTTATCTATTATTTCAATTAGGTTCGGCTCATGTGAAGGCGGCTCCACGTTTGACCTGAGCCTATTTTTTTCACAGCCATCGGAATATAATAATCAAAATAAATGGCATATTTCTTGGTCAACGCAAAACAATAAATAAATAAATAAGATAGATAACAAGAAAGTTAAATTATTGGATGAATATGGTTTAAGAGTTTAGAAGCTTCAAAGGTAATGAAACAGATGTAAGGATTTCGGAATGAAACGCGTAAAACATGACGTTTTGTTGGCTTTATGACTGGTGATATAACCTTCATCAGAAATCCTTACATTCAATATATCAAAACGCGAAAGCCTGAAAGATACTGCAACAAATTGTATTCAACTGAAAGTTACAAAAGAGTTATGCAAAAAAAAAAAAAAAGTTAAGTAGCAACTAGTTTCAAGTCACCCATCCTGGTACTAACTTCGCTAAACCAGACTTGACTCAGTGTCATTGATGTCCAAGGTTTTTCCACTGGACCACGGTTCCTGGGGAATCTGCATAACAATAGCCGTGAAAACAATGCACCAAATAGACTAGACTTTTTAGCAGTAAATTTTCAACCGATTCCGTGCGTGGCAGAGATGCAAGGGATTAGCCGATATGGTCTGGGGGCCGGCTGGTCTCTCCCCTGATGCTTCGGCTAGAACATTTTCTTGCGTAATTCGTGCACTCAAGGGCAGAAGGATTTAATCGCCGTCAGGTCCGAAGTCCATACGACGCCTCAGCTCTGCGGATGTCTCGGGGGTATGGCAAAATAGAGTCGAGTTTTTTTTTTTAAATTGCCGTTGGTTGGTTTCTTTCTTTAGTTTTGTTTCCCTCACTATTTTCTTATTTTTCTATTTTGCAGAAGAATGTAAGCCAAGAGGCTGAATATATTTTGGTTTTTCATACCAGTAAGACATATTAGAAGGAATTGTTTGTAATAATCAACAAAAAAAAGAAAGAAAGAAAAAAAAGAAAGGAAGGAAGGAAGAAAGAAAGAAAAGAGAAGAAAAAAGGGAAAACGAAGAAGAAGAAACAAACATTTGCAAACTAACTGGGCTGGCTTGGTTGCTAAATGCCGCAAAAGTCCTGGTAACTTAACGCGCAATGATTTCTGGGTAAAAGAAGTCAAGATGGCCGAAAAGACGGAAAAAATGGACGACTTACAAAAAAGACTGAAAAAATAACTTAAAATGGATAATACTCAAAGAGAAGTAGAGCCGAAGGAAGGAGAAATTAGTGATCTTGAAGATGGGGAGATTAAAGATGATGAAACCCCTGAAAATCTGGCAAAAATTCCGTTAATTAGCGAGCCTCCTCATCAAGTTTTGCAAGGCAGTGATTTCCCTCGTTTCGATAACACGAACACTGGAAGTTTCCAAGGTGGAAATGTTAATTATTTTAATGCAAGAAGAGCGAAACTACCCCGGAGAAGAGATTCTGGGCCTCCTCCTAGGTTTATTGAGGAGGAAAGTCGGTTTAGGGAACAAGAAAGCCCTCGAATGAGAACTCGACCTTCTTTTCTTCATCACTCGAGTAATCTGAACGTTCCGCGACAGGCCAACTTACCATGGATAAAGAATGTGCCCAAGCGTATCCTTAAAAACTTTACAATTGATTATTGATACTTAGAAAAATAAGGTTTTATTTATAGACAAAGATAAGATGCTTTTTTTATCTCTTTAATACGATAGGCTAATGTAATTAATTTAGATGAAATTTAAGTTTACTTTTTATTGGGAGGGACACGTAAAATATCCGTTTGTTCTCTCCCGAGGAAAAATGGAATTTGCAAAGCGTGTGGAGGGTCATAGTAGGTGGCATTTCCTTTACAGCTCTGTCTTACGCTGTTGTGCAGTTCAAGACTGAAAATATCTATATGGAAAAGAGCGCTATATAAATATCATAGTCATCATCATCAAGACTGTGGTTTGCGGGTTCAATTGTCAGCTGAATTACATGTGAAACAAGATGGTTTGGTTCTCTCCCTTGCTATAGAGGTTGTGCACCATCACGTGACAGCAGCCATGTTGGATGGCAGGAACAATAAAATCAGAGAAGAGAATTGAATTCCTTAGAGTAAAGGGATCTTATTGTTCTTCCATCTAACCACAGGCAGTCCAAGCTTTATTATGGGTGCCAGCTCGTTATGGTGCAAAACCTCTGAGGGGTATTTCTCTGGTTTCTTCAGTTTTCCAGCCTCTGTAAGTATGGCGATAGTGCATATAGAGCAAACTTCATGGAAGAACCCTTAACAGGGAGTGATGTTTATATAATATCTCCACCACGCATATGTATTCTCTAGAACTAAACATATTGTTTGCAAATCATACATAGATACTTCAAACAATGCAAATAATATAGATAGCTAGCTTACTAATTACTAACTTTGTGCTATTGGTTGCCTAAGTCTAATTAGTTAAAGAAATAGGCGAGCCGTGACGGGTAAACTAGTGCATGTGTGCTACTCAAGGGGCGCATTTTAAAATATTTTTAAACACAGTTACAAAAACTGAAAAAATATTTGATTGTACATGCTTTTCCTTCATATAATTTTACATGTTCACATTTTCGTGCCCTTGTCATGCCTCACTGAATTCCTATGTCTTGTCTAATTAAGTGCTAACTATCTCCTATTTCATCCTAACTATTTCACGGGAATATTATTTGCACTCTAGTTTACTTTTTAATACTTTATGATTTTCTTCTTAACCTAATTCCCAGTAGCACCAAACCAACCAACCCCATTTACTCCTCCAATACACAAGAGACCAAAACCCTTCCCACAACAACAGAGACCAAGATCGCCCTCCCCAGAAGCAGATAATATAGATGATTTTGACCTACTACTTGAGCGACATAAACTTATACAACTACAGCTTGATAAATTAGAGAGGGAAGAATCGGCAGCGATGCTCGAAAATGAAGATTTCATAGATGATAGTTTTGTGGACATTCCAGTAGACACTGATATCAATAATATAAAAGGTGATAAAGTGACAAAAAGTATAGAAAAAGGAGATTCTGGTAAAAATACTTTAAAAACAAATGATAACGAACAGGATGTGGACAAAAATTTGCCAAAGAATTTTGAGCCATTTAAGATTAAACCATTGCGACCACCCGTACCTTCACTTAAGGAACTAAGTAACAGAGAACAACAAAAAAATATAGATGAAGCAATGGATGGTTTAGGGTCTGTTCACATCGGCAATGAAACTAAAAATATTGATGCTAATCAAGATGGTCAGATTACCTCTCCAAAAAGCAACACTATGGAGAATTCTCAAACTATTGTCCAAGTTACTGCCAAGAAAGTGAAACGCCGAAGACGCCGCAAAAGACAAAAAGATATGCGGAAAGCTAATGCTCTTAATAAAGGGATTAATATCAATTACTCTGGTAGGGATTTTAACGTAGATGTGCATAGGACTGTAGAAGAAAATACTCTAGACTCTCGTTTGATGCAGTTGGCATCGTCATCAACAATGAATACTGCAGAAATGGAGAAAAAGATGAGGTATGCGTTATTAATACCATCTAGATTTTATACTGTGACCCCCAAAAATTTCTCACTTAAACCAAGCAAAAGTTACTTGTTGTAAATAGGTTACCACATCAAAATGGTATGTTAATGAAGTCATGGTTCTGAATCTCCTTTGTTAGCATTGCTTTGTCCCACAAACTTTTTAGGCGTCACACAGTGCGATGTTGCGTGTGAAAGCACATGCAGCATTGCACCATGATTTCCGCACCATGTGTCTGTTCACACCCTGTGTCCACACTGTGTGTCTGTCCGCCCTAAGTACTGTGTCCACACCTTTACTTAACGCTACTCACATATCTGAATGACAGGACCAGTGCTGAACAGCAGAAGAAGAGAAGAGAGAGACTAAAACAATGGCAGCAGTCTCGCAAACAGGACCCCAAGTCTGATGCAAGGTCTGGTAAGGGGCGTGGAGATAATTTGGAGAAGTATGCATCACCAGGTGGAAGACCTATATCAGATGGTAAGGACTTTGAGACAGATGACTATCTGGAGGCTCCTATGGACGTCGAGAGTGATACACCAGGTGAATACCCAGTATTTATAATATTTTAGTAATGTATTTTTAACATGCATAAGAAGTATAATTATGTTATCTGCACACCTACCAACCTGCCATCCTAAACTTTTACCCAACAGAACCAACAACCCACAGACCTACCATCCTACCTTAACTTCTAAACAACCACCCTGTCATCTGCATACCTACGAACCTAACATAACTTCTACTCACCCACCCACCTACCTACCTACCTGCCTACGAACTACAGGACTCCCTACGTACTTATAGGACTACAGTACCTACCTACCTACCTAATTTTAATTCATGTTTATAGATGGTCCAGTTTTGCCTCTAATTGAAGAGACAGGTGACGATGTTCCTCCACCCCCTCCCCCTCCACCAGCAAGAGAACAAGGTACTCAAAAAACATTCATAAACCCCACTTTTTTCACTTTTCTATATGTTTTATTCACTTATTCAAGTTCACAGCTTTATAAAATAACAGCTAGTCACCAGACAGTGTCTGGCCAGAATATAGTCAACTCTGGTTACAGTGAACACCCTCAGAATCGTCACTTGGTGTCATTAATAGAGAACGTCTGCAATAGCTAGAATTAATTACGGTCATTTCTTTGTCAGTATTTTTGTCGGGGAATTTTTTTCCTGTTCATAATAGCAATGTGTTCTTAATATTGGGTTGTCCCCAAGGCGAGAGTTGACTATAGTTCCCTTCAGAGTTCCCTGTACCATCTTGAAAGGAAGTCATGCCTTTGATCGAAGCTGTCATTTGAAGTCATGGATATTTAGATATCTTATTTAATTATTTTTTCCATTTCTAGAACTGATGGCTTTGATGCAGCAACAACAAATGGTATACAAACAAAATCAATTCCTTCATGAATTCTACCATTTCCTTATTTATTTGATGATTTATTAACTTATTTGATTCTCATTTATTTCTCAAAGGCTTACAATGCTTTTTCAGTCCAAAATATGCTAAACCAGGTAATTATTGGCAAAGCTTGTATCTTACAACATCCTTATGATATATCATGCAATTACCTTTACCTATAAAAGAAAGACAAACTGACACAAAACTCTATATATTTTACATCATCTCTGTTTTGTTTTGCCCCCTGGCAAGATGGCCGCTGGATTGCAAAGTAGTCCATTGATGTACAATATGTAGTTCCAGAAATTATCCATACCCACCCCACAGAGGAATTTGGAATTTCCGAAGAGTAGGGGTGTCAGAGAAAGAACAAAAATTACAGAGTTTGTATGGAAGAAAATTGGAATTTCTGGGGTTGGGGGGGTGTCTTAAAAAAATTTTCTGTGAGGGGGGTATGGATAATTTTTGGAAATACACAATACAATAATAATCAATTGTACCCAGTATGTACTGTAATTAAATCTTATGTGTTTGTAGGTCCATGTTTCACCCAACATCCATGGCTTCTATCCTCCGGGACAGATCGTAAGCATACACTCATTTTAAAAAACATGTTGGTCTGAGGACTGAAATGGCCAATCTGAAACTAAATGGAATTTTTGGAGGTTTTGTGTTTTCTGGCTAAAATAAGAAAAATAAAACTTCTCACTTGAAGGCCATGCTTCATATTCCAATTTGAAAGAAAACTATGTTGTTTGTCTTTGAATGAATGTATTACAATTTATGGCATGATATTCAGATCTCAGACCAACAACGTTTTTAAAAATAGGTACAGTGTATATAAATATTTAGCTATTGCCGTCAAGTTTGTAATGGTGGTTTAAGATAAATTGTCAATTTTTGTGGAGAGAGGAAAACTTGAGGTAGAGCCAAGAGAAAAATCCTCAATCAACACCATATTGAAGAAATAGAAAACGCGTGCACGTGCTGTGTGCAGTCATAAAGCACGCGGGGGATGGCAGAACACGAGAGAAGTGTTAGGAGAAGCACGACATGTAGTGGAGTGCTTCTGGACACTTCTCAAGTGTTCTGCCAATCCCCAAGTGCTTTATAACAGCACACAGCACAGCAAGCAGGTTTTTTATTTCTTTTATGAAATACAAATTACAATAATCATTATTTTAGATAGGAATCACGCAACGGAATGTGCGTGAGCGTGCAATGTGCTCTCATAAAGCACACGCTCTAAGCCAATCAGAACGTGACATTCATAACAGTTATTTTATAAAACCATTAATCAACTCTCCTTATATTGTTGTTTCAGATCTATGGTGATTGGTCTGGTAATTTTGCTTCAGCATCTATGAATAGGGAGGCTATTGCTAAAGACATGGTACCACCTTCTTCAGGTATACTCTACATGTGTGTTCTTATATGATAATTGAATGTCAATGAGTGTGTTGCTAACCAACCACTTACTTACACCTTACTGACCAGTTACTGACACCTTACCAACCACTTAATGACACCTTACCAACCACTTACTGACACCTTACCAACACCTTACTAACACCTTACCAACACCTTACCAACACCTTACCAACACCTTACCAGACACCTTACCAACACCTTACCAACACCTTACCAGACACCTTACCAGACACCTTACCAGACACCTTACCAACACTTTACCAGACACCTACCAGACACCTTACCAGACACCTTACCAGACACCTTACCAGACACCTTACCAGACACCTTACCAGACACCTTACCAGACACCTTACCAGACACCTTACCAGACACCTTACCAGACACCTTACCAGACACCTTACCAGACACCTTACCAGGACACCTTACCAGACACCTTACCAGACACCCTTACCAACACCTTACCAGACACCTTACCAGACACCTTACCAGACACCTTACCAGGCACCTTACCAGACACCTTACCAGACACCTTACCAGACGCCTTACCAGACACCTTACCAGACACCTTTAACCTCATAGTTATACCTTACACAGTAGCCAACTATTTACTAACTAGTTTTTTAATTTAGTGTTGTCAATTCTTTTCACCAGGGCAAGGAGATCTTTCACCTTCACTACAACAACCATAACAAAGAAGGCCAGATAACACCAACAGAAGAAATAGAAGAAGAAGAAGATGATGATGATGATGAAGCTGCATTACTCAGAGAGATACTTCTGAAGTCTGTGGCTAAGAAGAGAGCAGCTAAGAGTATTGACTTGAAGGTGATTACTGAATAAATAGAAAATATTTAGAATATTAAAATATAAGAAAAAATTCAATTATTAAAGAATTGCTTGGTTTGTGCGTGTGCATATGGGTTCGGCAGAACACAAGAGCATTAGGTGAAGCGTGACGCATAGCTCAGTGCTTAATTGCAATACTTCTCGAGTGTTCTGCCAACAGCCTACTGCTTTATAACTGCACACAGCTCAAGTAATTTTTTATTTCTTTTAAAATAATAATATAAATTAGAATGTCCTTATTATAAATATACGAATGACACAATGAAAAGTGTGTGCACTCTACAGTGTCCCAACCAATCAGAAAGTGAGATTTATATGATGGAATGACAAGTTGGGAGTTTTCAGGATGATGTTGTTACAAAATGAGAAGTGGAGAAAGAATTTATGGGATTGGAATTAAGTTTAGTGGTATATTTGTTTAAAAATCACTGAATTGAGAATGATTGGGGGAAATGCAGATTTTAGTCCTAATTTTTAGTCTTATTCTCTACTTTCACATCCCCATAATACTTTGAGTCTTTGGGGGGTAACCAGAGGGTAAAAACCCACTTATTTTGCTGAAGGCTGTTCAGACAATGTTGACAATACCTTGCTTGGTATCCAAAAATAAAATGAAGAAGTAAAAAAAACAGAAAAAGATAGAAGCTTGAAGACGCTTAAGGTAAATTTTAAACATTTGTTCGTAAGTCAATGCATTTTCTGTAAGACCAAAACTCTTGATGATCTGTACACGCAAAAATAACTTGGAATAAACTGATAATCAGTATTGTACAGATAAAAGCAGGTATAGTATAAATTCAATTTTAAAAATTTTCAATTTGGGAAGGTTTTTTGATTGGTTACCCCCCAAAGACGCAAGGCATTATGGGGATGTGAAAGTCGAAAATATGTTATTTAATGATATTTATTTATAGGAAATGAAATCCCAGTCAGCACCGGCCAGTCCAAGTACAGCAACATCCATAAAAGAGTCTGTTAAACCAACTGTTTACAAGACTACCAACACAAGCCAAGCTAACTTTAAGTCTGTTCAGCAACCAAATACTATTAATAAGGTATGTATGAAATATTCTATCCTAACAGTTTCCAGTATTTTACCAGTCATAGTCCTGGGTATAATGTTTTCCCATTTCAAACCAAGTGTCATTCCCTAAAGTGTTATTTCTTTATGTGTTGGTTGTGCAACGAGCTCAGTCTGTAGTGTAGTGCCAAAGCTAGTGGTGAATAAAACCTCCAAATGTATTACAACCAGAGTCCAATGGAGCTGCTCTGAGGGTGCAGGCATGCAAGCTTGAGAAGACACATGCATACTACTCAAGCAAGGAAACTTTAAACTTCTGAAATGGCAAAACATTATGCCCTAGATAGAGGTCAATATGTTCTCCTGTAGGTGTCTATCTCCCCCTCCCCTCAATATGAACCTGTAGTCATCTCTATTATATTACCCCATTTTACTGTTATTTCTCATTTTACTGTGTTTTGCTATGTTCTCCTGTAGGTGCCTATCCAGCCCCCTCAACATGACCCTGTAGTCATTCGACTTGGGGAAGACTCAGATTCCTCTGATGAAGAAATGTATCAACAAGAGAGCCATATACAGCAAAGAGGAGGGTTCTTTGGTAGTCTTGATATGATGCTTAAACAAGCTAGAAATTCAGTAGAGGTGAGTAATACTATGATTCTATTATGTTGTTATACATTATACTCACTATATGGCCTCACATTGGCTGAGAGTATTCTGCCAGTATTCTATACTAGGTGAACATTATGTTAATAGAGACTTTGCACGATCACACCATGGCACCCATGACAGAAGGCACAACAATAGTCGTTCTCCCCAGGGAAACTGAATTCTTTCTTATGTAAATTAGATTAGACCAGATTCAATTGTTCCTGCCTCCTGTCATGGTGGTGCAAAGCCTCTATAGTTAATCTTTTGAATTGGACCCTCCCTCCAGCCTACCTCCGATGGGGAAAATATGTACAACCAGTCTTACCCCTCCCCAGTAGGAAAAAATGTGTACAGTTACTCTCACTCACCCCTCACCCTTTGGTAAAAAATGTGTACAGTTGCCTCATATCCTTCCCCAATGGGAAAAATGTGTGTACACCTGCTCTTACCCCTCTCCTGCTCTCCCCCTTTCTCTAGAGGGGGAGGGGTGATAGAGGCTGCACAGCACCTATTGTCTGGGGTTGCATGTACTACGATTTAAACTTTGATCTATGGTGTCCATGTTGTGATAGTAAGAGCAAAGAAAAGGCTAATTTTAAAGTCTGTCTCTGTTTTGTAGAATTCAAAGCCCAAACCAGAATCTAAAATTGAAATCACAGAGGTGATGACAGTACCCAAGACACCTGATGCCTTGGCTCACTTACCAGAAGAAAGAAGAGCTGAATATAGGCGTCTGAAGGAACAGTTAGCGCAACATGAAGGAAGAAAGACTAGACAACCATTGTCAGATATCAGCCAGGATAAAGGTTAGCTTAGGTTGGGATTGGATGGGATTGAATGGAAATTGAATGAGATTCTGTGGAAATTAGATAGCATTTCATAGGAATGAGACAACATCTTAGTCATGATCATTGAATGGGATTTTATGTGAGATTGGATAAACATTTATGAGAATTGAATGGGATTTTATGTAAGATTGGATGAACATTCATGAGAATTGAATGTGATTTTATGTGAGATTGGATGAACATTTATGAGAATTGAATGGGATTTTATGTGCGTTTGGATGACCATTTATGAGAATTGAATGGGATTTTATGTGCGTCTGGATGACCATTTATGAGAATTGAATGGGATTTTACATGTATGCAAGTTTGAATGAACATTGACAAAATTGATTGGAAATTTAAGCAACATTGAATGACCAATTATGGGTATTAAATGGTATTTTTAAGTGAGATTGGATGAATATTTATGAGAATTGAATAGGATTTCATGTGAGCTTGAATAGACATTTTTTTGGATGACACCATATTTTTTACAATTATGAGTATGTGTCATTGGAAAGCTCGTATTAACCAAGTGTGAGGTCAGTACCACACAACCTGATTTTTTATGTTTCAGAATCCAAGTCAGAAAGTGAAACTGTAGAAGAAAAAACGGATTCTGCAGAGGAAAGCAGAGAATTGTTAGAATTGAAAGAAAAAGCCAAGGTGCATGAAGAAAAACTAACCAAGCACAGGTATTGAAAAAAAAAATTTTTTATTCTAATGGGATGAAATGTATTTCTCTCGTAATGGGCAATAGTTGTGGAGTTTGTAATGAAGAGAAAGAAATTGCTATACTAAATAATACCTTTTTTTTATCATGAGTATCTGTTTCCTTTCGGCCATTCTTTTATCCATTGCGTTAAAAATGTTTGAATTGTCAACATTTAAAAATAATTTCATAATTAGGAAATCGTTGAGTGAAGATCAAGAAATGCTTGGAAAGATGACATCGATGCTGAGTGAGAAAACAAGCCTTCTTGAATTACAGGAAACCAGAGTTTCTAAACTGAGGAAACAATTAGAAACAGCACAGAAAGCTATGTTAAATAACAGACTTGTTATCAAGAAACTCCATGAGAGGGTATTTCACTAGTTAAATATTTTTTCGTTTGTCATCTTTTTCTTTAAGTTTCATTTATACGTTATTTTCATATTTTCATTTATACATTATTTGGTTGACCTCATATTCATTCATCCATTAAATAAATCTGCAGTAGTAGTCTTTCATGTATCCAACGACCATTTCCACCCACTCCTCACCCAGTTACCTAATCTATCCATCTATCTGTCACCCACTATCAAGCCAATGTATCCACCATCCATCCATCTATTCATTCATCAATCTTTCTGGCATCCTTTCCACCATCCATCCACCCACCCACCCATCCATCCATTCCATCTATCCATTCCATCCTATTCATTTGTTTCTCTATTTTTCCATTTCCACTCATCCCTATTTCATCCCTATTTTTGTTTATCAATCCTTCTATTCACTTGTCATCCAACAGGCAATCAAAGTCAAGGATAGAGTGGCCAAGAAAATGACCATCACCCGTAATATAGAAGAGGACTTATTACGAGTAAAGAGTATGGTATCAGCTGTTAGAAAAGACCCTGGTTTTTATACTGGTAGTGACAGTAATGAGAATAAAGACACTATGCAGGACCAAAGGGCAGGAGTTCCCAGGGCAGAAGGATCTTTAAAGAGATCATTAGATGATTCTAGCATTATGGTTAGTATATGCATGTACGTCAATTTTGAATTGGCAGTTTGTACAATGGCGTCATTTTACTACTTAACTACTACTAAAATGCTTCACAAATTTTCTGTCTTATTTAAACAAATTTGTATTTCCTCATGAGAATAGTTAAACAATTGGTGTACTGTGCGGACACATTAGCCGGGACCTAGAAGTGATAAACTGATAACAGTGTTAGCCAATCAGATTATCACGTTCTCATGTACATGTATGATATAGAGGTTTCTAAGATAGCTTCTTTTTTCAATTTTTTATACATTTTCCGTGGAAGACATATCATGTATAAAGAAATCTTATTTTAAGGTTTTGCTATTGAAGGTAATTTTTATATTTTATCTGCAGAATTTGAAGAAAGCCAAAATAGAACCACCCCAGTCTCAGTCAGCCAAAGCTTTTCCAAGAAAGAGCTTACTTGCAGAAAGAATAGCACAAGAGAGAGCACGGCTCAAACACTTGGAACAAGATCTGGCTGAGAGATTAAGTCACTTTACAAAATCTCCAAGAAAAAGTCAGGCAAATGAAAGTAAAAAGGCTGTTGAATCCAGTACCAAACAGCAGCCAAAGCCAGAAGAAAGTACTGTTCATCCAAAAAAGGAGGGTAATTCTTCAAAGACTGTTGAAAAAACAGCTCAAACTGCCGTTCTTGGAATTGCTCAAGATTCTTCAGCTCCAATGGAAGGAGTGGAGACAAATCAACAAGAAATGGAGAGTATAGAGTTCAATATTGACGATAAACAGTTAGATTACATCAAGAAACTACAGGTAGGTATCTCTGATGCAACGCAAGATGTATACTGGGTGAGGGAGGGGGGGAATATAACAATGGATTTGTGGGGGGAGGGGGATAATAATGGATTTGTGGGCAAAGGATCCCCCATCCCTGCTTCATGGTAGTTTATGAAAAATGCCCTTGCATTACTAGTAGTGGAAGGAAATGTCACTTTTCCATTCAGATGTCACAATCTGGAATGGAATGCACAGGTGCCTTAGCTGTAGAAAGCAATGTGACCAGGGTTTGAGCCCTGTAATGTTTGGTGTTGTATATAAATAAAGTTGTTTGTTGGTTCTCTCCTGTAATTCAAGGGTTTTTTCCTCTGGGTTCTGCAGTTTTTCCTCCCTCCACAAAAATCAACTCCTAAATTCTAATTTGATCTATTGGCTGCATTATCAATTGGGTTGCAAAAAGATATTAGTTTTTAGAGCTACCCTATAATTTTGTTAAATTATGTTAAAGTAATAAATGTGGACGGACGGACAGACGGATGGATGGATGTGTTCAGAGGTGGTTCATTAGCAGCACACATTGCCCATGCTTCCCACTATTTACACTACTGTTGTTTCACTTGTTCTTAGGTTGAAAAAGAAAAGAAAGGTCCTACTTTCCCTAAATCTACACATGAGATACCTCAGTCAGCGCATAAGAAAACAGCTTTGTGTATATGGCTTGAATCAAACCATACAGTCCTACCAGTACTAGATGTTAACCCTAATAGCCTTGACTGGTTAGGCAGCTCTAGTATGTCAAGAGAAGATGATGATACAGAGGAGTTGGCGGAAACAGAAGTCCATAAGAGCATTTCTGTGGCCTCTTTTGAAAGTATTCTGCTGTATTTCAGATCCTACAGGTTAGGATAGAGTTTTATTTTGTGAGGTTACTATTTGCAGTAACTGCTGCTGGTACTGGTGATGATGGTGGTGATGGTGATGGTGATGGTGATGGTGAGGTGGTGCTGGTGATGATGGTGATGATGATGATGATGGTGGTTAATGAAGATGGTTGTGGTGGTGGTGGTGGTGATGGTGGTGGTGACTATGGTGGAAGTGGTAATAATGACGATGGTTGGTGATGGTGGTGATGATGGATGATGAATGACGATGATGGTAAAGTGGTAATGATAACAATGGTTGATACTAATTATGATAGTGGTGATGATGCTGGTGGTAATGATGGTGGTGGTGGTGGTGGTGTTAATGAAGATGATGCTAGTGGTGAAGAGGATAGTGTGGGTAATGATGATGGGTTAATGATGATGATTGTAACATTGGAGTTGCTTAAAATCACATTTATGTTCTGTTTTACTTAACTTCTAGGCTCTCACCATATTTTCGCACCAAGGCGGGACTATCTCTCAGCTCTCTCACTTTCACAAACAAACTGAATCCATTCAAAACTCTTTGTGATTATGAACTAAAAGGAGCATGCAATGATGAAGACTGCAAGCACCAACACCGCCATGATTACACCCCCACTGACACTGATGCCATCAGAGATCTGGCATCATATGCAATACAAGCATCGGAAAAATTGTCGCAGACTGTTATAGAAAAAAGGATTAATTTAATAGTGGAAAAATTCACCAAGCAATATAAAGGAAAAATTCCATTGGATCAGTTATTAGTATTACTTGTGAATAGTATTAAAAAAGATGGGAAAAGATCCACACCATTTAATATAAGTGGGTCAGTTCTATCGACATCACGACTGCAGAATCAACATGCAACTGATGAAGAAGAGGGTAGAACAGTTGATAGAGGAAGAGGGGTTCAGTTTAAACAAAAGGATGAAAGAAAAATGAAAACAAGTGCTGATGAATCAAGAATGGAATGGTAAGAACATGGCTAAGCAAAAGATAGCGTGCGTTGCTCAGTGGTCTTTAGTGTTGTGACAAAGAGGAAGGGTAGGAGAAAGAACAGGGTGGACTGAATTGGAATTTAGCGTGTGAGGCTTTGTAGAGAGACAAAAACTGGAAAACCCCGGGGAAAACCCTCGAATCAAGAGAGAGACCTAACAAACTCTACTCACATGTGATGCTGAGTCCAGGAATCAAACCCAATTTAGACCCAGGAGAAAAACCCTCGAATCAAGAGAGAGACCTAACAAACTCTACTTACATGTGATGCTGAGTCCAGGAATCAAACCTAAGATTACAAAACCACCATTGTGGTTCCCTTTGAGGAGACAAAAAAATTTACAGTTTTTCCGAATTTGTGAATTTTGGGCTTCATGATGTAGATGTGTTTTTTTTAAGATCATTTACTTCAATTTTTTTTGCAGCCAAGAGATTCGCTATTTCTCCGAAATTTACAATAGCATCAAAACACTGACTGATGCTGTCGAAGAAACACCATCAGACATAGCATTATGGATTAAGTTATCTAGACTTCAATTACATCAAACAAATGATGATAACGACGGCAATGGTGAAGGACAGGACATTGGTCTCATGCAGTGTTTGAATACCTTGTCAAGGGGGCTTGAGGCTAATCCAAACTCTGAGGTATCTTGGTTTTTGCCATTTCTTAGTGGCTTTCTTGTCTATCCCTTCCCTATTCCCCTTTCTTTCCATTCTATATTTTTTTCCTATCCATCCCTCACCTCCTCCTGCATCTCCTTCCTTTCCCTTTCCATTCTTTAACCTTCTCTTTATCTTCAAATTTTATTTGTTTTTTCCATTAATTGCATCACATTATTGTCTCATTGTACTGCAAATATTTATTATCATTTTCTAATAGTATTCTAACATTTGTATTTAGGAGCTTTGGCTTGAGTACTTAAAACTCTTTAGGCTCCAAGGACACCCTGATGAACACAAAGAGCTTTGCGAACAAGCTATAGGGTTCACACCTACCTACAACATTTGGTGGCATTACCTTGACTCTGTCAACACTTACGACAGTAAACGAACAATATGTATAAGGTTACTCAACCACCTAGTCAAGCAAGAACAGCAACAAAAAGATGAACTTCACTCTCACAGACTCCTTGAATCTCTTCTGTACCTTGTTCAATTGGAGCTTTACACTGGAAGGTGCAAACTGGCTTTGCTTGACTTTCAATCTGCAATTAGAAAGAAGAAAACAACATCTAATGATGAAAGCAGTATACCGAAGCTTACCACCAAGATATCAGCACAGGATCTTTGCCTGGCATGGCTAGCGTATATCCATGTATTGGAATTCCACAGGCTACCAGCAATATGGTTTGACCCAAAGAATGGGCGTCCAGCTAGAATGGTTGCTAAGGATACGTTTGTGTTTCCATGGCAGCCTGGTGGTGGGACCTCCACACCCAGTGAGAAGATACTTGGAATGTTTCATGGTATGTTTCTCTGCAACAGTTGATTCCGGGATGTGTAATCTCTGTCAAAATATTGTTGGCAGGCATGAAAGTGAGGCAATTAGGGCAAAAATTCTCATGCCAATTTGCGATACTTTTGACAGGGATCATCAGAATCAAATCAAACTTTTGGTTAGTGCCATGTAAATAAAATAAATGAATAAAAATAAATGGGATTTAGCAAAGGAAAGCCGGGGAACCAGGAAAACCCTCGAAGCACAGGAGAGAACCAACAAACAATTCTACTCACATACGACACCGAGCTCAGCGGGACTTGAACCCGGGTTGCATTGGTGAGAGGTGAACGCTCTCACTGCTACGCCACTCATGCTTCTCGTACCTCGCATTTTAGTGTGAAAACAGTTGAAAATAGTCTAAAATTAACCTCATCAGGCCTATGAAAAAATGCAACTGCTTTTTCAATTTCCTACAGAGGCATTACGTGCATGTACACTCCATAACAAGGCAACATCGGATAAAGTTGTGCTCTGCCTTCCTCTCTATCAAAACTTGCTTGCCTTGGAAAGAGCTCATGGGAGGCTGGACTCAGCGAGAGGAATTTGCAGAAGACTACTCCAGGGTACCCCTGGTCAGGTGGAACTTTGGCAGTGCCTTGCGGCCCTAGAGGAAGCCACAGGTAACCCAATGCAGGGTTTGGTTATCTTGAATGAAGGATTGCAGAAATGTAGGTATGACTGGGAGCTGGCTTACACTACCGCAAGACTGCATCTTGAACAGGTTGGTCTGGGGACGTATAACATTCTTAAAAATTGGATGGGACTGGACTGGATTGGATGAATGAAATACTTTCTTAAAGCAGGGTATTCCTTTCAGTAACAAAAGTACTGCTATCAATGGGATCCCTATAAAATTGGATTGAATAAGTCTGGAGTGGAGTAGATTGGTCTGGAATGTAATGGATTGGATTTCTTTGCATCTACCCATCATTCCATCCATCCATCCATCCATTTGTCTTGCCATCTGTATGCCCAATCATCTCTCTGTTTCCCATTTCTCCCTTTCATCCCTTCCCATTTTTTAATCCATCTCTCCAATCACCCAACCAATGAATTTCACACTTCACCTGTTTAAGATTTCAATAGCCTTGCTAACAAGAATAATTCCATTTTTAAAGATATATCTTTCATATTTTTTGCACATCAGGGGGAGACATTAAAAGCAATAGAGACACTGGTGTACACCATCAAATCAAGGTACAATGATCCAAGGAGCACACAAGAATCTCCCAAGAACCTTGCTGCTACAGACTCAAGTACAGTTGACCCCATATTACTGTACAGGAAATTGCTATCACAACCATTACCTTATGATACCAAAACACCAACTCTGATGGGTGGGGTGGAGGAGAAGCCGACTGGAAGGAATGAACTGTACTTGTGGTTAAGCTACTGGTAAGAACACTGTTATACTATTGTTATGATGATGATGATGGTGATGATGATAATTACTGGTAATATCTGATGGGTGGGGTGGAGGAGAAGCCGACTGGAAGGGATGAACTGTACTTGTGGCTAAGCTACTGGTAAGAGCACTGTTATACTACAGTTATGATGATGATGATGGTGTTGATGATGATGATGATAATTACTGGTAATATCTGATGGGTGGGGTGGAGGAGAAGCCGACTGGAAGGGATGAAATGTACTTGTGGCTAAGCTACTGGCAAGAACACTGTTATACTATGGTTATAATGATGGTGACAATGATTGTAATGATGAATATGATGGTGACTGATCATGACGATGGAGAAATTGAGGGGGATGTTTATGTCTGTTGATGCTAACTATTAGTCATCGTTGCAGATGATAATGATGCTGGTGTTGGTGTTGGTGGTGGTGATGATGATGATGGTTATTGATAATGATAATGATGCTTAATCTTTAATACTAATGTTTACGAATAATATTCACAGTTTACTGGTGGAACTGTTGCAGATGATAATGATGCTGGTGTTGGTGGTGATGATGATGATGAAAATGATAATGATGATAGTGATGTTGATGGTGGTGATGATGATGATGGTTATTGATGATGATGATAATGGTGGATCTTTAATACTAATATTTACTTATACTATTCACAGTTTACTGTTGGAACTATCTCCCAGCATATCCCCATTGTGCCTTCAGTACAACCTCTCGGCTGAGTCAGCCTACGAGACAGCGGTCCATACTCTAATAAACAGAAATAATGCACAGGCAATATGGCTGGAGTATCTCTTCTATAAGACGTCAAGAATGACAGCACACACTGCATCATCCAATTCAGATTCTCTAAAGCCTTTGGATGATCTTGTGAATAGGTGCCTTGTGTCTGTTAGTGCTGGTAAAACCTTGCCTTACTCTACATCAGAGTCTTGGTTGGACTACAGCTTTCACAACCAGGTATTTACTTTAATACTTGTTTTCATAGACCCTTTAAAGTACCTCGGACTGCAGCTCAATTTGAAGGACACAACAATAGATTTCCAATCCTCTGGAGATTGAAATTCTTTTGTTTTGTCCTCCAAATTGAGTGCCTTTGATGTCACATGCAAGGGGTCTATTGTTACAAGCTGATTGAGATGAAACACTTGGAACAGGTTATTAAGCAATAGACTACCGTCAATGACTTAGCTTAAAATAATAAATACTACAAGTTTTTTTCTTCCTTTTTTTTTCTCTTTAAGGTCATCAATCTGTACCTTGGTTGTCTCCCACAATCATTATGGTCAGCCGTATATAACAAATATCTTAAGCTATATCCTAGCAACCTGCAGTTAGCCATACGGTAAACACTAACCTGTCTCTTTAAATTTACATTTCTTTCATTGATAGTTCCTGCACTTGTTGTAGCAAATGAGTAGAGTTTGGTGGGTGTCTCCCTTGTTGGGTGTCTCCCTTGTTGGGTGTTGGTTGTTGTGTTGGAGTTATCCATCCCTGACTTTGATCAATACTTAAGATTTTCAGGGTTCAATCTGTAAGCTAGCCATGCTTTGACTTTGATAACCCACAAAGGTCGTTTCAGGGTTCTATCTGTGAGTTACCCATTCCCTGACTTAGATCAGCCCAGTTGTTGTTTCAGGGTTGCTCGATCTGTGAGCTAGCCATGCCCTGACTTAGATCAGCCCAGAGGTTATTTCAGGGTTCTATCTGTGGGTTAGCCATGCCCTGACTTAGACCAGCCCAGAGGCTGTTTCAGGGTTCTATCTGTGAGTTAGCTGTGCCCTGACTTAGATCAGTCCAGGGGTTGTTTCAGGGTTTGATCTGTGAGTTAGCTGTGCCCTAACTTAGATCAGCTGAAAGGTTGTTTCAGGGTTCTATCTGTGAGTTAGTTGTGCCCTGACTTAGATCAGTCCAAAGGTAGTTTCAGGGTTCTATCTGTGAGTTAGCTGTGCCCTGACTTAGATCAGCCCAGAGACTGTTTCAGGGTTCTATCTGTGAGTTAGCTGTGCCCTGACTTAGATCAGCCCAGAGACTGTTTCAGGGTTCTATCTGTGAGTTAGTTGTGCCCTGACTTAGATCAGCCCAGAGACTGTTTCAGGGTTCTATCTGTGAGTTAGCTGTGCCCTGACTTAGATCAGTCCAGGGGTTGTTTCAGGGTTTGATCTGTGAGTTAGCTGTGCCCTAACTTAGATCAGCCGAAATGTTGTTTCAGGGTTCTATCTGTGAGTTAGTTGTGCCCTGACTTAGATCAGCTCAGAGGTTGTTCCAGGGTTCCATCTGTGAGCTAGCCGTGCCCTGACTTAGATCAGCCCAGAGGTTGTTCCAGGGTTCCATCTGTGAGCTAGCCGTGCCCTGACTTAGATCAGCCCAGAGGTTGTTCCAGGGTTCCATCTGTGAGTTAGCCATGCCCTGACTTAGATCAGCCCAGAGACTGTTTTAGGGTTCAATCTGTGAGTTAGCCATGCCCTGACTTAGATCAGCCCAGAGGTTGTTTCAGGGTTCTATCTGTGAGTTAGCCATGCCCTGACTTTAATCAGCCCAGAGGTTGTTTCAGGGTTCAATCTGTGAGTTAGCCATGCCCTGACTTAGACCAGCCCAGAGGTTGTTTCAGGGTTTGATTTAAAAAAGAAAATTGTTTTGGCAACTTGTTATCCAGTAATCAGGCAGATGACACAGATAGATCATTTGTTGCCATTTTGTTTGTTTGTTTCCAGGGCTTGTGAGCATGAAGCAAGCACAGGATGTGTTGACCAGGCCATCAAGATAGCTTCAATCTTCTTAGCCGAGCACCCATCATCAATCACTATGTGGAAAATGTACTGTTCAAAATTCTTCATCACTCCCATTTTCCGTTTTCCATTTTTTCTTTTTTCATTTTTTCTCATTCCTTTTCATTGTTGTTTTTACTATTTCATTCATATTCCATCTTTCTACTTTCTTTATTTTATCAATCACTACAGTGAAAATGTACTGATCTTCTCTCATACCCTTTTTTATTTTCTTCCCTTTAACAATTTCTATTTTCCCAGATTCAATATAGGAATAAGGTCAAAACAACAGGCATCTTACCCTATCTCAGAGGGGAGGGGTGGGAATATCCTTATAGGTACCACCTCTGGAAGTTAAATCCTGGATCTCATCCTTAAACATCACCTAAACTAAAAGTCAAATTGCAGAATAAATGCCTGCCATACTGTTTTTTTCCAAATGCTCCTTTATATTATCCCTTTCTGCATCATTGTTTTATTCTTCATTGTCCTCTACTAAGCTTCTGTTGGCTTCAATCACATTTTGCTCTGCAGATTGATCTCATTAAACCTTCAAAGAAAACACACCAAGGAGGTTAGTATATCATAGCATTCCCTTCCCTTTTCCTTTTCCATTCTCTTTTCCTTTTCCATTCTCTTTTCCTTTCCTGTTCTCTTTTCCTTTCCTGTTCTCTTTTCCTTTCCCATTCTCTTTTCCTTTCCCATTCTCTTTTCCTTTCCCGTTCTCTTTTCCTTTCCCATTCTCTTTTCCTTTCCCATTCTCTTTTCCTTTCTCTTTCATTTTATTGTCATATTTTATTGTCAGGCTCACAAGTTGTACCAGCAGTCAACAGATGCACTTCCATTTGCCGCAACACTCTGGAAAGATGTAAATTATCAAGGCCTTTACTTCAACTCTCTATTATTTACTTGTTTGTTTTTCAATTAGCCAATTTGTACTAATTTCCCCACTGCACAATTTATTCTCCTGTACAAACCCTTTTAAATTATGCCATTTTAGGATTAATCCCATTTATTCTGTCACATTTTAAGTCCTCAAACTTTACCCCCACCCCTCCCTCCACAGAAATCATGATCTAAATATGAAAGTTTTTATTTCTGTCTTTTCAGTTCCTCATGTTTGAGATTTACCCCCTTTACCCCCACCCCTCCCTCCACCAAAATAAAAGTTTTTTATTTCTGTCTTTTCAGTTCATCATGTTTGAGACTTACCCCCTTTACCCCCACCCCTCCCTCCACCAAAATAAAAGTTTTTTATTTCTGTCTTTTAAGTTCATCATGTTTGAGATTTACCCCCTTTACCCCCACCCCTCCCTCCACCAAAAATAAAAGTTTTTTATTTCTGTCTTTTCAGTTCATCATGTTTGAGATTTACCCCCACCCCTCCCTCCACCAAAAATAAAAGTTTTTTATTTCTGTTTTTTCAGTTCATCATGTTTGAGATTTACCCCCTTTACCCCCACCCCTCCCTCCACCGAAAATAAAAGTTTTTTATTTCTGCATTTTCAGTTCATCATGTTTGAGATAGTAAGAAATGATGACAAATCTTCAGTGAAAGAAAACATCAAAAAGTGTGAGACTATTGGAATAGATGTAGAGGAGTACCTAAAGACACTACAAGGAAAATGACCTGAAGTGTTCGTAATGTATATAGTTACCCTTACCAATACCCCTTCTGGGGGACTTAACGTTTCAGTTTAGAGAGGCAAAATATAGTATGCCTTTCAAAAGACTTTTTATTGATATACAGCAGAACATATTGATATTAGCCATTTCGAGGTTTGAGGGGAGAAACTGGATCAAGTTGGCATTGCAGTGCATTGTGGGACGCTTTAGGCGACATTTTCAAGATGACGTCTATTTCATCCCCTAAGAGTCCCACAATGCACTGCAATGCTAACTTGATCCCAGTTTTTTCTCATTCTTGAAGTGTCAAATAGACAATGTCAAAGGCTACATATAATACATACTCTGAGTTACCATGGTTACTGATACTAAAATTACGGGAAAGGTACCAATTTCATCAGAGTTGAAAAAAGTATATTACAGAATAATGGAACAAATGAAACTTTATATTTTTTGTAATCCAAAATTATATTTTGATATTTAAAAGTAGATATGGTATACAATAGAATAGATTAAATTATTGTTCATGTTGAAATATCAGCTTGATAGATATTACTAAGCACCAATCCTATTTTGTTCCTTTTGTGTCGTTTGACCTGACTTGACTAGCAAAATATTTTTTTGTTATACAATGTCTCCTTATTGCACAACGTGGAATATTTGCTTAAGAAATTTAGAACACTGTTATGCCTGATGGGAAGAAATGATGGATTATTGCCAAATATACCACAGTTTTCCTGCATTTTGATTGGCTGTATTTTCATTGGTGTGGGATTTATAACAAAAATAAATAAATAAAATATACCCAATAATCTTAAAGTTTTACTTTATAGTTTTGGAATTACAGTGACAACACTTGAACCGTAAACACTTGGAGTTTGTTTTTTTTCCTTCAGATTACTATTTCCTTGACTTTCTACTGTTTCAAGCCCCATGAAACGTGAAGCATACACGACTTTCAAAAGTGGCCGCCAGACTCGGTTGGGACTAGGGACAATTGCATGGAAGTGAGGTAAGTAAGGCCTCATTAGTATACAAAGTCTACTCAGTACGATATTTTGTGCCAAAGTCATTCATCTCACCAATTCTAGTTCTCTTACGCATCTTTTGAAATAAGGGTGAATGACTTTGACACAAAATATCGTACTGACTTTGTTTACTAATGAGGCCATACTTACCTTGCTTCCATTCAATTGTCCCTAGTCCCAACTGAGTTTGGCGGCCATTTTTGAAAGTTGTGTATTGAGTTTAAATACACCAAGTGATCAAAATAAATCATATTTCCAGTAGATTGGCTCAAGAGATGATTTTCAGTATGTATTTCAAAAATTTCAAAAATAAAACTTGAAGTGGTCACAGTTTGAGTATCCTCACTGTAACTGCCAACTGTTTTCCTAAATTTTCATTAAAAATTGACATTTATTGATCAAATTTTTCAAATTGATGGACCATACTTTAGAAAGCCTTTACAGCATTATCAAAAATACATTAGAAAAAATCTTTCAAAAAATAAAACCTTATTTTTCATGATTATTTATATTCAAAACATAGCGAAATGGGATTTTCTGAGCCCAAGTTACAGAAACATCTATTACACCATGGTTATTATGTATTTAAATATCGGAAGGGGGAAAGGGCAAGGAGAAGGCAAGATTTTAAATTGTATTTTTCATTGTTTCATGCTCTTATTTTATCCACAGATTATGTCTACAGCATCTTATTTGCAAGATTTTAGATTTTGCAGCAATATTTTCGTCTATTTGGCTGTTGCTGCTGTTGATGTTGTTTCTACTGCTGTTTGCTACTTCTGTTGTTGTTGCTGCTAGTGTTGTTGTTGTTGTTGTTACTGCTCTTTCTTGTCGCTGCTACTGCTGCTGATACCACCGATGATTTTGTTGCTGTTCCTGTTGTTACTGCTGTCGATACTGTTAATGTTATTCAGGTGCAGGGGGCGCACACCCCTCCCTGGTTCGACTTGCCCCTACTTCAAAGATTTAACCAATACAAAATAATGTTTTTTCCCTTTGATTCTAAGGGGTGCACCCCTCCCTGGGTTAACTATGTGCACTGCACCCCTCCCTGAACTAATCCCTGGATCCGCCCCTAGTTATCATCCACATGGTAGTAATGGCCAAGCCAAAGTTCCTTCATGTAACCTGTAATGTCTTAACACTTATTCAGACCATAACCTAATAACCTAGAATCCTAACCTCAAATATTTAGTCTTTTTATTTCAACAGCTCAACACAATTCATCAAAACTATAACAAATGGAAAAAGTACAAAATAATAACATCAAAGGAAACTCCTGTCTTCTAAACAATTGAATTAACACTATTAAGGTAGTACCTAAAAGCCTTGCTTGAACTAAGGCGAAGTGTACACCATTTAGTGTTAACAATGGACAATCAAGGACTTTAAAAGAACTGACTTTACCTCATACAATACCCCATAATGAAGAAAGGGGTGAAGATCTTTGGGTGTGGCTGCACCCCTTGGACACCTACTCTTGTGAGGAGGATTTTGTGTTAGTATTTAAAGGAAAAAAGCTGAATTATGTACAAAACAAACAAAATGGAAAACTTGATGTGAAAGTATGAAGGTTCTTGGTTACCTATAATAATTAGTGAAATAAAGTGTCTTTTTCTTAAAGTGCTCTTTACAGGATTGTGGACAATTCGTTCATCAAAATGGATTACTTTAGAATTCAGTCTAAAATTCAGTATTTTCGCATTGTTTGTGTATAATATATACACAGCAGGTCAAACCCAACAGATACGACTTGAGAATATTGCAGTTCATGTCATTTGTGAGTTGCTTTTCAAGTCAAACCATTCCCAGAGTATTGTTATTGTATTTAGTAAATGCTGTATTTGTAGGCCAGAGCATTATTGTTTTAGTAAATGTTATATTTTAGGCCTCACAAACACTTGATTAAAACAGTTTCAAAAAGTTTGGTTTGGTCCTTTTCTTATGTTATCCAAGGGGGTGTGGTGTGAGAGGGGACATGACCACCACTGACTTAGCACACAATTGATGTAATAGAGTGCAAACAATATAACCGTGGAACTTTAGTAATACTAAATAGCACAATTTCTTGCAAATTCCATTGTTTTCTATCGTTTAATTAGCACTATTTTGTACTATTTAGTAATTAGTGTTTTACGGATTAATTGTTTGCACTCTATTGTATTCAGAAAATCTAGTGTATTCTGTTTAGTTCTATCTTTTGTATTAGATGTGATTCACTTTGTGTTTTTATACAGCTATTTCAAAAAAGGTTGAATACTGAATAGTGCATTCCAAGACCAAAGTGCATTGTGGGTCTCGTTAATTTGAAATAAAAAGTAAATATACAGCAATTAACTCTCTACATGTAGTGAGTATATTGTTTCAGATGGAATACACTAAAAATAGAATAAATAATTATTATTAATCCTACTTTAGACAATGTCACTATGACCCACGATGCCCTTTGGTCTTGGAATGCACTATTCAGTACCCAACTTTTTTTTGAAATAGCTGTAAATACGTTACATCTAATGCTTGCTACGTAGGCTCTATCCACCTAACTTTCAAACCACTTATTTGATTAATTGTTCGTTTCATTGTAATTTATTTATTTATCAGTTTTACAGCCAAGGTCTCGAGCGGACGAATATACGAAAATCGAAATAAAAAATAACGGAATATACGAAAGAATTCGAAGAAACTTCAAAAATTAAATACAAAAAACAAAAACAATTTTTTAAAAAATTAATGGAATAGACTAAAAAAAATCGAAGACCGCTCCAAAATGGTTTTACTGGACCGGTTGGCCCTTAATATTGAAACATTAGGTCGAAATATAGAAAATTGAAACTTTAGTAACCGAATCTTGAGATGCAAAAGTTGGAACATGGATTTTTCACTGAACCCCTTGGAAGGGCCTCGAATATGCTTAATCCAACATAAAAGATGGCAGACAAGTGGATTTTTTCCCGGTTTGATAATCACTTCAAAACAAGATATTCTTGTTTGCATTTAATAGTGCTTCGATCTGGAATGGACGCAGTATCAAAAGTTTCTCAACTTTTTGATTTAAGGTTTTAGCCGCTGTGACAGCCGGAGAAACTCGAGAGTTTATTTTACAAGTCCTTTCCTGTACCGCGAAGAGCAATTATAGGGGAATGTATGAGCAGCAAACAGGATTTTTCACCCACTTTTTATAATATCGATAATCACTCCAAAACAGGGTTTTCGTGACCATATTTGTTAGTTATTTGATTTCCGACAAGTAAAAATGAGTTGCAGAAAGAGGAAGTTGCATTATTCAATGACCCCCTTACAAGGCTCTCCGTGTGGTATCCAACAAGAAAGATGGCAGACAAGGGGATAGGAACCCAACCAAACCATGGCTTAATCCTCTTTCATTTCTATCTGAAAAGGAAGTTAGATTATCAAAGTTTTCTTCACTTTTTGATTTAAGGTTATAGCTGATGTAGAGCCAGAGAAATTCAAGATTTTGGTTTACCATTCCTTACCTATCTGATCTCTATTATCGGGATAAAATGTCTCCAACTTCGTCTTAATCTTATTGTTCGTTGCTTCGTCCATGATGAGTTTTGCGGTTAGAAATCCATCCTCATTAGTCTCGGGTTCGTGTAAAATTGTTCCGTGATGCAACCAACTGGAGGGATAAAGAATTATAGGGCTTTGTTTGTGGATTAAGGGGGTGTTTTGAGGAAAAGACTATATCACGGGCGTAGATTGCTTTTCACGGCCCCCTCACAGCCCGATTTACATACATTTACTGTATTTACATGTATCACTTTCCGCCCGGGATGTAATCCTCATCCGTATCATGAATCTTTCATTATGAAAAACTACTTAAAGCCACTTTCTTTAATTCTCAAAACTCAAAGCATATGAAGAGGTCATAACGAGGGGTACATTCTTCGTGACTGTGAAAAACTCAAGGTATAGACTAATCCAGTCCTTATAGTAGTAGTTATAAACTTGTTCTGCATTCACAGAGTCAGTTCTCATACTCACTACCAATGCAAATATTTCTGACCAATTTTTTACCAGTTCGATATTCTTTCCAAAACAAGATTTTCTTGACCGTATTTGATAGTTATTCGATTTGCAACAAGTAAAAATGAGATTCAAAGAAAGGAAGTTGCATTTTTCAATGACACCCTTACAAGGCTCTCTGTGTGGAATCCAACAGAAAGATAGCAGATAAGGGGATAGGAGCCCAACCAATCCATGGCTTAATCCTCTTTCATTTCTATCTGAAAAGGAAGCCAGATGATCAAAGTTTTCTCAACTCTTAAATTAAGGTTGTAACTGTTGTAGAGCCAGAGCAATTCAAGATTTTGGATTAGCATTCCTTTCCTATCTGATATCTATTATCACGATAAAACGTCTCCAACTTCGTCTTAAACTTGTTGTTTGTCGCTTCGTCCATGATGAGTTTGGCGGTTAAAAATCCATCCTCATTAGCCTCGGTTTAGTGTAAGATTTCTCCGTGATACAATCAACTGGAAGGATAAAGAATTATAGGGCTTTGTTTGTGGATTAAGGGTGTGTTTTGAGAAAAAGACTATATCACGGGCGTAGAGTGCGTTTCACGGCCCCCTCACAGCCCATCTTACATACATTTACTGTATTTTACATGTATCACTCTCCGCCCGGGATGTAGTCCTCATCCGTATCATGACTCTTTCACTATGAAAAACTACTTAAAGCCACTTTTTTAATTCCCAAAACTCAAAGCATATGAAGAGATCATAACGAAGGGTACATTCTGTGTGACTGTGGAAAACTCAAGGTATAGACTAATTATCCAGTGTTTATAGTAGTAGTTATAAACTTGTTCTTCATTCACGGAGTCGGTTCTCATACTCACTACCAATGCAATAATTTCTGACCAATTTTTTATCAGTTCGATATTCTCTGCAGAACAAGATTTTCATGACCGTATTTGATAGTTATTCGATTTCCAACAATTAAAAATGAGATGCCAAAAGGTAAAGTTGCAATTTTATGATCCCCTTACAAGGCTCTGTGTGTAATCCAACAAGAAAGATGGCAGACAAGGGAATAGGAGCCCAACCAAACCATGCCTTATTCCCTTTTCATTTCCATTGCCATCAGCATACTATCTATCTGAAAAAGAAGCCAGATGATCAAAGTTTTCTCAACTTTTTGGTTTACGGTTGTAGCTGATGAACCGCCGGCGAAATTCAAGTCCTTTCCTGTACCGCGAGAAACAATCGTAAGGGAATGTATGGGCAGAAAACAGGATTGTTGAGCAATTTTTTATCGGTTCAATATTCACTCCAAAACAATATTTCTTGACCGTATTAGATAGTTATTCAATTTTGGACAAGTAAAAATGAGATGAAAAGCTTGGAAGTTGCATTTTTTACTGATCCCCTTACAAGGCTCACTGTGTGTAATCCAACCAGAAAGATGGCGGACAAGGGAATAGGAGCCCAACCAAACCATGGCTTAATGCTCTTTCATTTCGCTTCTTATCAGCATACTATTTATCTTAAAAGAAAGCCAAATCATCAATGTTTAATAAGCTTTCTGATTTAAGGTTATAGCTGTTGTAGAGCCAGAGAGATTCAAGATTTTGGTTTACCATTCCTTACCTATCTGATGTCCATTATCGAGATAAAATGTCTCCAATTTCGTCTTAATCTTGTTGTTAGTCGCTTCGTGCAGGATGAGTTTAGCGGTCAGAAATCCATCCTCATTAGCCTCGGTTTAGTGTAAGATTGCTTCCTGATACAACCAACTGGAAGGATAAAAAATAACAGGACTTGGCTTGTGATTGAATGGTGTGTTTTGAGGAAAAGACTATATCACGGGCGTAGAGTGCTTTTCACGGCCCCCTCACAGCCCGATTTACATACATTTACTGTATTTTACATGTATCACTCTCCGCCCGGGATGTAGTCCTCATCCGTATCATGAATCTTTCACTATGAAAAACTACTTAAAGCAACTTTTTTAATTCCCAAAACTCAAAGCATATGAAGAGATCATAACGAAGGGTACATTCTGTGTGACTGTGAAAAACTCAAGGTATAGACTAATCCAGTCTTTATAGTAGTAGTTATAAACTTGTTCTGCATTCACAGAGTCAGTTCTCATACTCACTAACAATGCAAATATTCCTGACCAATTTTTTTATCAGTTCGATCTTCTCTCCAAAACAAAATTTTCTTTATCGTATTTGATAGTTATTCGATTTCCGACAAGTAAAAATGAGATGCCAAAAGAAGAAGTGGCATTTTTCAACAACCCCCTTACAAGGCTCTGTGTGTAATCCAACAAGAAAGATGGCAGACAGGGGAATAGGAGCCCAACCAAACCATGGATTAATGGTCTTTCATTTCTCTTGTTATCACCATACTATCTATCTGAAGACGAAGCCAGATGATCAAAGTTTTATAAACTTTTTAATTTAAGGTTGTAACTGATGTAGAGCAAGAGAAATTCTAGATTTTGGTTTAGCACTTTCATTTCCTGTCCCGCAAAGAGCAATTAGAAAGGAATGTACGAGCAGCAAATAGGACTTTTGACCAATTTTTTTATGAGTTAGATATTCACTATAAAACAATATTTTCTTGACCGTATTTGATAGTTATTCGATTTCCCACAATTAAAAATGAGATGCCAAAAGAAGAAGTTCCATTTTTCAATGACCCCTTTACAAGGCTCAGGGTAGAATACAACAAGAAAGATGGCAGACAAGGGAATAGGAGCTCAACCAAACCATGGCTTTATCCTTTTTCATTTCTCTTGTTATCTTCATACTATCTATCTGAAGAAGAAGCCAGATGATCAAAGTTTTCTCAACTTTTTGATTTAAGGTTGTAGCTTATGGACAGCCGGAGAAATTCAAGATTTTATTTTACCATTCCTTTCCAGTACCGCGAAGAGCAATTATAAAGGAATGTATGGGCAGAAAACAGGATTTTTGGCCATTTTTCCCCAGTTCGATATTCACTTCGAAACAAAATTTTGCTCTTTGTATTGAATAGTACTTCAATTTGGTACCAATGAATTTGAGGTGAAAAAGTGGGCAGATCGAGTGGGTGAATTGGGTGACAACATTCACCCCCCCCCCCCCCCCCCCCCCGCCCGCCCTGAAATCGTTCTGGATCCGAAACTGTATCATTTCTCTGGTTAAGGAGGGCCGATTAAGGTGCGATTACACGGAGCAATTTTCTCTGCCACCTGTAAGGAATCATTAAGGAGAGTTTGCGAGCTCATAAGATTGGGTAATATATTGATGATTTTCACGGCGGCCATGTTGGAGAAACTTAACAAAAGAATTGTCAATGAATTTTTTTGTTATATCCTCCAACATGGCCGCCGTGTCCTTCGTTATTTAATTCTCTTGGGAATGATTAAAAAAAGTTAATGAGAAACTGGATGCTAATCTGCCGCTCAGAGTCAGCCCGTTACTCAATCTGCCGCTTACTCGCTCATATTCTGACAGACGAAAGTAAAAAAGATTGATCGAGTAGGTATACGTTTCAGGTCACCCATCCAGGTAATGACCTCGCTCAACCGGACTTGAATCAGTGTCCTTGATGCCCAAGCTTTTTTCCACTGGACCATGGTTCGAGGTGAATCAGCATAACAATAGTCGTAAAAACAATGCACCAAATAGACTAGACTTTTTAACAGTATATTTTCAACCGATTCCGTGCGTGGCAGAGATGCAAGGGATTAGCCGATATGGTCTGGGGGCCGGCTGGTCTCTCCCCTGATGCTTCGGCTAGAACATTTTCTTGCGTAATTCGTGCACCCAAGGGCAGAAGGATTTAATTGCCGTCAGGTCCGAAGTCCATACGACGCCTCAGCTCTGCGGATGTCTCGGGGGTATGGCACATTAGAATCGATTTTTTTTTTTTTTTTTTTTTGTTGTTGTTGTTGTTGTTGTTGTTTTTTTTTTTGTTTGTTTGTTGTTTTTTGTTGTTGTTGTTGTTGTTGTTGTTTTTTGTTTTGTTTTGTTTTGTTTTGTTTTGTTTTGTTTTGTTTTGTTTTGTTTTGTTTTGTTTTGTTTTGTTTTGTTTTGTTTTGTTTTGTTTTGTTTTGTTTTGTTTTGTTTTGTTTTGTTTTTTTTTGTTTGGTGAGCTTAGGTTCTATTCCCACCGTTTCGTTTATTCGTTTTGTTTATTCGTTTTTCTTTAAATTTTTCATTGGATTCGTTGTTAATAGCGGAGCACCATGCTTAAGAAAAATAAGAAAAATTGGAAACCCATCGAGCAGGCCTGCGGTGAGTATCCAGACAGTAACATTTTTCAACTTATTATTTTTTTAAAGTATAAATACAATTCAGGTCGATTTTGACTCCTGCAGTTATGGCTGTATATTCATAAACTTCGGTTAAAAACTCATGAAGTTGATCTCTGTCATTAAGAGATCCTCCATCTTGAAGATAATTGCTGGCTCTGAGTTGAATTAAATTATTCTTCTTAAAATGAAAGACCTTAATTGAAAAATTACTTTCTTAAAAGTTTTCTCAGTTTGAAAAAAAAAAAAAAAAATGGAATGGTACCTAACGCTCAAATAACTCTAATAACAAAATAACATGAATTATAATACACTCTACAAAATTTTGATTGGACAAGAGGAATACAATTAAACCCCAAATTGATGGTTTTCACGGCGGCCATGTTGGAGGAACTTAACAAAAGAATTTTCAATGAATTCTTTGGTTACGTCCTCCAACATGGCCGCCGTTTCTTTTGTTATTTATTTCTCTTGGGTATGGTTGAAAACCCTCAATTGTACTCTGTGGAATCCCAGTTAAGTTGCTCAATTTTGTTGAGTGTATTATAAACAAAAAATTGCACAATCTTCTCAATTCTGAATTTATAGATACTTGTGATGTTTTGAAAGTTCTCAAAATTGGACGAGCCTTTAGATTCCGAATTGTACTCGAAATCGTGCGAATTCCTGTACTAATCAATATTCAACGGACAAATTCTCTTTATTGAATCAATATAAAACTAGAAAGTAATTGTATGTATTTTGGTTTGAGCGCGTGCATTTTTTAAGGTATGACGTTTTGGCTATTTTCGTGATATTCTTCACCACGATGAAAGCTAGAAAATTACAACCTTTTTCATTAAAACGGTGCCTTCCCAACAATTAGTGTCATAAAAAGCCGTAAAATGATAACTGGGGAGTAGTAGGACTGAGGTAATGCGTGTAAGCAGATAGGCTTGATTATAATCTCATTAATCGTCTAAACTCAAAACTTCAACTAAAGTTTCTTTTCCCATTTACGCAAACTCCAACAAAACTTTCCTTCCGGGTTCTCGATGTACTTGCTGTTTAACGAGTTTGAAACTGATAATTTGCTGGTAATAAACTGTCCGTTGGTTAATAACAAAACTCGTTCCTGCAGCTTAATTTTCGTAGTGGTTCAGTTCTGCCAAAATCATTACCGGAAAGGACAACACATCGCCTCCATTTAGCGGCCTGCCTGGTTTACTCACTTTCGATTTTTACATCACTTGTGAGTAGAGTTTCTGGTCTCTCCCTTGATATAAAGATTTTTCTCCAGGTTCTCCGAATTTTCCTGCCTCCGTTACGCCTAACCCGCTTACGGAGTCCTGACTTAGGCTAAGACTAAATCAAATGCGCAACCGTGACTGACAGCAATGGACCAGATAGACTAGATAATTTCCTCTTCAAATGAGCGTGCGTTACAGATAGTGCAAGAGATTTGTAGCTCTATAGATATGGTCTGTTGGGAGTCGGCTAGTCTCTCTCCTAATGCACTGTCTTCGAACTAGAACATTATCCTGTATTTCCGCACACTAAGAGCAAAACTGACCAAATTTTCGTCAGGTATAAAGTCCATACGGCGCCTCAGCTTCTGTAAAAATCTTTGGAGTATAAAATGTTCAGCGATTTTATTTGAGAATTTTCAACTGAGTTCTTGGGAGATCGTATAATTTCAAATCATCGAAGTTAAACAAGATTTTTTCTTCGAATTCTTCAGTCAATCCAGCCATTAATATTTCATCTGTATTACACTCTTTATTGTTTCATACGTTCAGCAAGAAATTTCTCAAAAAATTTATCTCAAATAATAATTCCAAACAAAAAAAAACAAACAAACAAAAAAAAAAATTCCCGGTATAATATTCTCAGCATGGAAAAAGTTTTCTGTCAGGCATTTTACTGCACTTTTTTCGGTTTTATCTTCAAGTTTCCTCTACACTTTTGTATGTTTATATGTCACTCTAGTAAACTGTCGAATAAACAATTAAACACTCGTATACTCAAGCTTTAAGACAAAACTGGCAGATCTTTTTATTCGATAATGGCTAAAGCCTTACCTCTAGGCTCTTGAAAGGCGCCAATAATATCGTTTTCCGGCAAGCGCGCAAACTCAAATGTCTACCTTTTTTACACTACATTGGTTATATTTCATTTCGTCTTAATATCAAATTAATTTTCATTCAAGGTTTTGTATTTTTGTTTTTTAATTTATAAAAATGTGATAATAAAGTATGAAAATAAAACAAGTCAATGTTCCCGATTTTTTCATTTCGTTTTGAGTATTACAAAAACAGACCGAGCTGTTTTGATAAGTATGTTTGGGCTGACCTTCTGTATACCGTGGTGGTTAATCAACAAATTTCATCACTCTCTTACAATATGTTTTCATACAAAGTTCTAGGTTTTGTTCTACTTTAATTGCATCTCGTCTTTAACTCTACAAACAATCAGAGAGCTCACGATTAATCCGAGGTCTTACAATCCAAACAAAGACATGCCGTCAAAAGTTGAGATTAGACAAAGTTATTGTACATTTTGTCTTTGAACTTTCGCTTTGACAGTTAATTCCTCTGTCAAAAATCACTAAGTTTTAACACGAATTTATTAACTATTGAAAATCATTTCAATTTTACGAGATTTCCAGGAGATTTCTAAGGTATTGTCAGGCTTCAGTTTGAAGAAATTGTAAAAGCGAAATTTATCTATCTAATCTACTCTCAAGGTAATTGAATTCACACCTTTTAGTTTTTTTTTGTTGTATATTTATTAGTTTATGATTATGATTTTATTTCGTTTGAAAAAATCTTCATCTGAAGCTGAGGAATTCTATGAAGAAGACAGCTGTTCAAGTCCCACGGCCTTCGAATCATCTTGGATAATCTTCGTTCTTCTAGTCGTCCGTCACGTTAGGAAATCTTGGAGATCTACTAATACTGAAGTGAGCCTGTGCACAGCAATTTGGACTGAAAGTTAATCCCACACTGAGCGAGCTTCCTATCATCTCTTTATCATTAAACTAAAGGTAATGATAGCATTGTTTTCCCTGCTTTTAGCTT
Source organism: Actinia equina (assembly GCA_011057435.1). NCBI lineage: Eukaryota > Metazoa > Cnidaria > Anthozoa > Actiniaria > Actiniidae > Actinia > Actinia equina. The sequence continues at coordinate 501,521 of WHPX01001469.1, forward strand.
CTAGTTCATTCTAACACTTGCTTTTAAAACAATTGGAATATTCTGGATATTTTTAGCCAAGTTTATAGTAACCAAAAAATGTGACCTTCGTTTTGTAATTTGCCCCCGAAGACCTTCACTAGCTACAATCTTAACAAGATTTATTATACTATGTCTAGAATCTAGAGTTGCTTTTAATTAGCTTTGAAACCATTTATACTTGATGTCAGTTTAAATAACAAAGTAATTCTGTTCAAGTCTATAGGCGTTCAATGAGTGACGTTCTTTTCGCTCGTGATGAATATAAACACGTAGCTAATCAATTCATTGAGCAAATACCTGGGGCTGCATGGTCGTTTTATGAGTAGATGACTTTATCAACTTCAAATAAGATAATTATTCTTCAAAGTTACTTTAACAATTGAAGTAAGTGGATAAACTTGAAAAAAATCTTTTTTTTTTTTTTTTTGTTTTTTTTTGTTGTTGTTGTCATTTAGTATAGAATAGAGGTCAAGAATACACGAAAAAAATTCGCATTTCGTAAACACCAGGGAAAAAACTAAAAAGGCTTTTCATCAGTTTGATAGCAACCATGACTTTAAGACGTATTTTTCTTAGTTGAGTCTGAAATCTTGTCAATGAATGTTATTCTTTATTCCTTTGACTTTTCCTTATCTCAAATGCAAATATTTTTAAACGTCATTTTTTGACTTCGGACAATATTATTTTTCTTGAGTGCCGGCTTAGATCATGTTGTTCAAGGTCTGCTCAGCCTTTATCTCGCTAAATTATATATTTACTGAAGTTCCCTATTTAACTTAATTTAAATGGTGTCATAAACTTGAAGTTTACAACTTAAGATGTGGATCTTCCACTGGATGGAGTAAAATAAATGGAAATTAAGGCAAAATTAATTGCATTTTGTAAAGTTGCAAAAAGCATCCGCAAACCTCCCTGAAAAAAGTCAGTCATGGCCAATTTTTTAAATTTACTTTTTATATACAGTTGAATTCAATTCACGAACACTTACAAAACGTTATCTAATGATAAATAAACTCACATCACATTATTTATGCAAAGGCGACAAAATGAACAAATTTCTGAGGAAAGTTTAAGTTCAGGAAAGCCAAACCCTAGCTGACAGTTTTAAATCCTTAAGAAAAACACTTAGTTGATGTTTGCAGGCAAAGTAAACAACGTTCTTTGCATTTTTGGATAGTTTTATGCATGAAGGCTTCAGTTACTGCGCAGAATTCTTTCGGCTGTATTTTTATTTTTGCGCAATAAATTAAAGCTGTCGAGAGCTGTAAAGTTCAACGACGTTAAATGTAAAAAAACGTCACTATTATTGATGTAACAGTTAAGCAGTAGAGTGGTTGTCTAACTTGTCGACTAATTATACGAAACTACCAAAAAACTGACACTATCTATTTCATTAATACTTCCTTTTTAAATATTTTGAATCGTAAGCTTCCTGCTTTAGACTGAGGAACCTTAGTGAGTTCCTGCAAGAGTTTATTTTTTTTCTCAAAAAAGATTTTCTATCGTATACTAAAAAAGTTTATTATACAAGTTTATTTCAGTCATGTTTACAACACAATTTATTGACTTATCATAGGTTTTTATTAGTTTTTTAGGTTGTTTATTCCGGAAAACATCTTCACAACAAAACAAAAACAAAGTCGGCTTTTAAGAACGTGATTTAAAGTTCTTGTTGATAGTACATTCTAACTTCATTTCCTAGAGTCCTAATCTATGTTTCTTATTGTCCATTATTCAACTCAGCGAGATCCCGTTAGACTCTTATCCGCGCACCGGCGCGATGTGATTAATCACCTTCTTAAAGCCCTATTCACGTCCTTAAAACAAATAATCCTCTAACGAGGTCAGTATTGTTGAACCACGTCCCAATTAAAAAAAGCTGACTTTAAGAGCACCAAAATTGCAGGTAATTGGGTTACTTGTCGCCATAGAAACCTTACAAGCCCAGCAAAACTTTACCAGAAAGCATTGTAGATGGTAAGAATGATTACAAGCAATTTTATAATTATAAGGGATAGACTGTCACGCTTTTTATACTTTCGAATATCGTAAATTAAATGAACTCGAAATCTAGAAGGAAAAAATAAGGATGTTTTTGTCACTAAAAGCCAAAAACAGCTGGTCTAATATAAAACAAATTGGGTCAGCATAATTATAGTGCTACAAACATGTAATATATATATTTCATTCTGTCAAAATAAGGCCAAGCTCACTAAAAATCCATTATGCTATCTTATGCTTGGTGTCTCAACTATTCATTAAATTTGTTCTTCTCTGATTGGTTAAAATTTATATATCTATTTCTAGTTAGTTTGAAATTCAGCGTATGATTGGCTCGAGCCCTTGCTTTCTGATTGGCTCAAAGTCTTGCTTTCTGATTGGTTGTTACTAGAGCGCAGATCTATATCAGATGGTCCAAATCCTAAGAGCTCAGAAACTCTCTTTTTGGCCTGCTGCGAGTGAACAATTTTCGAGATTTTCATTTTTGCAAATATATTCCATAAAAAATAATCTTTTCATCTTCAATATTAGGTAAGTTAAACTTAGATTACACTATCTTCCCCAAAATCACCGCACATTCAAGGCAAATCAACACTGAGTCATTCAACCCGTGAGAAATTTTAATATAAATTAAATATTTGTTTCTTTGTTTTGAACAAACTTCACAATTCATCTCCGCAAGTGTGACTAAATTCCGTTGATCGTTCGCAAAACCAACTGTGCGATACTTATCGAGATTTAGTTTCTGCTCTTATCAAACACCGGTTAACGCCTGTGACATATAAGACATCCCACTGGGAGTTTTACTTAATCATCTCTATTCTTTAAGCCGTTTTTTTCTCTTACCTTTTACAATATTGACACCAACCTCAAGCACAATCTAGCTCTTTCAAACACCAAATATGTAATTTTTTCCAATAAAGTGCCTTTTATTTTTTCGTTATTATTTTTCCTATCCTTTTCGTTTTTTTCCCCGGCCATTTTTTCCTTATGCACATTTACTAGATCTAGCGTTTTTTTCTGTCTGAATTTGTCCAACTTTTTTTTAGTGACACTTACCTAGAATTTTACTAACAAGTTTTTTGCATTTCCCTCATCAGGAATTAACACGTTTAATTATAAAATCTTAAATTTTTTCAATCATATACAATTGTCTCTTGTTATATTTACAAATAATCATTCACAACAAAACGACAAATACTTTTTAAAGTTTTAACAGTTTTGAAGCTGTTTTTGCCAAATTTTGTATATTTTTGCATGGAGAACAAAACCAAAGTTTAACATTTTCAAAACTGTCTTTTGCCTAATTTTGTATATTTTTTTCACGTACGGACTACAAAACCCCCGTTTGACGTAAGTAAATACCATGCCTTGATTTCAATACATAACGCACAGCATGACATTCAATAGTAAAGTTCAAACATAATTATCCTCAGCGGTTGGCATTTTACCTCCTTTTAGATCGCAGCTCATTTAGATAATCCTGTAGTATAGTTTAGTTCCTAAACACTTGAGTTCCAATCAAGGCAGTTAAAACTGCAGAAGTTTTTCGATTCTCTGCCGGTAGCCAAGTCTGTTCGCATAAACCACATCACCAAATTATGAACTGAATGAGTGTGAGTACCGTAAATAGTTTTGATTTATTCCTAAGAAGATCAAAACATGTTATATATAATATATATTACTGCATTTGGGCTTCGCTTGAATTTTACGATATTCTATCCATGTTTTGCTCTTTCTAACCGCGTTATAACCAGCCGTTATTAGTCTAGACAAATCAAGATGTGCAAGCAGGTTTATATTTTCAAGTTTTATATTGAACCGGCTTAGTTAAGCCAAGAGGTGTCTGCTATAAAATACGTATTTAAAGTGGTATTTGTTCAATATAAACTTCTTAATGTCAAAGTAAGATATAAAAAAAAAACTGAAGCTACTTGAAATAACTAACACATATCAAAACAATATACTACTTTTAAGCGTTTTTTTATACTCCTTTTAAGCGTTTTTTTTATGTTCCTTTTAAGCGTTTTCAAAACAATATACTCCTTTTAAGTGTTTTGTTATACTAAAATGCCAACTAAAAAGTTGTCTCCTAAACGGTACTTCGTGTTGTATTCTTGAAAGAGAAATGTTAGAATAAGAAAACAAGATCAAGCTACTAGAAATTATTTTCAAAAAATGTAGTCTTTTTTAGGTGTTTTTGTTTGCTAAAATTAATTTATCAGAACCATTTAAATTAAAGAAATCTAGCTGAAGAATGAAAATTTTTAAGCAAGTCGGGAAAGCAGGGTGTGGTCGTAGAAATACGACGTTAGAATCTAAGTCGTAGTTTCTCCTTTTTGACTACGAATAAGTTGAATATGAAATCTTTAGGAAAATCAATTAAGTTTGTGAGCAATTAGGTTTAGTGATGCTCCTCAATCAAGTTAAGGGTTACTTCTAAATCAGGTCGAGGGATAATCCAAAATTAGGTGAATACTCCAAAATCAGGTAAGGGATACTCAAAGTTTAGAGAGGGATACTCCTAGTTCAGACAAGAGATATTTCTATTCCTGCCGTATGTGACTGAGTTGTATAGAAGTCTGACGTGTTTGTCCTCGGCGCAGGATACGAACGATTCGCTTCTTGATAATAATTTGAAACATTTCTCAAGAAAACAAACATTTTGCAAAATTTTTTAGTAGGCATGAATTTCAGGTCACCCATCCTGGTACTAACTTCCCTCAACCGGACTTGACTCGGTATCTTTGACGCCTAAGTTTTTCCCACTGGACCATGGTTCTACGGAATCAGCATAACAATAGGCCGTGAAAACAATGCACCGAATAGACTAGACTTTTTAAGATTATATTTTCAACCGATTCCGTGCGTGGCAGAGATGCAAGGGATTAGCCGATATGGTCTGGGGGCCGGCTGGTCTCTCCCCTGATGCTTCGGCTAGAACATTTTCTTGCGTAATTCGTACACCCAAGGGCAGAAGGATTTAATCGCCGTCAGGTCCGAAGTCCATACGACGCCTCAGCTCTGCGGATGTCTCGGGGGTATGGCAAAATAGAATCGATTTTTTTCTTTTTTAATTTCTGTTGGTGGGTTCAAACCCCGTCGTATCCAGATAATTTTTTTTTCCTTTCAAAAAGCATATTATCATCAATTTATTATTACTATTTATTATTATTATTACCCTATAGAACTTTTTCACGTGACGTCGCTGTGGCCATGTTGGTGTACCAAAACAATACATATTGATACATATTCTATCCTCCGGGATTTTTATTTTTTACCGTGTAGAAAGTCCCTATTGTTTGGTACTGCGATATGGCTGCCTTGTCACGTGAGTGTGTGTAGACGCTCTATTCTTCTATGCTCATAAGTAAGCAAGCAATCTGGATCGGAAAAATCGAGTGTATGTTTTTTTCTGCTTTAAAATCGTTGCGCTAGTGGTGATATTTGAGTTTTGAACATTTTAGACGTCATATGATCAACAAGAGGACAGATAAAGATTATTAATTATTGTCTTTTTTTTAATATATCTAGAAAACGCAAGAATAACGATGAATAATACCACTAATATCACCGCGTCTGACGGGGAAGATTTTTGCGATTACACAAGGCCGAGCGAAGTCGGTATAATCGTGATGAGCGTGTTTTACATTGTCATGACCATCTTATCATTAACTGGTAACATTCTCGTCATACAAACCGTTGCCGTGAATCGTCGCATGCACACTGTTACCAACTACTTGATCATCAACATGGCAGTAGCTGATTTGCTCTTAACTGTATTTAACATGCCCTCAACGACAGCGTCTTTTCTTAAGACCACCAGTTATTGGGTTCCAGGGAAGCTTGGGCTAGCAATGTGTAAGCTGATTCCATTTATTCAAGCGGTTTCTGTTGGCAGCTCGGTGTGGAATATGAACGCGATTGCGCTTGATCGCTTTTTCGCTGTGGTGTTCCCTATCCGTCGATATGTTACCTTTCCCGTCGCGTATGGGATGATGGTCGTCGTCTGGACACTAGCCATTGGAATCAGCGCGCCGATTTTATACGCCATGAATCTGGAACCCGCGGAAGAGCCCGGACAATACTACTGTGGAGAGACTTGGAATCTCGATGACGTCAGCACAAGTTCAGCTCCTAAAGACTACACTATTGCTCTCTTTCTTTTTTTCTACGCCATTCCACTACTTATGATCTCCGTCTTGTATTCATTCATTATCTACAAGCTGTGGATACGAAAACTGCCTGGACAAAGAAGCGAGACCAATGAACAGAGGGCAGACAAGTCAAAGAAAAAAGTCCTGAAGATGTTACTGATCGTAGTCGTCTTGTTCGCGATTTGCTGGCTTCCACTGTACGTCACTCAGTTTATGTACTTCTTCGGGGGACCCTGTGGGGCGCCGACATCTGTGGTGTATTTTGGTTATTTCATTGGCCACGCCAACAGCGCTATCAACCCGTGCATATACGTTTTATTTAACGAGAATTTCAGAAAGGGGTTTCGTGATGCTCTGCTATGTCGTTGCCAGAGGAGAAGAATTATACCTGGGGCATCGACGATTGGCATCGACAACACTTACATTGATCGTGGTGCAACGTCGTTCAAGTTAAACGTTGTATCGCCGGCGAGACAAAGAGTGAACGACACTTATCAATGATAACAATAACAGGTGTTTTAGGAGCCGTGTTCTTTGCAATGAACAGCTCTTTCAAACCAAACCCTGGACCTTCAAGCCTTCAAATTGTCGATACCCAGAAGCCTCTGGGCTGATCAATCAGGGCGCACGGCTAACTGACTCACAAATCGACTCGAAATTTAGCCTGGACATGTGTTATTAATGCCGCTGAAGAATGTGATACCACAGGATAGAAGTCGTTCTGGTTGAACCTACAGGCAAAATGAAATTTTGTTGGGTTTCAACCGAACGCCTAGCAACAGTAACAAAAGAAGCTGACGATAGGCAAAGTGTCAATGGTGGAATAAGGCAAAGTAGGGAACAAGTATATGAGAATGGACGCACGACTACAGCGTATAGTGTCTATATGGGAAGGAGGAAAGAAATACAAATCGAATAGTGAGATTTTTCAGTTTTTATTTTAAAAATTCCTAAATAATCTTATATCCATAGCTACATATATAATTTGTTTATTTATTGATAAATTACTATCTAATTATATATTAAAAAACCAAATCGTGCCCATAAATAGTGAATTTGGAAAACGAACCACCGAGAAATAAAATTGTAATTCATATCCGAACATAACCGGTCTCGTTCAATGACGTCATATTTGGATGACGTCAAGGGTCATGACGTATCTTGGATGACGTCATAAATTGATGACGTAGCCTGGCATTGGTTAATTTAAAAATCCTATTACTGGTTTTTCCGAAATACCTTTAAAAAGTAAGGCTGTGCTGTGCATAATTATTATAGACCTTTTCAGGTTTTTCCATTTCAGACCACGTGTCATTCTCTAGAGAATAAGATTCTTCGTTTGAGTTGTATCCATATTCAAGTGTCTTCTCAACTGTCCTTTTTTTTCCACGAGGGTAGCACTTAATAGCCAATGGCTAACAAACCTGTGGCCCTCACTCCGTGATCGAATTGGAATTTAGGAGTTGATTTTTTTCTGTTAAACAAAGAAATGATATGCAAGAAAATAACATGTGGTCTGAAAAGGGGAAACGTACATTAGGCCCAAGTCGAGTAGGTCTTCTGGTCGCCAACATTAATTAAAAAATCCCAACCTAACTTTTCCCGTGATAAAAATTAAAGTGTGCTTTGAATAAATATAATTGTAATAAGAGATATTATTAATTATAAGCCGGAAATAATGATAATAATAATGATAATAATAATGTAATTATAATTCATATTTTGCTTATTTTAATTCATATATATTACTTATTTAACTCAATTTTTCTGAATATCTTCAATTTGCAATAAATTATCTTTAATTTCTTTTCTGAAATCAGAAATCCAGCGATGAATAACCAATCAAGCGTCTAGTTAATATCACGTTGAACCATACGTCACTGACAACTGGTCTTTCATTGGTCATAATTTCCCGCCTCTTTTAAAATTAGCATACGTTTACCGGTACAGCGGTCGTACTCATAGTGACTCGAATACCTTTAGGTACCAGCCTCTCTATATCTTTGTCTTATTCATTCTTCAAAGTCTTGACCTTGCCGTTGATTGGTTGGATTTGAACATGTGATTTGTTTTGTATTCTGATTCCCAGTATTGGGAACATAATATTTAGAGCAAAAAATTTTGTGAATGAAATGATAATCCTAAAAAAATAAAAGGGAAAGAATAGGTCACATGATCTTATTAAGCTGTCTTATACATTTATGTTGCAATCATCATCTCAGTTTTTGGATCATCCTCATTATCTTCAATATCATCAATTTCATCATCACCATCAACATCATTATCATCATCATCATCATGACTACAGTCATCCTTATAATCTCATAATCATCATCAAAACCATCATCATTATCATCATCATTATCACCATTGACACTATCATAATCACCACCACCACCATCATCACTATCCTTTTCATCTTCATCACAGTTTTCATCATCATCAAAACCATCATCGTTATCATCATCATCATCACCATCATCAACATATCATCATCATCATCATCATCATCAACATATCATCACCATCATCATCATCATCATCAACCTATCATCACCATCATCATCATCACCGTCATCATCATAATCATCACCATGGTACAATACATTATACTTACCTAAGTAGTATACATATAACTAAGGAAGCCACCAAAAACACGGTACTCCAGAAGGCAGTTTTGGTAAAGAAGGGTGGAGGTCTACCAGCTACAGGACACTTTGGTGAGTCACGTTGCTTGATGAAAAATTAAGCAAAAGAACTATAAGTGACTTAATAAGAAATCTAGTAATATATGGGGGAAGGAAATCGGTTTACGATGTCTTGAGCATATATTTCTATGATGGTGTCTATTTCGTACCCAGACAGTCCCAAAATGCACTGCAATACCAACTCGACCCATTTTTTACTTCAACCTTGGGATAGCTACTAAAGGGAAAGGATCAGAGGCATGGTAATGGATGCCATGAGAGAACGTGATCAACATGGAATGTAGAGTGATGTAATATTGTTGTTTTGGGCTTTGCTTGCAGAATTGGTACCTGGTGTGGTAATCATACTGACATGAATGTGATCACATGATTAAATAAGTATTTTTGATTGGCTTACTTTAGTCAGATGATCTAGAGGAATGGCATGTTGTAGATGAACTCCATTTTCACCTCGTATCTCTACAGACACTTGAACCTGAAGTTGACAAGCAATGACGTCAAATGAAAAGCAGTGAGCTATTCAAGGGCATGGATCATCGAACCATAGCTGTCTTCTCACATTCTTTACACAGTATTCTAATAAAGGGGAGGAAAAGGCAGTTCATGTCCCTTAACCTGAAGGCTAACTGATACCTACCGGGGTTGTGTTCCAGTCAATACTAATCATCCCATAATTTAGTTCGGTTATGACGTCATTGAAGCGAACAGAAGACGAAGCAACATCACTATGAAAAGAATAAGACTACATCAGAGATAGCAAAAGTTATCAAAAGGCAACTATTAGGGAGAGAGAGAGGGATGATTGTTGAGGTTAGAGGGGAGTGACAGCCTCTTTATCCCCCCACCCCCTCCCCACCCCCTCCCCCCTTATTGGTAACCTTGGATAATACCTCTTACTTTTTATTAACTTATACGAATATAGAAAACCTTGCAGGATGTGTTGGGGGAAAAACAATGAAAATGTTAAAGTTTTGGAGGAATGTCTAACACTGACTGGTTTAAGGAAGTGAAGAGAGCCAAGAACAATAGAATCCCTTTGGGGAAGGGGTGGGGAAAGAAAATCGACGTCCTCAACCGAGGGGTACAATTAGTAGCACACAAAGGAAGATTACTTACTTTAGAAGCCAGTTACAAATGGGCTTGGAAATCAACGAGACACAAACTGATGTCATTCCACTGGAGGTGAATTCATAAAGTGGGTACCCTGTAGTGATGATAAAAAAGCAAGAAAAGATGAATCAAATGCATATTTGATTTCAGTTCCTTTGTACACATATAGACGGGGGGCATATGGGAATAAGTCATGGTTACCTGTGCTTGTTGCGTTAAGACATTGAAATTCACCAAAATGAACATCACCACTCAGTAGCATTACCTGAAAAAATGAATATTTGATAAATAAAAAAGGAAAAACTATGGACAAATACAAAAAGGATGGATGGACGGACGGACAGACGGTTGGTTGGATGGACGGACGGACGGACGGACAGATGGATGGATGGATAGGTGGATGGATGGATGGATGGATGGATGGATGGATGGATGGATGGATGGATGGATGGATGGATGGATGGACTAATGAACAAAATGAATGCATGGAAGGATGGATGAATGGAAGGATGGATGGATGGACATTAGAGACCAGGCTCTCCTTACCCCTGGTGTCTTCTGTAGCATCCATATCAATCTATCGTAGCTCTCTGGACAGGCATTCCATTTGTCAATCACTGGCAGATCAGATAGTATTTGAACACCGCTACCAATCAGAGTCAATGATGAAGGATTCTTGTCACTCAACTGTTTCTCCAGCCATGCCCACTGCGCCTCTCCCAGGATATCACAGCCTGCACCCTTTGGGATGGAATGGGAACGCGTATCCAATAGGATAATCTGTCGAAGAAAGCAAATTGGTAAACGATCAGCACTAATCACAAATCTATCTGACAATTAATTGTGCTGCTAAACTTCACAATATTCCTCAAACTGTGGCATGTGTTAACACTGCTTATCCAATCAAAATGCTCCAACACATATAGCACTGTCATGGTCACAGGTGCACCCTTTATAATAATTGTAACTTTTAAGAGATATACAAAACCTATTTTAACATACCTTGACTGTTTTATTTCCCTGTCCAAACAGATAAGAACCATATACTCCTTCACGATGCCTCCGTACACTTTCTAAGGGTTCGTCAAGAAAATCTAGAAAAATTCCTTGGGATTGTAGACGATCTTTGTGATTCTAAGAAAAAAACTGGAACTTCAAGATCTTAAACTAATTATCAAATTACCCTCACTCCTCATACCCCCTCCCTTGAACATGAAGTTACAAGTGAATTAACACCTTCCACCCCCCCCCCCTCCCCTTCAAAAAAAAACCAGAAATACTCAGTGTCTTTATAAAATTCCCAAATGGAAATCTAGGGAGGAAAGATGGCTCTGTCCATGATATTTATTCCAATGATTGACAGCTCTACTAATGTTTCTTACCTTTCCACCGCGGTCCATACCATAGTCATGATCGTCCCATACACCTAACACTCTTACACCACTTTTTATAAATGACTATATGAAACCAAACAATAGATTAGCATTGGGCTCTTGATCTGGGAATATACTGGTTCACAGATCCTTTATGAGAGATGGATGCTCCCAGTAATGAGCTCCTGATCTGGGAATATGCCGGCTCACAGACCCAGTACTGGAGATGGATGCTCCTAATAATGGCTCAAGTCCTGATCTGAGAATATAATGGCTCACAGATCCAGTATGGGAGATGTATGCTCCTAGTAATGGCTTCCTGATTTGAGAATATACTGACTCACAGAGTATGGGAGATGGATGCTTCTAGTAATGGCTTCCTGATTTGAGAATATACTGGCTCACAAAGTATGGGAGATGTATGCTCCTAGTAATGGCTTCCTGATCTGAGAATATAACATTTGGCTCACAGATCCAGTATGGGAGATGGATGCTCCTAACAGGATTGAAAATGTAGCTCTTGTGCACCTGATAATTTGTCAATTTCTTCTGTTTTTGGTATCTTTCAGCTACTAGTTCTAGTGGTGCTGGTGTCCATATCAAGGGAAGGACATTAGTGTCTGCATACACAGCTAGGAACCATAGAAAACAAACAATATATTTAATTCTGAGAAAGGTTTTTGAGGGAAAAAGTAAAAAAAAACAAGGAGGATTGAGAAATAGATGTATGTGTTTGAAAAAAATGAGAAAGAAATTCAGAAATAAGAATGGGATTGGAAGGAAAGTTAAATGAGAAGACAGAGAATTCGAATAAAAAGAGAGAAAAATTTAAACAATGATAAAGGAAGGAAAGAATAGATGGATGGATGGATGGATGGATGGATGGATGGATGGATGGATGGATGGATGAATTGATGAATGAATGAATGAAAAATGAATGAAGAAATGAAAGAATAAATGAAAGAAAGATAGAAGGAATGAAGGAATGAATGAATCGACCAACAAATAAATAGATAAATAAAGGAAAGAATAAACAACTAAACTGACCAAAACATAGAAGGAGAGAGAGACTGTGTGTATGGATTGTTTTGTGGCATAACAAATAAATAATAAATGGACTAAGGATGATATTAATAATCCCATATCTTACCATCTCCAAGCCATACCCATACATCAGGATTTTGTTGGATTATATGCTTCCACAATGGTTGGATCTTGTTCTGGTTGCTATGGGGAGGGAAACACATATCTTACTTTTCTGTAGAATTATTACAAGAATAAATTCACTTTCAAAAATATAAACAAAGTATGGCTTTTTATAGACAATCTCAAAAAAATTGACCACCCCCCGGCACACGACAAAGTTTCTAACTAAATGTTCTATACAACCCCTGCTCTGGTAAATAACAATATGATTAATTATTAAAGATTATTGTTAATTGGGTTTAATAAAACAGCATAATTCTATGCACCTTTTTCATAAATTTCACATTTTGATCATGTAAAAAAACACTCTAGATTTAGTAAATGAAAGATATATTCATCACAATATAAGAAAATATTCTAAAATAAGAAAGATTTAGGCTTGTTGAGAGTAGAAAGTTAAATATTTGAGGATTTTTTTTGTTTTGTTAGCTTGGTGTAAACCAATTATGAAAAAGCAGGTACTTGGATGTTTGTGGAAGCGGTCTAAAGTTCAACGGAAGTAAGAAAATAACGTCATAACCGCAAAAATTACTTTTAAAGGAAAAATATCTAAAAAATAATAATAATAAAACGTTCTAAATAATGTATATTGGTGTATTGAGAGCCTTTTTCACATATTTGAAGAAATATAAAGGTTTAAATTTAAGTAAAAATTACTGTTTCATATTGTAAACAGATTTATTGTTGTCAGTCACGAGACTTTTCTGGAGAATAATTTTTATCCGTTCCCAACATATTTGTTTTAACTCTAAATAATATTCAAAATAAAACAGATCTAAACTTAAGAAGAAATATAGATAATATATGAGACGTTGAATAAAATAATTCTACAATATGTTCCCAAAAAAATATTTTCTTCATTTTTCTCCACTTACTTGCAACTTCCAAAGGCGATCCGGCTTATAACCGTTTCGGTAAAGAAATCAGCTTCTATTTTCGTTTTTTCTTCACATTTAACTAACCCAAGACATAATATATATAATATAAACGTTTTTAAATATAATCTAAAAGAGCTAAAGTCGTTTTTAAGCTTGTGTTTTCCCATTGCTACCATTTGTCTTGCCTGTTAAATAAGTTACACTTTATTCAATGTCAGCGGAAGTCTTAGAAACATTACTCCAATTTCCGGTACTATTACTTCCGGTCCACGACTAACCGGATAAATTTTTTATTCCTAATGTCACAAAAAAGCAAGGATGCATTTATTATTTCTTTACGCAATAATAAATTGTAATGAGGTCAATATATCATATATTTCTTTGAGATTTGTTTTAAAAATTTTGTCATTTTGTTGAGATAAATTTGTGGGAATGCTGTGGTATTTTGTGGACGTGTTCCTAAGTTTAGTAGGACGTGACGTCATGTATTTCCATATATGGCATCAGCTGAGAAGATAAGTTCTCTTTTCTTTTGGTCTCGTTTTTCTAGTGAGTTTAACTCGAAATTCTTCCCCAAAAAATGGCTCAACCAGCCCCACAAATGATCCGAGGAATCGTCAAACAGGTAAAACTACCTTAATTCAACCCACACCTCGACTGAGAATATTTTTTTCCCAAATCACGGTCACTCAGTCTCACTTTTATGAAACCAAACTCAAACCGGCTTCTAACTTTTATTTGAACTCAGTGTTGTTCATGTTCACCTAGTTTTTGCTTCATTCTCAGATTCTTTCAGGAGATAGTGTTATTATACGAGGACAACCTCGAGGAGGCCCTCCTCCAGAGAGACAGCTTTGTCTTTCCAATATAACAGCTCCAAAACTCGCTAGAAGAGCAAATTCTAACATTGAAGGAAGCCAAGACACGAGAGATGAGGTAATAAAGTACACGTAGAAAAACTTTATCCTGAGGAAAAAAAAATCCAAAAATTTCTCAGATCTTTTTTTCATAGTGTCATATGAACTATGATTCTTATCGTTATACGTGGATTTATTGTTTAGTTTGAAGTCATAGTAGTATCTTTTAAAAGGAAATCTTTTTTGATTCTTTACACTGTAAAACAATTAGCCAATCACATGAGGTAACGTAAAAGTAGAAATCCTACTACGGCCAGACTAGCTGACCACTTTTTATCGAAAACCTTAAACCCGATCTAAATATTTATTAACATATTCTTTCAAAAACCTAAAAAGGGTCTTCCTTTTGATTTTTTTCGTGGTTAATCTAACATATTTTTAATGTAATAATTTGGTTTAAATACACTCAAATAATAAACTATAAATGTGTATTTAGTGTAGTTTGTGACGCTGCTGGCAATATCGGGATATTGTTCCCTAAATATGGAAAATCTACGTTTTATTTTAAGTATCTTAAGGATAGTTTTATTCATTTTTTAAGAAGTGATTCTGATCTTTTGTACTCTTGTTCTGTTTTGCTTTTTTCTTTCAAAAAGACCACGTGCATTTCGCACTTCCCAAACAACATTTTCACTAATTTTATATCTCTGATGTATTCTCAAAGGATATAATTATGATTGTAAAGAATATAATATTAAGGGTGTAAGATATACTACAGTGTAATAAACAAACTTTTGTTGATGTGTTCTATATTTTTCTTGTTATTATTTTAATTTCAATAATTTTCAATAACAAGTAGCACTGTTTATCCCATTATATATCCATTACTTCCTAAATCCCCAGCATTGCTATCGATCGGCTCTATTAGAGGGTCCCAAAGACAAACGTATTTGTGTATTTTGTTGCAGCCATTTGCATGGGAAGCAAGGGAATACCTCAGAACAAGACTAATTGGCAAAGAAGTCTTGTTCGCTGTGGAGTACCAGGTCCCAGGAACTGGCAGAGAATATGGCTGTATTTATCTCAGAAAACCAGGTAATTTTATGATCTTGAATTAACATGTTTTCTTCAGGGCTTATAATAACGGCTGATCGGTCACAGGTCGTGATCACTGGCCAAATTAGTTTTAGCTTAGTCATAACTTATTCCTGGCTAAGCATTACTGGTCAAAATGACCGGCAAGGAAAAGATTTGCTCAGACAAGTCCCAGTTCTGACCAGACATTGTCCAATTTCTGGCTGTTATTTTAAGCCCTGTCCTTGCTCCAAATCTGTGATCTCTGATGCTGGTAACATCACAAGTGTACAATATACAACACAGAAGGCTTGGTTTGTTCCCAGATAAAGGGATATAAAAAAGATGGCAACTCAATAGCCAGACATGAAGACTAGCGCTATTGGATTGAACTGGTCAATGTGACCGTTAAAGAGGACTGGCCTAAGAGCTGTTAAACCAGACAAGACAGTGTCAATTTTGGCCCAGATATTGTCCATTGATCGGTCATTATTTTTAGCCTTAAGATTGAGATGTGTCACAATATAGGAGTCAAGATTCTCCTCCTTCAAGGAATTTCTCTAGTTTACCTGTGTTTTTCATTTCATTCGAAAATCAAGACACTTTATTGGATTTAAGCCGAGTCCAAAAATAGTTCACATAATAATGCAGTGCTCAGAAGTACCCTAAATTTAAGTTGACTAATAAACAGGGTTTTAAGTGTTTCCCTCTATTGAATTATTTCAGGATCAGAAGACTTTGAAAACGTCACAGAATCTATTGTTGCTGAAGGATTGGTAGATGTTCGAAGAGGAGGAATCAAGCCATCTGAGTAAGTAATATAATAAGATTGATCTTCATGTGAATTGATAGATATCTAGAGTTTGATGGTTTGATCAAGTGCCCATAAAGTGGATTTTAAGTTGAAAGTTTGAAATACATCAGTGAAAGAGAGTAACCACTCTCCAATCATGCTTTGTGCTAGATTGGTTATTACAAACCCCCTTTTGAATCTGTTCAAGTAGTGTTTCTAAGTCACAATCTAAGCCATTTTCGTTGATACTTCTAATTTCCAGTGGACAGACAAAGCTGATTGACTTAGAAGAGCTGGCCAAGACTCAGAATAAAGGAAAATGGGGCAGTAATGCAAATGAGGTACTCATTCAATATACAGTATTTAGAACAATAGTGTGGAATTCATACTCTGCTTCCTGCAGAGAGCTCACTAGCTACAGCCTTTAGCACCTCACCATTATCACCATTATCATTTATTTCAGCACATCAGAGAGATAACCTGGACTGTCGACAAACCAAGGCATTTCCTGGAAACACACTCAGGCAAGGAGATTTCTGGTAGGTGTTGTGGTATTTTTTTTAAATGTTAGTAGTTCATATTCTTTTAGTTTTAGCATCAGGTCATACCTTGTTTCTGACTCAACATTATAAGACAATCAGCAAGGAAAAGATTTGACCAGAAAAGCTCCAATTATGGGCAGATATTTTGCAGTGACTGGCCTTTATAGTTTGATGGTGCAGAAAGCATCAGTCATGTGAGGATACAAGAATAATACTTAACTTTTTGTTACAATAGAAGCTATTGATTTATTTATTAGCTATTGTGGAACATGTACGGGATGGATGTACAGTCAGGGTTTTCCTTCTACCATCTTTCCATCATTTGACAATCATGTTAACTGGTATTAAGGTAAGTCGTAGAATAGTGATTAAACAACAGTATAAGTACCATGAAAACATTTTTGAAGTGATCCTTGGGGGTTCCAGCAGATCTTGAACACTTTTCCTTACTCCTTCTTCCCCCTCCTTCCTGCTACCTTGTCTCTCTCTCCTCCCCCTTTCATCTGTTTTGTCTCCTCTCTCACCCCAAATTCATCCTCCCTCTCCCTAACACCTATTTGCTCCCTCTTCCTTCCTTCACTCTCCCACCTTCCTTCCTCCCCTCTTCTGCCTCCTTCCATCCACCTTCTTTCCCATACTCCTTTCTCCAACTTCTTCTGCCTCTGCTCTACCACTTCTCCCTCCTATCTGCCCCTTCTCCTCTTCTGTACCACTTTTTTCTCGACCCTCCCTCCATCCACCTTCTTACTCCCTCCTTTTCCCCACTTCTTCCTCCTATGCTCTACTACTTTTCCCTCCTCTCTCCTCCTTCTCCTCCTCCATAACATCTCATTCCCCACCCTTCCCCCAACCCCCTACCTCCATCCCCTCCCTCAATCCCCTCCCTTTGTTACTTGTCATCAAATTCAAACATAATTATATTGTTTTGTAGTGTCCAATGGTCAAGAGAGAAGGTGAAACCCCTGAACCTTATGCCGACGAGGTAAATAATGACCCTCTCATAAAGAACAATTACAGACATGGTTGAGACTAATAGCCCTTTCCAGAATATGCTGGAGTAACCTCCAAGTCATGGTCATCTTATATCCTCTTTAGTTTTCCAGTTCATAGAAAAACTGTGAAGGTTATAGATCAATTTGGCTTGTTTGCTTATTATAATGTGTGTGGTTTACATTACAGGCCAAATTTTTCACAGAAAGCAGGCTTCTACAGAGAGAAGTGAAAGTTGTCCTAGAAGGTAGCCTGAAGCTTTAACTTTCTTCCTACAAAAATACTCTTTGAATGTTGATAAACAAATACAAACAATAATGTATGACTTATCTTTTTAGGTATATCAAACCAGAACTTCCTTGGTAGTATCATACATCCAGTAAGTATTGTAATATGACCAGGGGTTGTTTCAGGGTTTGATCTGTGAGTTAGCCATGCGCTGACTTCAATCAGCCCAGAGGTTGTCTTAGGGTTCAATATGTGAGCTAGGTTATTTCAGGTATCAATATAATTTACTTTTTTATATTGTATTATAGGCTGGTAATATAGCTGAGCTGCTGCTACGTGAAGGCTTTGGTCGCTGTGTTGACTGGAGTATGGCAGTGCTTACTAATGGTCGTGAAAAGCTCAGGGCTGCAGAGAAGTAAGGAACCACTCACTTCATGTATTAATTTGCACTTCAATCAGTAGTATGATTAACTTATCCAACAAAATGGATAGCCATTAGTTAATTAATAGAGAATGAATAGAATAGAAGATTTCTGAGATGCACGAGTGCTTTCATGAGTGTCCCAGACATAGACATAAGAATGAGACATTTTTGTTTGTTTCAGGTTTGCTAAAGAAAAAAGGCTCAGAATTTGGAAAGATTATACTCCAAGCACCAATGCTATAGAGATCAAAGATAGAGAATTCACAGGAAAGGTGGGGAGTGTTTGTTTGTTTGTTTGTTCACTCATTTATTCATTCATCCATTCGTTCATTCATTAATTCATTCATTCATTCATCCATTCATTCATTCATTTATTCATTTATTTACCCACCTATTCATTCTTGCATTCATGAATTCATTTTTTTATTCATCCAATAATTCATTTATTCATTAATTTATTAATCTATCATACCATCTTGTCCAACCCTCCATCTACCCATCCAATATAGACAACACATCCCATCCATTCATTCTCGAATCCTATCCAGTCATCCCACCCATCCTGGCGACCCCATCCATCAATCAGCCAAGACACCCATTTAGGCTATCCATCCCGCTTATTCCATCTATTCATTCTTCCACCCATTTCACTCATCCCATCCATCCATTAATGCATTTACTCTTCGCTTTATCTATTATTGTCCATTCACCCATTATTCTTTAATCCCTGTGTATTGATCCCAAAACTAGTTACTAATGATATGTTGTTCTAAAAGGTGTTAGAAATTGTGAATGCTGACGCCATGGTTATCAAACACCCAAGTGGAAAGGATATGAAGCTTCATCTTTCAAGTCTACGACCACCAAGGTATGATTAACTTGTCATTCATACATTAAGAATTAGCAATATGGGGGAGGTGGGGTAGGGTTACCTACGAGACATATAAGGAGGTAGGTAAATACACATAAGGTTGATAATTGTTATGATGATGATGATGATGATGGTGATAAGGATGGTGATGATGATGGTGATGGTGATGATGGAGTTGAAGATGATGATGTTGGTGATGGTGATGATGCTGGTGATGGTGATGGTGATGATGATGGTGGTGGTGATGATGTTGGTGATGGTGATGATGATGGTGATGGTGATGATGGTGTTGAAGATGATGATGATGGTGATGATGTTGGTAATGGTGATGGTGATGATGTTGGTGATGGTGATGATGTTGGTGATGTTGGTGATGATGATGATGATGGGGATGGTAATGATGATGGTGATGATGTTGGTGATGGTGATGATGGTTAAAGATGTTTACAACTAGTTGATACAACTGTAAGATATAAAACTGCAAATTACCTTTTGTTTACCAAGCTTTTTTTCTTTTTATCTCCAGGGCACAACCCAAAGAAGACGAGGTGCAGTATAAACTAAACAATGATTTTTCAGGATGTCAATTAATGGTTTTGTATTGCAGACACTCAATGAAAGTTGATTGACTTTTTCAATTAAGAAACTAATCAGATTTAATTTTATTAATTTTTATTAATTATATTTTAATATTAATTTTATTAATTTATATTAATTTTATTTTAATTTTAATATTAATTTATATTAATTATATTTTAATATTAATATTAATTTTATTAATTTTAATCAATTTTATTTTTATTTTAATATTAATTTTATTAATTTTGATTATTTTTATTTTAATATTAATATTAATTTTGTTAATTATATTTTAATTTTAATATTAATTTTATTAATTTATATTAATTTTATTTTAATTTTTATATTAATTTTATTTAATTTTATCTTCAGGAGATAATCCCAGCGAAAGATGGCAAGAGAATGAGGCCTTTATATGACGTGCCTTTCATGTTTGAAGCTAGAGAATTCCTAAGAAAAAAGATCATAGGCAAGAAGGTAATGACAGTCAATAGATGACTATCATATCTGGTCTTGTGCATTTTTACCAACTGAATAGCATGACATGGATCATTGAATATGGATTGCAATGTCGACCCTTCACTGACTTAGGCTGGTAATGAGATTTATTCCGCCAATTGATGCCAAGCAATAGAATATTCTCTGGTTGATAGCACATGATGGGCAGTGTTTGCCTGTCATTGTAGGCTGGTAATGAGATTCATTCAGCTGATTGATACCAAGCAATAGAATATTCTCTGGTTGATAGCACATGAAGGGCAGTGTTTGCCTGCCATTGTAGGCTGGTAATGAGATTCATGAGATTCATTCATCTGATTGATACCAAGCAATAGAATATTCTCTGGTTGATAGCACATGACGGGCAGTGTTTGCCTGTCATTGTAGGCTGGTAATGAGATTCATGAGATTCATTCAGCTGATTGATACCAAGCAATAGAATACTCTCTGGTTGATAGCACATGATGGGCAGTGTTTGCCTGTCATCGTAGGCTGGTAATGAGATTCATGAGATTCGTTCATCTGATTGATACCAAGCAATAGAATATTCTCTGGTTGATAGCACATGATGGGCAGTGTTTACCTGTCATTGTAGGCTGGTAATGAGATTCATGAGATTCATTCAACTGATTGATACCAAGCAATAGAATATTCTCTGGTTGATAGCACATGAAGGGCAGTGTTTACCTGTCATTGTAGGCTGGTAATGAGATTCATGAGATTCATTCAGCTGATTGATACCAAGCAATAGAATACTCTCTGGTTGATAGCACATGATGGGCAGTGTTTGCCTGTCATCGTAGGCTGGTAATGAGATTCATGAGATTCGTTCATCTGATTGATACCAAGCAATAGAATATTCTCTGGTTGATAGCACATGATGGGCAG
The DNA here is from genome assembly GCA_011057435.1 of Actinia equina. NCBI lineage: Eukaryota > Metazoa > Cnidaria > Anthozoa > Actiniaria > Actiniidae > Actinia > Actinia equina. The sequence goes on from WHPX01001469.1 coordinate 522,719, forward strand.
TATTTGCCTGTCATTGTAGGCTGGTAATGAGATTCATGAGATTCATTCAACTGATTGATACCAAGCAATCAAAGACCTTCATTAATTTACAGTATTTTGTCTTTTTGTTCATTCATTCATTCATTCACTTGTCTATTTAATAATTTCTTATTATTTTATTCATTTAGTAACTCCTTTGTTTTGAGTTTCTAAAACATTTTCAAAAAGACTATTTTCTCCACTCACTTGTTATCTTTTTAAACTTTATTACCATTATAGGTTAGCGTTAAGATTGATTATATTAAGCCAGCAAACGACGGTTTCCCAGAAAGAACATTCGCAACTATAACCAGTGGAGGAGTCAATGTTGCCGAGGCACTCATCAGCAAAGGCTTTGCTACAGTCTTGCGTCACAGACAGGACGATGATCAAAGATCGTCACTTTATGATGAGTTATTAGTTGCAGAAACCAGAGCCATTAAGAACAGCAAAGGGATGCATAACAAGAAAGAACCTCCAATCCACAGAGTTGCAGATTTATCAGGAGTAAGTCAGCAGTCTGTAATATTTTCATATTTTTTGTTATAGTGAGCTTGTTACATGATTGCTTCAAAACTCTGCTCCACTAGAGAACAGAACACAGTGCTCTTGCCATGCTAGAAGTAAAACGTACAATAATAATTTATTAAGGAATGATTATTATTAACAATGGTGTATAGACCAATTATTGCATTGATATCCTAGAGGGATTGTTCTGGGGGACAAAACAATACACCTTTCTCATAAATGGCCGCCTAGGGACTAGGGACAATTGCATGGAAGCTAGGTCAGAAAGGCTTTTCACTCTTACTTCAAGAGATGCTTAAAATAACTCGAATTGGTGAGATGAATGACTTTGACACAAAAGATTGTTCTGAGTAGCCTTTGTTTACTAATGAGGCCTTTCTGACCTCACTTCCATGCAATTGTCCCTAGTCCCAACCGCGTTTGGCGGCCATGTATGAGAATCTTTTCTTATGCAAAAAAGCATCTATTGTTTTTTCCTCCAGAACAATTCCTCTCGGGACTCAGTGCAAGGGGTCTATGTGTGTTTAATTCTGGTTGAATATGCAGAGCTGTTAATCCCTGAAAGAAAGAAAAGTCACTAGGCATAGCTGACTTTGTACACTGTAATAATATACTCATTACTAATAGCTATGTATACATGTGTTTTTCTCTCAGGACTATGCTAAAGCCAGACAGTTTTTACCATTCCTTCAGCGTGCTGGACGATCTTCTGCTATTGTTGAGGTAAAGACTTTAACATTATTCAACCTTTTGGGCAGCCATCAGGCCTGTTGGTTGGCTGTTTGACTGACAACCAACCTACCTACCTACAGCTGACTAACTGACTGACTGAAAGACTGACCAACTCACTCACTCACTGACTGACTGACTGAGTGACTGACTTACTGACTGACTGACCAACTCACTGTCTGACTGACTGACTGATTGAATGACTGACCAACTCACTGACTGACTGGCTGACTGACTGACTGACTGGCTGACTGACCAACTCACTCACTCGCTGAATGACTGACTGTCTGATTGATGGACTGATCAGTGCTCTTGTTTCTCACAGTTTGTCGCCAGTGGTTCAAGATTAAGAATCTATCTACCAAAAGAGACTTGCTTGACTACCTTCTTACTGGCAGGTAAGAATTCTTTTAAATATTCTGGTTGTTATAATCATTTATTTAAGAGTAGTTAGAAGTGGTTGACAGTATTGATTCTTGTACAGGTATAAGCTGTCCACGTGCCGCAAGAATCAACACAGGTCAGGGAGTAATCAATGCTGTTGAAGGTGATCCCTTCGGAGACGAGGCTCTGCAGTTCACCAAGGAAATGGTATTACAGAGAGAGGTAGGTTTACTATATTGGTACAAATTAAACCTATGTTGATCCTGATTTGAAATCAATAGAGTCATTAAAAATATGATTGTCCTGTGAAGACTATGCTTAGAATAATATCACACTACACTGTATATGCCTTCTTTTTTTTAATTTTATTTTCTATTATTTTTTAATCAGGTTGAAGTAGAAGTTGAGAGCATTGACAAAGCTGGTAATTTTATTGGATGGATGTTTTTTGAGGACAAGAATCTATCAGTATCACTTGTTGGGGTAAGAGACTGAAGTGTTGATTAGAATGATGATGATGACAATTATGGTAGTGATGATGATGATGATTGATGGTGATGATGATGATGATGTTGATGATGATGAAAATGATGATAAAAATAATGATGGTGGTGGTAATGATGATAATAATGGTGGTGATGATGATGGTGGTGATGATGTTGATGATAATAATAGTGGTGATGATGATGGTGGTGATGTTAATGATAATAATGGTAGTGATGATGATGGTGGTGATGATGTTGATGGTAATAATAGTGGTGATGATGATGTTGATGTTGATGTTGATGGTAATAATGGTGGTGGTGATGATTATGATTATGATGACGGTGTTGGAGGTGGTGGTGATGGTGATGGTAATGATAGTAGTGATGATGATAGTGATGATAGTGTTGGTAATAACAATAATTATCATGTCAATGACAAAGAATGATGTTGTTTGTGGTTCATAATGAAGTTGATGAATGTGTTCCCAAAGGATTGTCCTTATTTATATCATATCTTTTCCAGGCTGGTCTGTCGTCGGTACACTTCACAGCAGAAAGATCAAACTTTTATCACAAATTAACGTATGCTGAAGAAACAGCCAAGAGTCAGAAGTTGAAAGTAAGCCAATATCTACTTAACGTTTTTTCAAATGATCTATGATTAGGAATAAAAGAATAAGCCTGAAGCGAGATGACGTTTTACCCCCTCTCTAGACCATAATCCTTTTCACATTGTTTTTGTTCTTTAATTATGACTATTGTTCCTGTATTCTCTAAGGAATCAAAAATTTTAATATGAAAGAATTTTAAAAACGATTATGGTATATAGTCGTGGGTAAAACGTCATCTCGCTTCAGGCTTATTGGCAAAAAGAGATAGAGGAAGAAACTCAGAAAGAAATTATGGGATTTGAACAAAACTATCATAATCTAGTCAGGTCAGAGCTTGAAATAACGGCCAGACATCAGACAATGTCTGCCAAGAATTTGAACTTATCCGGTCAAATCTTTGCCTTGCCAGTCATTTTGACCAGTAACGTTAAGTAAGAAATGAGGTTTGCCTGAGGTAAAACTAATTTGGCCAGTCATAATGACCGGGTACTTACTAGCCATTATTTTAAGCCCTACAATAAGCTACTGAGAATTTAAATGGTGAGCTATGGTTGTCTTTGTAACTATTTAGGATTGCTTGTACCAATTTTATGGAAATAAATAGACCTTTCCCAAATTCACTTGGATGACCACGAAACAGTGGTCTGAAGTCGAGACTGAACTTGATTCTTTTGTCCATCAAGTTCAACCTCGACTTGAAACCTTTGTTTCCTGATCATTTGAGTGAATTCAGGAAAGGTGTATTGGTGGAATAATTATTTTATAATGTCTTAATGGTGTGTGTGAATCATTCACAGATGTGGGCAAATTATGAAGAACCAAAGGCTGTTATAGTTGTTGAAGAAACAGAAAGAAAATGCAACTACAAGAAGGTAGAATGTCCTTGTAATTTCATCTGCAAATGGTTAGACCTTCAAGTCTTCATGGACAAGGACTTAAAACCGTAGACCCTGTCTGTCTTCACTATATAACCCTGTATAACACGGATGTAAAAGACACACTGAAGACAGTGGTGACGACTGTCTTCAGTGTCCATACTAATACTACAGGCCCCACAGTAATTGGCTGTGCTGTTGTGACATTCCTGTCCTCGCTGGAAAAACAAAATAAATAAATAAGCTTTGCTTTTTTTTTACTTAAGTTACTTTTATATTTTGCAGGTTTATGTCACAGAACCAAAAGAAAATTTAAGTTTTTATGCTCAACATGTTGAAACAGGTATTGTAAAGATTACAATATCATTATGTTACATTCTCGTACCCTAGGCCTTCTCAGCTTTCTAATGAAAAGTCCAAGGCTCTGAAATTTGAATACTTTACTGTACACATCAAAGGGTCTCACTAAATTGCTTATTTATTCAGAATGTTAATCACAGACAAATAAACTGTTCCATAAACAGTGTATAAATAAGCTTGATTGTTTTTCTTTTGAAGAAAAAAAACGGTTTGAATTTATACCGCAAGTCAGAATAAGTAGAACATGCACATTATCTGACGCCCTACAATCTGGTCCGGAGGGGTGGAGGGTTCTCTTGCCAGTTTAGGGTAGGGATGTGCCGCTGAGCCTACTGAACCCTGACCCTACTGAACCCTGACCCTGTTCCAGAGTAAAATGGCTGAAATTCATACCCTGTTCCAGAGCGAGCACGATTTTATATACCCTGTTCCAGAGTAGAATCGCTGAAAACCATACCCTATTTGGCGGCACATACCCGTTTAGCGAATAAAGGGGAGTCTCCCCCCCCCCGGAATCTGGGTCTACTGGTTTGTGTGTTACCAGAGCCTTCGCCTTTTTGGTGGCTTGAACACACAAAAATGCATGCAGGGGTTGTTACGAAAAAGTAATTATCATGCAACATAAATTCCTGCAACCCCCCCCCCCCCCCCCTCAATTATATAATGGTCCATCCCTAATGACTGTTCATTTTGCATTACTTAGGACCACAGCTAGAGCAACTGATGACAGATCTTCATACTGAGCTAAGCAGTAACCCACCATTACCAGGATCCTATACACCAAAAAAAGGAGATCTGTGCGCAGCTCAGTTTGTGGATGACAGTTGGTAAGGATTCCTTTGATAAATGTTATTGTTATCATTATCACCTTTGTCATCATCATGATCATTGTTATTATCACTGTCATTATTATGACCATCATCATTATAATCATCATTGTCATCATCATCATTATCATCATCTCACCATCAACATTATCGTTATCACCATCTCTATTATCATTACCATCATCAGCAAACATCATCGTTGTCATCATTATAACACCAGCACCTTAATCCTCGTCATGATTATCTACATCATTATCATCGCCATTAACATTATCACCACCATAATCATTATCATTGTCATCATCACGCCTAATCCTCGTCATCATTATCTACATCATCATCACCATTAACATTATTACCACCATAATCATTATCATTGTCATCATTATCATCATCTTCTTTACCATCATCACTATCATCATCATTTATTTCATAATATCTAGCTTTTCTGACAAAATAACATAATTCATCAACACTGCTTATTCTTTTACTTGATGGTTTGTTTCTCGTATTGAATCAAAGCTTCTCTTTCTGTTCATCAGGTATCGAGCCAGAATTGACTCAATTAAAGGAAAAGATATCACTGTGTTCTATGTTGATTATGGAAATGTGAGTAAAAAATGAATGGGAATGAATGGAAATAAAATTTTTTAGAATTTTTTTTCAAGTATTCACAAGTTTAGAGGTCCACAAGTTTATCAGTCTTTAAGCGTAATGTGTTTAACCTCATTAAATAAAGTTGTTATTACTATTATTATTATTATTATTATTATTATTATTATTATTATTATTATTTGTCACATTTTGTATTCGATTCAAGTAGCCAATAGTAAATTACTTATACGTAGCGAGATTTACAATTGTATTTCGGGAAAAACTCAATAAAGTTTTCATTATTATTATTATTATTATTATTATTATTATTATTATTATTATTATTATTATTATCATTATTATTGTTATTATCATTATTCTGATAGAGAACCTTTCTTTTTAGAGAGAGACTGTACCATCCACCAAGCTCTGCCCTCTTCCTCCAGCCTTCCATGGGTAAGTGTGTTGTAGTGGCATTAAAACACTACATTCTCTTTTCCATTTTGCCTTTTCTTTTTCATTTTGTATTCCAAATACACCATAGTATTAAAGTTCTCCCAAGGAGTAGACCTCTTTACCTTTTTACGGTGCAGATGTAATATTTTCCCATTTCAGACCATGTGTCATTCACCTGAGAATAAGATTCCTTGTTTGAGTTGTATCCATATTTATGTGTCTTCTCATGTGCAACCGTTAAACAAAGAAATGATACTCTAGGGAATGACATCTGGTCTGAAATAGAAAAACATTGTGCTCAAGGTAAAAAAGTCTAGTCATTATCACCATCATCAGTTCTTGCAGGGACCTGAGTGGCATAAGGCCTCACTCACAGTTTATTTCCCAGCTTAAACTGTTGTTATGCCAGAATCATAGTATCTTGGACTTCTGCAATTTTTTCATGACTTTTTTAATGACTGTATTTTTTAATTTTTAGCCTTAAGCCACAAGCTAAAGAGTATTTCATGGCTTTTATTCAGCTACCAAAAGATGTGAGTAGAGATAGAATGTATATTAACTAATGGTTAACATTATAAAGTTAATATGTCAAGCTGAAATGTGGAAGTATTCGTCTCCTAAATAAAGAAATTGGAATTTTGCTGCACTAAATCTGCCACTAGAATTGTTGGGTTACAATCAGCTGATAAAAGACTTCAAAAATGGTCAAAAACTGGCCACCATGTGTTGTCAACCAGAAAGAACTCTATTAGGCTGCATTCATAATGTATGGCAGGGGGGAGGGGGGCAGGTGAAATTGAGGGGGGATCGGGAAAATTTTGGTAGGAAAAAGGGGGGATGGGCTAATTTTTATCAGAAAAATGGGGGGGATGCACAATTTTTTGAAGAAGCTACAAGCCTTGCTTAGGGGGGATCGTATTTTTTGGCATGACTTTAAGGGGGGGTGGAATTATTCTATGGACATTTCAAATTTTCACCTGCCCCCCCCCCCCCCCCCTCTGCCATACATTATGAATGCAGCCTTAAAAACTTGTGATTCAGCTGATGAACATTATGACAAGAAATTCAAGACAGTAAATGACGTCTATTGAGACCCAGCAGTTGCAGCCTTTTTGTATAAATCTTAATGTGTTTTTTCTATACAGCCTGATCAAGCAATTGACAGTAATAGAGAGTTCCAGAAGAGGGTTGTGGTAAGTGCTTTATTAACCAGGAAATATTTTTTTAAACAACAGTAATGGAAGTGAGTAGACCTCATTCATGAAACTCTCAGTGCTTGAGTGCTAGAGTCAGTGCTAGAGTCATCTCATAGACTTGCATTTTCCTTGAATCTGATGTGAAATCTTGTGTTTTTGAAAAGTACCAATAGTAAAGCACCCTTATTATATTAAGATCTTGGGCTCATGATATGGTCTCACAATACTTCACATACAGCAAGAGTCCTAGCATTGAGGGAACAAGAGGCACAAGAGTTACCACAAAATCCACAGGGATCCCATGAATATAAGCCATCTATAGATCCATTCATGTCAAACTGGAACACCCCTTACCCCTCACCCCTTGCCCCACCCTCCCATTCATTCCACTGATTAGCTTAACTGTGAGCTCAACTAATTTGTAATTTCATCAACAGAATCAACAATTCTCATTAAATGTTGAATACAAGTCTCAAGGACAGGTTAGCTTATATTTTTTAATTGTGAATTTTTTAATAGCCCCAGTAGTAGCGTAGCCAATCAGAATGTGTAGTGTACAAGTTTCATTTAACCTGACGTGTGCTATTCTGTTTGCAGGAGTTTGTAACATTGATGGCTGACACTGTTGATGTTGGAAAGGCCTTAGTAGCTGAAGGTCTTGTTCTTGCGGAGAAGCGCAAAGAGAAGAGATTACAGAAGCTAATGGCAGAGTACCAGAATGCGCAAGAAACAGCTCGTAAAGCTAGGGTAAATATAATATTTTTTTCACTTCCATTCTATTCTATTTTATCTCATTACTCAGCTAATATTTTTTCCATCATGCTTTCTCTTGTTGTCATTCACTTCCATTCCCATTTATCTTTCCCACTTTTCATCCACTTTCATACTTATACTATGCTCCTATTTTTCCATCCCATTTATTCTTTCCTTTTCAGTTGCTCCCATGCACTTCAAAGCCCAGAATCTATTTCATATTCTCCGGTTTTTTCCATCCTATTACTCTCCCATTTTATTTCCCTTTCTCATTTCTGAAACACTTTTTCCTCTCCAGCTGAATCTCTGGCGTTATGGTGACTTTACTGATGACGACGCTCGTGAATTTGGATACCCAAACAATTAAGCAACAGATCAAATAGATGACCATAAAAACTAGCTATTAAATATTGTGTATTAAACCTACACATATTACTGACCCAATACTCTGTCTGCCAATATTTTCATCTTGGACAAGAATAATACCTTGTTCAAAGATAACTAAAACTGATACAGAAATGAAAGTATCGAATTGCGTCATTTTATAAAGGTTTCAATACTCTACTCGGAATTCGAATCCTACTTATAACAAATTATTATTATTTGTGGGAAAAAACAAAATTAATATTTAAATATTATAGAAAATAATTATCCATTGTGTGATATCATTTTGACTTGCTATAAAAATCAAAATTATGTCACCTTCAACTTAGAAAGTATTAAAAGCGTACTAACATCATGTCTAAATCTGCAACGATCTATATTTTATTACACATTTTTTATGGGTCATATCAGAAATAAAAATAAAACTTAGAAATTTTCTGAACTACTTTTCCTTTCAACATAAAAAGAATGGCCCTTTTCAGGCAAAAAGTATGGACTTTAGCCCATGGTTTTTACCGATTTTGGCCCATTTTCACACCTTTTGCAAAAATATGCATTATTTATGAAGGATGCAAAATAGGTCATTTTTGGCCATTTTCGGGCAAAAAGCATGGACTATAGCCCATGGTTTTAATCAATTTTGGGTCATTTTCACACCTTTTGGAAAAATATGCATTATTTATGAAGAATGCAAAATAGGTCATTTTGGGCCATTTTTGGGCAAAAAGCATGGACTATAGCCCATGGTTTTAATCAATTTTGGGTCATTTTCACACCTTTTGGAAAAATATGCATTATTTATGAAGAATGCAAAATAGGTCATTTTGGGCCATTTTCCGGCAAAAAGCATGGACTATAGCCCATGGTTTTGACCGATTTTGGCCCATTTTCACATCTTTTGGATAAATATGCATTATTTATGAAGAATGCAAAATAGGTCATTTTCGGCCATTTTTGATGAAAAAGCATGGACTATAGCCCATGGTTTTGACCGATTTTGGCCCATTTTCACACCTTTTGCAAAAATATGCATTATTTATGAAGAATGCAAAATAGGTCATTTTGGGCCATTTTCGAGCAAAAAGCATGGACTATAGCCCATGGTTTTGATCGATTTTGGCCCATTTTCACACCTTTTGGAAAAATATGCATTATGTATGAAGGATGCAAAATAGGTCATTTTGGGCCATTTTCGGGCAAAAAGCATGGACTATAGCCCATGGTTTTGATCAATTTTGGGTCATTTTCACACCTTTTGCAAAAATATGCATTATGTATGAAGGATGCAAAATAGGTCATTTTTGGCCATTTTCGGGCAAAAAGCATGGACTATAGCCCATGGTTTTGATCAATTTTGAGTCATTTTCACACCTTTTGCAAAAATATGCATTACTTATGAAGGATGCAAAATAGGTCATTTTTGGCCATTTTCGGGCAAAAAGCATGGACTATACCCATGGTTTTAATCAATTTTGGGTCATTTTCACACTTTTTGGAAAAATATGCATTATTTATGAAGGATGCAAAATAGGTCATTTTGGGCCATTTTGGGCAAAAAGCATGGACTATATTAGCCCATGGTTTTGATCAATTTTGGGTCATTTTCACACCTTTTCCGAAAAATATGCATTATTATGAAGAATGCAAAATAAGTCATTTTTGGCCATTTTCATGAAAAAAGCATTGACTATAGCCCATGGTTTTGATCGATTTTGGGCCATTTTCACACCTTTTGGAAAAATATGCATTATTTATGAAGATGCAAAATAGGTCATTTTTGGCCATTGTCGGGCCAAAAAGCATGGACTATAGCCCATGGTTTTGATCGATTTTGGGTCATTTTCACACCTTTTGCAAAAATATGCATTATTTATGAAGGATGCAAAATAGGTCATTTTGGCCATTTTCGAGCAAAAAGCATGGACTATAGCCCATGGTTTTGATCAATTTTGGGTCATTTTCACACCTTTTGGAAAAATATGCATTATATATGAAGAATGCAAAATAGGTCATTTTGGGCCATTTTGGATGAAAAAGCATGGACTATAGCCCATGGTTTTGATCGATTTTGGGCCATTTTCACACCTTTTGCAAAAATATGCATTATTTATGAAGGATGCAAAATAGGTGCATTTTTGGCCATTGTCGGCAAAAAGCATGGACTATAGCCCATGGTTTTGATCGATTTTGGGTCATTTTCACACCTTTTGGAAAAATATGCATTATTTATGAAGGATGCAAAATAGGTGCATTTTTGGCCATTTTCAGGCAAAAAGCATGGACTATAGCCCATGGTTTTGATCGATTTTGGGTCATTTTCACACCTTTGGAAAAATATGCATTATTTATGGAGGATGCAAAATAAGTGCATTTTGGCCATTTTCGGGCAAAAAGCATGGACTATAGCCCATGGTTTTGATCGATTTTGGGTCATTTTCACACCTTTTGGAAAAATATGCATTATTTATGAAGATGCAAAATAGGTGATTTTTGGCCATTTTAGGCAAAAAGCATGGACTATAGCCCATGTTTTTGATCGATTTTGGGTCATTTTCACACCTTTTGAAAAATATGCATTATTTATGAGGAATGCAAAATAAGTGATTTTTGGCCATTTTCGGGCAAAAAGCATGGACTTATGCCCATGGTTTTGATCGATTTTGGGTCATTTTCACACCTTTTGCAAAAATATGCATTATTTATGAAGGATGCAAAATAGGTGATTTTTGGCCATTTTCGGGCAAAAAGCATGGACTATAGCCATGGTTTTGATCGATTTTGGGTCATTTTCACACCTTTTGAAAAAATATGCATTATTTATGAGGATGCAAAATAGTGATTTTTGGCCATTTTCGGGCAAAAAGCATGGACTATAGCCCATGGTTTTGATCGATTTTGGGTCATTTTCACACCTTTTGGAAAAATATGCATTATTTATGAAGGATGCAAAATAGGTGCATTTTTGGCCATTTTCGGGCAAAAAGCATGGACTATAGCCCATGGTTTTGATCGATTTTGGGTCATTTTCACACCTTTTGAAAAAATATGCATTATTTATGAAGGATGCAAAATAAGTCGATTTTTGGGCCATTTTCAGGCAAAAAGCATGGACTATAGCCCATGGTTTTGATCGATTTTGGGTCATTTTCACACCTTTTGGAAAAATATGCATTATTTATGGAAGGAATGCAAAATAGGTCGATTTTTCGGCCATTTTCGATGCAAAAAGCATGGACTATAGCCCATGGTTTTGATCGATTTTGGGTCATTTTCACACCTTTTGCAAAAATATGCATTATTTATGAGGATGCAAAATAAGGTATTTTTGGCCATTTTCGGGCAAAAAGCATGGACTATAGCCCATGGTTTTGATCGATTTTGGGTCATTTTCACACCTTTTGGAAAAATATGCATTATTTATGAAGGATGCAAAATAGGTGATTTTTGGCCATTTTCGAGCAAAAAGCATGGACTATAGCCCATGGTTTTGATCGATTTTGGTCATTTTCACACCTTTTGGAAAAATATGCATTATTTATGGAGGATGCAAAATAGGTGATTTTTGGCCATTTTCGAGCAAAAAGCATGGACTATAGGCAATTGAGTAAAAAACAATATTGATAGAAGTATTAGAAGTTCTTTACCTATTTCATAGTTTATCATGACATTATAACAGTAGAACTTAAAACTTTTTCTATTTACAGATAAAATATTATTATTTTGAGCAGGAACTTGTGGTTTGAATGGAAGAAAGGAATTTAAAGGGATTGTATAGTAAAAGAAATAAAATTGATTGATAAAGTGTTTTTAAACATGTATCTTATATCAAGAGTTTCCATCCTTCATTCTTTGCCTAAAATAACTAATAAAAATATATCCAATATGAGGTAGGCTCTGAACACAACTTGTTGTCACATGTGTAGACGTTAGTAAAAATATTGAAAAATCTTAAGTTATGGCATGGCTAACAACTCCCAAATCGAACCCTGAAACAACCTCTGGGCTGATCAAAGTCGAGGCATGGCTAACACACAGATTGAACCCTAAAACACCCGCTGGGCTGATCTAAGCCAGGGCATGGCTAACTCACAGATGGAACCCTGAAACAACCTCTGGGCTGATCTAAGTCAGGGCATGACTAACTCACAGATTGAACCCTGAAACAACCTCTGGGCTGATCTAAGTCAGGGCATGGCTAACTCACAGATCGAACCCTGAAACAACCTCTGGGCTGATCTAAGTCAGGGCATGGCTAACTCACAGATCGAACCCTGAAACAACCTCTGGGCTGATCTAAGTCAGGGCATGGCTAACTCACAGATCGAACCCTGAAACAACCTCTGGGCTGATCTAAGTCAGGGCATGGCTAACTCACAGATCGAACCCTGAAACAACCTCTGGGCTGATCTAAGTCAGGGCATGGCTAACTCACAGATTGAACCCTAAAACAACCTCTGGGCTGATCTAAGTCAGGGCATGGATAACTCACATATAGAACCCTGAAGCAACCTCTGGGCTGATCTAAGTCAGGGCATGGATAACTCACATATAGAACCCTGAAACAACCTCTGGGCTGATCTAAGTCAGGGCATGGCTAACTCACAGATCGAACCCTGAAACAACCTCTGGGCTGATCTAAGTCAGGGCATGGATAACTCACATATAGAACCCTGAAGCAACCTTTGGGCTGATCTAAGTCAGGGCATGGCTAACTCACAAATTGAACTGAAATTTATCGTGTTACCTCTTCAATGAATAATAATTTCAAAAAATGTAAATTACAATAGCTTGAGGTTGCAAGGCATGTCTAGGTGTGAGTCGTGAAAGATGGAAGAAACAACCTGCTTTTAAAAATTCGCACTTAAAGATTTATGGAACAGTTTCTTTACTGAGAGATGGATGAGTGCGATTACATTTTTTGTAGTCAACACTACCACCCCCTCCCCTATAAAAAGGAAAAGTTCCTAAACTGAGCTAAGAAACTTTCTGAATTAAGAATTGCTTTTGATAATAATGATACAGTTAAACCACATGAGCTAGCTAGATCTGTTGTTCACTCTGCAAGACTTATACCTAATCAAATAATATGATTAAGGAAGCCATATTGAAATGTAACCAGGCCTTGACCTTGTAAAATCAAGAGGCTTGGTTACTTTTCAATATGGCTGACATGGTAAATCATTAACGTAAAATGAAAAAGTTGCCTTTATATAAGGGAAATAAATGTGCCAATTGTACTGAGTCTTCAGTACATATTATTGATTAATTGAAGGATAAATAATAATAATAATTGCTGGTTCAAAAAAAAATTTTCAAATATGTTTTGCTTCTTGAGTGTTTTACTGCAGTTTTTGATGTTTTGCAAACTCCGGCATTTTAACAGTCTGTTGTGAAATTGATTTTGCACTACCACCAGTCATAAATATTAAGGTACTAACTAATCATTTTTGGTTGACAGCAACAAATTTTGATTTTCAGAGTGCAGCTTACAACCACTGAGTTTGCAGAATATTAAAACCGCAGTAAGAAGCAACTAAACAGTGGTTCGTAGCTGTGCCTACTGGCGGCTTTGAGTAATGTCTTAAAATAGAATAGTTGGTATTGTGATATTCTGATTTTCATGTGAATAGGTACCATTTTCATCATTGCCAGCTTCATAATAAAGTTCAAGATTAATTATCACAACTGTGTTCCTGTTCTTAATGCACGTTACTCTTCCTTGCCTAAAAAGTATCCCCAGTGTCACACTTTCCCAGCTTCTCTGTCACACCTTCCTGTGTGGTCAATTGTATCCATGTGACACCTCATTTCACTGTTCTGAATGTCACACTTTCACAATGTACAATGGATATTTCTCATGTCGTTGTGGAGTTGAAGTCTTGATATTGTTGTATTCTCTTCTATGCATCCCTCCCCTGTACGTGCACCCTAGTAAATGACAAGATTAAAAATCCCTATCCCATCCAGTAGCATCATCTGGTGGAACATCGTCATCTGGAGGGTAATCATCAAAGTTGGATGCATCTGTGGCTGATTTGATCTATGACAGAATAGGAATGAAAAAAAAGTATTAGCTAGCTAGTTGGAAATAGAGACTTTGTAGCATCATGTGATGGCAGGATAGCCATGACAGGAGTAATAATGATAGAGTTTTCTTCCCCCGTCCAGAAGTATCTCCTTCCAAGAAACTTTATTCTTTCTCATGTAACCCAGGTGAGACCAGAATCAATTGTTCCTGCCTCCTGTCATGGCTGCCATCACATGCTAGTGCAAAGCCTCTATGGGGTTTAACAGTGGCTTGCTAATTGAAAATAAAATATCTTTTCAATCAAAGACATTGTATGGTTCTGGATTATGATGAGGACTGGTTATTCAAGTATCTATCTATGGACATCGACTGTGTCTCTGGACTAATGAAAGATTATCATCTACCCAGCTCCCACAATTTGTGGGTTCATTAAAAGTTGGCCCCCTTCAATCTTTCAGGAAAAAAGTCTTTCTGGATTATGATGAGGACTGGTCATTCAAGTATCTATCTATGGACATCGACTGTGTCTCTGGACTAATGAAAGACTATCATCTACCCAGCTCCCACAATTTGTGGGTTCATTAAAAGTTGGCCCCCTTCAATCTTTCAGGAAAAAAGTCTTTCTGGATTATGATGAGGACTGGTCATTCAAGTATCTATTTATGGATGTCGACTGTGTCTCTGGACTAATGAAAGACTATCATCTACCCAGCTCCCACAATTTGTGGGTTCATTAAACATTGGCCCCCTTTAATCTTTCAGGAAAAAATTCTTCGTAATATTATAGTTCAATAAACCTTTTTATATCTTTCCTCTTTTACTGTGACATTAGAAACACCGACGCAGCTCACACTAGTTTTTAGCTAGTTATCTCTTCTTTTTACCTTGGACTTAATGCTTTCCCATTTAAAGCCATAAATCATTCTCTAGAGTATCATTTCTTTGTTTAATGCTTGTGCATGAGAAGACACAGGAATAGGTCTACAACTCAAGCAATGAATTTCAAGAGAATGACACAAGATTCTGAAGGATGAAACACAACAATGAATCTCAAGAGAATGACACAAGATTCTGAAGGATGAAACACAAACCTTAGGTATAATTGGAGGCTGTAACTTTCTTTGCCTTAGACCTTCCCAGTTGAAACCGTCAAACCACCTGAAAGAATACAGTCAAAATAGATTCAAAAGACATATATGGATAAATATACACTTAATTGCAGGGATGTCGTCGTAATTTTACAATAATAATAATAATAATAATCATCATCATCATCATTTTACAATTAGTACAATTTCTATCGTTTTGTTTCACATATTTTTTATTTAGCTTAGTTATAATTAAGTATTCTTTTTTTATTAAGTGAGCGCTCTGAGCAATTAATGGATTTAGCAGGTTGATATCAAAAGGGTCAGTCAGTCTATACCTTCAAAACAGTGAGAAAGTTACTCCTGTTTTGCTCAAATAATAATCAATCCCTAATATTGCTATTTTTATACCACAATGTTCCCCCGCAATAATATGCATAAAAAATGATATGAAAACTGAGGATTATAATAAATAATTATTAACAATTATTATTATTTATCAATGTAGTGTCTTACTTGTGTTTCATGATGTCCTTCAATCCACCCTTCTGATATCCAAGCCGTTCAACAGGATTATCACTGCGGCAGGAGGG
This sequence comes from Actinia equina, assembly GCA_011057435.1. NCBI lineage: Eukaryota > Metazoa > Cnidaria > Anthozoa > Actiniaria > Actiniidae > Actinia > Actinia equina. The sequence goes on from WHPX01001469.1 coordinate 538,628, forward strand.
AACAAAGTGAATAATCTATGTCAGCATAATCTTAGACTTGAATATAGAAATATTCACAAGTACTCACCGGCAGAGTTTCTTGATAAGTGCATGGGCATTGCGTGTTATCTTGCGTGGGAAATCAATCATATCTATGCCTTTCAAAATGATGTTGTACGTCTTCATAGGATCCGATCCTGTGAATGGAGGGCTGGAGAGAAAAATACAAACTTCATTTAGTACTTAAGGTGACTGCCTACTTTTGGAAATTGATTTAAACTTTTTTTAAAACTTCGATTTTCCAAATTGAAATTTAATGCTGATTTTAAATTTGGAAAAAAAAAATAGGATGTCCCGAGCTCGATTTTGAGATAATCAGCATTTAATGGAAGCCTACGCACGAGCTTTTTAAAAATTGAGCCACCGGAAGTGATAAGAAAAAATTTAAGATTCATAAGATAATAGTTATTTGCAGACTATATGATTGCACTATATGAATATCCCTTCTAGCCATAACCAATTAGAAGCCATACATACCTTCCTGTAAGAAGTTCATACATTAAAATACCTAGAGACCAGTAGTCTGCTGATAAGTCATGACCCTATAGGGCAAAAATATTAACATAGATCATTATGACGTACTGTCATATAGGTACATGTACTGATTGCTGACACTACACAATATACCACCGATCGTTATGATTACCATGAGCTACGTAATTCAAGTTGTCTGGGTTTTTGGCTTCATCAATCAAATTTAAAGCACAACGTCCAAAAGTATGACCTTGTATTAATATATTTGCATAGCTCTATGCATAAGCTTTGCATTGTCAAGCAATGTTGGTAACACCAGCCAGCTTTTGCAATAAAATGTGTCAGTTTTACAAGAAGGCCTGTGCACAGAAGTATGCAAATACATTGAACATTCAAAACACTCAAATGAAGGCAATTTTTATCATTAATTTTAGGTAGAATCAATAGTGAAAGTATTCAGTGTTATTACCTTGTTAAGGATAATCTCTGGTGCTACATATTCAGGTGTGCCACAAAACGTCCACGTCTTGCGTCCAAACCAATTTTCTTAGCAAATCCAAAGTCAACCTAAATTTCCAATAATAAATTATAAAAATCAATGAATTGTTATAAGAACTTATTGTTAAATATATAATAATAATAATAATAATAATAATGTCATTATTTATCCAATAAATTACATAAAGAATATTACAATAAATATATAATGAAAGGTAAGAATAAAATGTAATTAGGTGCAGCTAAATAATATTAAAATGCAATGAAAATAAAATAAAAAACTACATAGAAATATCAAGAACTAAATACATCATATATGAAATTAATTAACCTATTCACCAAACTATTTTTTAATGCTCTGTACGTACTTCAGGGGTCAGGCCACTTTTATTTCTAAGATTATATTTCACTCTTTTCACGACCATATGCACATTTAGTCTAGACTCGTGGCCCTAGCTTTAAATGATTCACTTTAAATACCATTATGGAGCACTGAATATGAGAGGTCACATTTCTAAATGCAATCTGATTAGTTCAAAACTGTGGCTTGTTACTGAACAGAGCATTAAAATGCTGTTTTTAAAAAAAATCTTCAAAGTCATACAAGTATGATAACAAATGACTCACATTTGATGACAGTGTTCTTATGTTGGATGGGCAAAAATATATTGAATGAAATATTGGACTACTTCATAAATCATAATTTCAAGCAGACTTACCAATTTACAATAACCATTGCTATCTAGAAGGAGGTTCTCTGGCTACAAAAAATAAACATGAAAAAAAATTGAGATTCTGGCAAAAAAAGTTTAATGAAAAAAATTTCAAAAAAAATTTTCTTTTTACCCTGAAATAACCTTTAGATAAACTAAATCAGGGCATGGACTGCACATGCATTGACTTGGAATTTAGGTTTTTCTAGGAGTAGTTTTAAACCATACATACCTTGAGATCTCTGTAGACAATCCCCTTAGCATGTAGATACTGGAAAGCTTCAATAACGCAGCCTACGTAAAACCTAGTGGTGCCATCATCAAATGAACCTCTATTTGATGAGAATAGAATAATAAAAAATAGATTAACGACTTTGTAGAACACAGATCAAACATGTCAGTGGTGTGCACTGCTAATGCTTCACCTCTCAACAATGCTACTCAGTTTTGATTCCTGGGCTTGGTGTCGAATATAAATAGAGTTTTTTTACAAATCTCTCTGCCAGTTTCCCTCCCTCCTCAAAAATGTATTTCTAAATCCTAATTACATCTATCTTCTGCCTAACCTGCCGAGGTTGTAAAGGTCAGGCTTTATTATGTAGTCCTAGAAAATATTCATACCCCACCCACAAAGGGAATCCGAAATTCAGGAGAGGAGGAAGGTGGGGGGGGGGGGGGGGGGTAGAAGAAGAAAATTAGTCAATCTGAAGGCAGATGTCAACCTGCTATATAGAAAATTTATAAATTGGTGAGTTAAAAAGGTATAACGATTTAAAATATAACTATAAAAATGTTTTTTACAGATTTTGTATGGAAGAGGTTTGTGGGGGTAGGAGGTCCTTTTACATATTCCCTCCATGTTGGAGGTATGGATATTTTCTAGAACTAAACAATATAATATTTTGGTATGGATATTGATCTTACTTGTCTCGTAGGATGGTCCACAGTTCACCACCAAGACATGCTTCTAATAACATGTGCAAGTACTTCTTATCTTTGAAAGTCTTGTATAACCTGCCAATTAACAGTAAAGGCTATCAGTAAACAAACCATGACTGCCTCAACCTCTGTGACCTTCTAGATCCATCCTCTCTTTCTCCTGTGCTTATTGTCGCTGCTCTTTTGGTTCCACTAGAGTTTGGATCACATGCTGATGCCATTTTATGTTAGATAAGAGTACACACCATACAAAAGGGACCTCAATTTGCTAATTCCTTTGCCGAAAGTCGATAAGTGTCTTTTGATCTAATGACACCAAAAGCAACAACCAACTTGCAACTAGTTTTTATTATATATGATATAGTTGTCTCACCTAACTATAAAGGCACTATTGTTTGTCTAACTTGAATAGACCTGCAACTAGTTTTTATTATATATGATATAGTTATCTCACCTAACTATAAAGGCACTATTGATTGTCTAACTTGAATAGACCTGCAACTAGTTTTTATTATATATGATATAGTTGTCTCACCTAACTATGAAGGCACTATTGTTTGTCTAACTTGAATAGACCTTCAACTAGTTTTTATCATATATGATATAGTTGTCTCACCTAACTATGAAGGCACTATTGGACTCCATCATGATCTTCTTTTCTGACATGATGTGGTCCTGTTGTCTTGTCTCTACTATATGATGCTTCTTTAACATCTTAAGAGCGAAGGTTCGCTTGTCACCAGCAAGTTGGACCTGTGATATTAGGGTTACCACAAGTTAGAACCAACATGATCATCACCATCACTAGCATCATCATGATCATCACCATCATCATGATGGTATGACCATCATTCTTATCACCAGCAATACTCCCATCAATACCACAAGCACCATCATCATCACCATTATCACGATAATCTTCATCATCATCACCATCATCATAATCTTCATCATAATCTTCATCACCATCACCATCATAATCACCATCATAATCTTCATCACCATCACCATCATAATCACCATCAGCATCATAATCACAATCGCCATCATATCATCACCATCATATCATCACCATCATATCATCACCATCATCATCATCAGCAATCATGCTTATAAACAATCCAGGCTATCCATATTTCTTACCAGCTCTACTCGTCCAAAACCACCAACACCAAGAGTCTTAACCAAGCTTAGGTCTTCTAGTCGCACATTGGCAAATTCTTCTTCTTTTTCTCTTAATCGACTAGAATAAAAGTGGACAATTATAAGTACCATGAGTTGAGAACTTAGAAATAAGTAAGCTCATTTCCACAGTTGTATCAGTAAAAAAAAATCCAACCTTTCTATTGCAACAGAAAACACACATTTTTTGTTTGGCCTTACAAAAGGCTTTTGTTGCAGACTCATGTAGTTATGCAATCAAAAAAAAGAAGGCTGTCATCCTTTGAAAGGTCATTGCTACAGTTTTTGGTATCCTGCTAACTCAATAGTTACAACCAGCACACTGAAATTTGCTTTATTCACTGAAGTCATTCATAAATGTTTAGTTTATACTTTATTATCTCCTTGACTGGTAACATTAAAAAAACAATTTCACAACGGGCTGTCGAAACCATCCGAGTTTGGAGAATGTAAAAAGTCACAGTAAACTTTCTAAGCCTTTAAATTAAATGTGTATCTTATTTATTTTATTTATTCACTGTATGAAAGGATTCTACTCTCTATTTATTATTGATTTCGTAGGACTGGGATTATAATACCTGGCTGTTTGTGGATCAACACCTCGTTGACTATCATTGTACTTGTCCTTTTGAATTTCATCTAAACTACCAATAAACTGAATAAAAGCTCTGGGGAAAAGTGGAAAAAAATTATCATTTAGGATAGCTTTGGGTAGTTTTGTAATACAGATCGCTGTCCACCTTTGTACCCTCCCATAACTGCTAAATAGTCCGTTATTCCATGCCCTGATTTACTTACTCTCTATCTAGAACAAGACAGGTAACACCACCTTGACCTGCAATGCAGTTTGCTGTTCTCAGATCCTCCCTAAAGAGCATAATAAACAAAAAATAAGAAAATTTATTAGTCGTCCATCCTTCTGTCTATATATCATTTTCTCTATCCACCAACCTTGATGACGATCATTTATCCATCTGTCCTTCTATCCATTCATTCATATTTTATCTATTCATCCCTTCCATCCATTCCTTCTATCCATCCTTCTATCCATCCATCCAACCATTCATTCCTGTCCATCCATTCATCCATCCCTTCCACTCACCCACCCATTCATCCATCCAACCATTCATTCCTCTGTCAATCCATCCATTCATCCATCCATCCCTTCCTTCTATCCATTCTTCTACCCATCTAACATCCATTCTTTAGGTTCATTCACTGATACATTTTCTACTAACCCTTTCAATGCCTTTTCACCAAAGTAATTTCCTTTGCCTAGTGATCTAACAAAGACAGGGTCTGTATGCACTGATGTTCTCTGAGTAACATCCACCTGGTAAAAAAACAAAAGTAAAATATTAAGAGAGAATTCTTTTTGTATTTATGCAGTGAGCACTAAAAACTATTTTCTTGAAGAAAGGCTGTCGTACAAGGCTAAAATCTTGTTATTCAGAAAATTTAAGTGGAATGAAAGTGTTAACCCAAAGCAAAAACTTGAAATGAAAATGATTCAAAATGGTTTGCGGTATTGTTAAAAACTGAAATTTTTCTATGGTAGGGCAAACAAGGAACTATACCTGTTGCATGGATACTACTCACCTTGCCTCGTTTAATAATAAAGAAAGTATCTCCTCTAGCGCCTTGTCTAATGATGAATTCACCTTCCTCGTAAAATGCCTGTAGGTTACAAATCAAAAATTGTAGTCTCTTCATCTCTGTATGTTTGAAAAGACAGATTAAATGGTGCAACCCCCAACCCTAAAATAATCAAATGGTACACTCCACCCACCCACATAATCAAAAGGTACACTCCCCCCCCCCCAACCCCCAAATTATCAAATGGTGCACCCCACCTACCCTCTCCCCAAAATCCTCTTTGCCTTTGTATGTTTGAAGAGACCTAAATTAAGAGGTGCACCTGAAAAACCTACCCCCAAAAGAATCAAATGGTACACTCCACCCACACCCCCAGATAATACAATATACAATATACAATTTTATTTGGCACCTTATACTAATAGTACATGAGTGTTTGATTCCAAATATATTATAGGTATATATATATGCTATGTATTAGGTAATTTTCTTAATTCATTTTCACGTATCAGCATACATTGATGAATGTATGCTGATATGGCTCTTTGTAGAGACGCTGATTTTGAATTGATTAAGAACATAAAACGACTGTCAGCGCTCATATTGTTGAAATTAATGCTGGTGTTTTTTTCTATGAACTCTCTTAAGTCGTTTCTATGAGAGTCATATAGTGGACACCAAACTAGAAAGTGTTTTTCGTTTTCAACTCCCGACTTACACACTATAGATAATCAAATGGTTAGCTCCACCTACCCCCCCTCCAATAATCAAATGGTGTACCCCACCTACCCTCTCCCCAAAATCCTCTTTGTCTTTATATGCTTGAAGAGACTTAAATGAAATGGTGTACCCAAAAAACCTACCCCAAAAAATCAAATGGTGCACCCCACCTACCCTCTCGCCAAAATCCTCTTTGACTTTATATGTTTGAAGAGACTTAAATGAAATGGTGTCTCCTACCCCAAAAATAATCAAATGGTTGGACCATCAAGTTTGCACTTACTTCTTCAATAACATCAGCTATCTTGAGCATGTATGCCTCTGGAAGGTCCTTCAGCAACTGAACACTAAATATAGCAAATGATAAATCAATGGGATGCAACAGTATTCCAAGTCTTATCATTTTTATCAATATCATAGTCTGCACTATCAACATGATGATCAGCATCATCATAACTGATCACTATTTACATCAATAATTATCAATTATCATCATCATCATCATCACCACCATCATCAATCATATAATCATCAACACCACCACCATCATCATCATCAATCATATAATCATCACTACCACCATCATCATCATCACTATTTTCATAGTAAGGTAGAAATTATGCGTTCGGTGTGTATATAATGAAGTAGAGAAATAAGAGAAAAATATCATATGCCCTTGGCAGGATTTGAACCCACGTCTTCGGTATTCTAGTCCGATGTGTTAACCACTACACTACAAGGACCAACCACGCTGGTAACGCAGCCAGAATATGAAATGTAGGGTATTCGTGAGGATCCCAGAGCGATATTTTTTCTCTATAGGTAAGTTGAACACCGTAAATGTACGCAGATAATAGACATAGTAAGGTAGAAATTATGCTTTCGGTGTGTATATAATGAAGTAGAGAAATAAGAGAAAAATATCATATGCCCTTGGCAGGATTTGAACCCACGTCTTCGGTATTCTAGTCCGATGTGTTAACCACTACACTACAAGGACCAACCACGCTGGTAACGCAGCCAGAATATGAAATGTAGGGTATTCGTGAGGATCCCAGAGCGATATTTTTTCTCTATAGGTAAGTTGAACACCGTAAATGTACGCAGATAATAGACATAGTAAGGTAGAAATTATGCGTTCGGTGTGTATATAATGAAGTAGAGAAATAAGAGAAAAATATCATATGCCCTTAGCAGGATTTGAACCCACGTCTTCGGTATTCTAGTCCGATGTGTTAACCACTACACTACAAGGACCAACCACGCTGGTAACGCAGCCAGAATATGAAATGTTCTGAATACTAGAATACCGAAGACGTGGGTTCAAATCCTGCCAAGGGCATATGATATTTTTCTCTTATTTCTCTACTTCACTATTTTCATAGTATGATCATCAACACCATCATCAATCATATAATCATCATCAGCATCATCATCAACCATATAATCATTAACGTCACCATCATCAATCATACAATCATATAATCATCATCGTCATCATCTTCAATCATATAATTATTAACACACTTATCATCATCAAAACCATCGTTTAACTAACCTTTTTAAGAAGTCCATGTGTTCAGCTTGTCTCATCAGACCTGTCTTCATCATGATGGTCTGGAATGTCTGTCTGTCTATGGCCCATAATTTGACCGATGTCTGAGCTGAAACAGCAAACTATACCTGTCAGGATCAAAGCTCTTCCTGGTAAGACGGTGAAAGGATAACATAGGTCACTAACCTCTTACGCTTGCTGTTCTTGTACAGTTGTACAATATAGCAAGTTCTCCAAATGCCTTGCCAGCTCCCATGTGGCCCAAAACAGCACCATCTTTTGTAACTTGGCATTTTCCCTCTAAAAATTTATGCAAAATTAGTTATATCAACTCCTTTCACAGGGATCCGGGACTTCCAAAGGGTGGGGCAGGTATTAAGAAGGTTTGTTGTATACTGCCATTAAATATATTTATACCTCTCTACAGAGGAGGGATTGGAATTTCAAATGGGTGGGTAGTATCATCTTTAGTCTCATCAGGACCAGAAACACGCCCCCAAACAGAGAAACATTCAGCATCAATGAAATTCAATATGGGGGCTCTTCCAGCAACAACTTCGTTATGATGCCTTGCTAAATGTTGAAAGTTCATGAAAACCGACTGAGGGTTTTCAGGGCTAACAAGAATGTCATGCTAAAAGTCTCAAATATTTCGTACAGACTACCAGTAAATGTCTATACCTCTCCACAGGGCACAGGGGGGATTTGTCTTCTTGAGGGGTGGTGGGGAGAGTCTAAGAAGGTATATTGTGCAGTACCATTACAAGTCTACGCCTCTCCACAGAGAGGGAAAATTGTTGTTTCAAGGGGAGGGGAGGGTCTGAGGAGGATATATTATGCAGTTTAAGAAAATAAACTTAATAGTTTGTATTCAAGGACAAAAGTGGTATCTTATAAACTTGAAAAAAGTCTAATTAATTTAATCTGGGCTGAATTGCTTAAAGCCAGATTAGTACTAATACTGGATTACATATTCTGGAGTATAATCTTCACTTGCTTGGTAATGGACCATGAATGGATTAGGTCTTATAAGTAATTATTGAGACCAATAGCAGACAGCCATATGTGTGCATCTTATGGAAGATTTTTGAGTGTCAAGTCCTGATGAAAGTGGCTGTCAAACTGCCATTTGCTGGCGAAAACCTTAATTGTAAGATGGATAAGCAACCAAAAATTTTCATCATATCATCATATGACATTCTCATAAACATATGAATGACAATAAGATATTTATTTAAAAATTAGCAGATTTGGGGATTAGGATCAAATAGAGGCATTGCACCATCACATAACAGCAGCCATGTTAGATGGCAGGAATAATACAGTCTTTTTACATGAGAAATAATCCAATGGGATTTCATTGTTCTGCCATCTAACCACAGGACATCCAAGCTTATGGGTGCAAAGCCTCTATAGTTTTTCTATAAACGATTCATTTATTTATGAAATAAAACTGTGTTCCTTGATTACAGATTCATTCACCCAGAGCTGGACAGCAGCAGAATAATCACAAACATGAACAAGAGATATAACTAGCTAAAAACTAGTGTGAGCTGCGTCGGTGTTTCAAAACTTACTGACGTTTGGGACGCTAGTCCTTCGGACGCTAGTCCTCCGACGAAGGACTAGCGTCCGAAGGACTAGCGTCCGAAGGACTAGCGTCCCAAACGTCAGTAAGTTTTGAAACACCGACGCAGCTCACACTAGTTTTTAGCTAGTTATATCTCTTGTTCATGTTTGTGATTATTCTGCTGCTGTCCAGCTCTGGGTGAATGAATCTGTAATCAAGGAACACAGTTTTATTTCATAAATAAATGAATCGTTTATAGAAAAACTATAGAGGCAGTTTTTTCATCTTTTCACGGTGTATAATTTACTTTTTCATCATTACAAATATGAACAGTAAAATAAAGAATCAATGCACCACTACGACAATACAAACCCTTTAAAACTTCATGGACTGGAATGCATGAATATTTATTCAAAATAATTCCACATTAAATCAAGGGAAACCCTGTGCAACAGGACTCAAAATTGGAGCATTTTGCAAGGCTTTCAGAATGTTTTACAGTAGGTGGTCTTAAGTCTGAAGTAACTGGCTGTGATCTGATAGATTAAATGATTTTTTTTACAGAAAAGAAAAAGTAGCCGACAGTTACTTTGAGGCAATTGCCAGAGCTCCGGTGGTAGCCAGCTTATTCTGAAAGCCCTGATTACCCCAGCCAAGTTAATGACTAATGGATTCATAATGTATTCAACTGACCTTCAGAACGTATAAGTGTGATCCAGGGTCACCTTCTTTGATAATATATTCATCTCTTTTAAACTGCTTTTCATACATACACTCAACCACTTCTCGAATCTGTGAGCCCTCAAGGTTTTGAGAAAATCATTATCAAGGATTGCTTCTTTTATGAGGTCTTTAGATCTGATGAATAAAAAGAAAGAAAAAAATCAAAATCAGATGTTTTAATTCAATAATAATAATATTTGGAATTTTTGTATCATCAAGTAAGGGTTATATTTTCCTTGAGAAAATAAATCCCAAATTTATGACAAGGAAAAACTCAATTAAATAAGAATAAATTCCACCCAATTAAGGAATTTCTTCTGATTCAAAAATGTGTGTGCCACCCTACCCCTGAGAATTTTAAAATGTAAAATACTACACACTCAACTACCGCCCCTTTAGATTTTCCCATCATTTCTGCACCTTTACTACAGTATGCTGTCATTCTACATTATCTAAAATCTCTTTCCTTCTTCTGTTTTCATTTTCTGACTACTAGTACTATGAATGTGCAATAAAAAAATACAGTCTTTATAAAATAATATTTTTTACTTGTCAGTAAAAGCACATTCAAATCAACTCATCATTACCTTGATTAACTCTGACATTATTACTCTATTCCATCATATTTTTTGTTGAAAATACTAAACCATAAAAGGATGACACTAAAATGTACTATAATCTCACTTAAAAGCTTTCCGTCTCTTAGTACAAGTCAGTATGTCTGACTTGTCGAAGATAAGACACCTGCGCTCATCTCATTGAGTTCCTATGTCTGATTAAGAAAGAGACGTAGATCTTATTGAAATAGACCATTTTTGAGTTCCAAATTACCACTGTGTTTCTTGATTACAGACTAATTTGCTCAGGCTAAGCCTTGATATTGTGAAGAATATTCACATTTTCAAGTCAAGTTCCGTCAAGTTTCAAAGTGTTCGTGTTGTTGAACTTGTGCATTCTTAACTTTACCGTTGCTATTTGCGAGTAATTAGACACTGATTCGAGGCTCAGTCTGAGCAAATGAGTCTATAATCAAGAAGCAGTAATTTAGAACTCGAATAGGGTCTATTATCCAATAATAGAAATCAGCTCAGTAGAAGCCACAAACTTCCATGTTTAGTCTTTTATAGAGAGCTATTATTTTTCACCCAATCTCATTCAATAAGATAAGCCTGTTAAGCTGGGATAGAGTGGAGTGATTATTACTGTAGTTATCTACAATAAGTTGATTGATAACACATGTTGGATACTGCTTATTATAGCTAGCACTTTATAGCTCTGTATTTACTTACAGTACCCGAAGTACAAAACACAGTACACTTGCAGTTATCTCAAACCCACTATGTATTTTTTTCTGGTTAATATTGATTCTATATCCCAAGTATATAATACTAGTGTTCTTTAACCAGGATATATTAGGTAAAGTAAGGTGATCTGTGAAATGATAGAGCAATTTCCTCTTTCCTCTGAGGTCACAGGTTCAATTCCTAGACTCAGCATCACATGTTAGCAGAATTTGTAAAACCTCTCCCTTGATTCAAGAGTTTTCTAAAAATTCTCTAGCTTTCCTCTTTGAAGTGTTTGCAAAGTATGAAATACATTAATATTGCTCATGGCATTCAGTTAAAAATAAATAAATATGGGGTTCTTATATAGCGCATTATCACAGTCTCAATGCGCTTTTACATTGCAGTGGAGGACTTTACGGGCTGCATATTAAGGCGCTTTTAGCAGCCGTTCAGCTTACAATCATGAGTGATTTATTAGTACGTTAGTGTTATGCCTCCAAATTGGGAGTTAATTTACCATTTATCTGATATATTCTAATCTATAATAAAATATAACTAACAGACTCTTAATTAATTTTTACATCAGTCTCAGGAGGTTAGAGCTGATTATATCAAATGACATTATGGTAACATGTGGAGCATCGGGGTAATATATTTAGAATTGTATCTCTTCAGAAAATCTACTATATAAAAGCGTTAAAAGTAACAGAGTAAGATCAATGAAAGAGAAACAGTAAACAATAGTAGAAGAATAGACTATAAAGCCTTTGATTATCCTCAAAGAAAACAAATAAATCATTGGAAAGCAGAGAGAAATAAGTTAAGTTATAGCTAACCTATTTTGTACCAAAAAAAGAAAAGAAAAAAGCATCTTTAAGATTCATAAATATAAATACAATTCTGTTATCTACTACTCCAGCTGCCCTGAGGGCAAAAAAGTCAAAATTGGAGAAAATTTGCCCAGGGTAAAAAGAAACATTTATATATATATATATATATATATATATACACAAACTGCTTGTAAAATAACAGAAGCGCTATGTTTTTGAGCATGCTATAATAAAAAGTAAAGCTTATTTATGGCTCAAAATAGAAAATAAAAATTACAGACAGTTTTTTATAAATTTTGGCTGCTCAAATAATTTGGGTGGAGCAAATTCAAAAAGTTCAAAATGGTTTTAGGCTGTCAGTAGTAAAATTGACCTGTATTTTGGCCTTTTGAATGTTGCTATATTTAACCCTGTATGTAATTCCAGATATGGATTTGTTACTGTATTTATAGCTTTATATGGGAAAGACTTCCTTTCATACTGACCCTGTGCTATTAATATCTTGGTATTCAGTTCAGTTGGAATTTGCTGACAAGCTTTGATTCTTTTTGTAATAATGTTAGAGTTTAAACACTATTTATTATTATTTTTTTAGCAGCTTTCAAATTTTACAATAAACTGAATAAATAACAAATATACTAAGAAATAGAAATATCTGACAATTTATTTAGAATATTTAAATTTTATTGAGACCCAAAATAAACTAACTCACAGATTCAACCCTGAAACAACCTCTGGCTCATCTAAGTCAGGGCACTGCTAACTCACAGATTCAACCCTGAAACAACCTCTGGGCTTATTAAAGTCAGGGCCTGGCTAACTCACAGATTAAATTGGAATTTAACAAGGCAGGTTTTGTGGAGGGAGGAAAATCAAGGAAGAGAGAAACTATATCCCTTATACATTACATAATATAGGTATGCTGTCAACACAGATAGGAGCTTAATTATAAGAATGCTTTTATGACACAGTATAAACGTTAATTGATACCACATGCTGCTGCTATAATCAGTCGAGACTTACTATTGACAGGCCGTATGTATGAATTCATTATGAGGTCACAAAAAAACAATTTTCATTTTAAAGAAAAAAATCCTTTTGGTGGGAGCTAGCAATGACACAAAGAAACTGCAAAATCTTTATATTTGTAGGCATTTAGCTTGATTAGCTCTGCTATTTCAAGTTGCTTGTGCACTTCTCCTGCTCTTATCTACTCATACTTTCAAAAATCAACACTATAAGCCACTGTATACACAAGGTATATATTTAGCAATTATTCGGAGAAGGGGAAGTGAATATCGGGGAATACAGTATTTACCAAGATGAGAGTTTTTGAGCGTCGAGGTAAATATTCTCCATATTCACTGAGCCTGAGGCGAATATTGTTTTAGCATATACCAACTTGTGTGTAACTTATTTTTATATACTATATTCAATAAAAACAAAAAAACAGAATTTTTTAGTTTGCGTGACAAATTCAAGCAAAACCTTAAGCAAAACTCAAATCTTTTAGCAAAACTTTGAGGCCATACTTCGTTGCCTTTTTAGTATTGATAGAATGGCATTTACTTTCATTTTTCAATTTCCTCATTGGAAATTGTAGCAAAACGATTGCCGACAGATGCCATTTTGTTGCGGACTCAATATTCCGAGATTCAGAGGTGTATATCGTACAATATTCACCTCCAATTAACCAATGAGCTCTTGCGTTCTAGGAAGTACACAAGTTGGTATATGCTAATATAGAAGAAACATCTGTTTATGAACATTTTGAAAACCAGACATATACATCCATTTCAAAAAGGTCGCTGGTTCGTTCTTACTAAGTTTGAAATGTATTTCATTTATATGTAGATTATATCAGCACAGGAGAAAATATACCAGGAAGGTTTGGTCGCATAAACCACAGTATAAAATATTTAGATGATGGCTAGTGAAACTAGCGTGGACTGCGTCGGTGTTTCTAATGAAACAAGTTATCGTAGATTTATAAGTTTTACACCGTAGTGAAAATAGAAAACTGACGTTTCGGACGTTAGTCCTTCGTCGGAGTCAATTGTAGCATAAAATATTCACAACAGGACAAAACCAAGATTAATTAAATCTAGCAGAAAGATCAAAGATCTGATTGGAATTTAGAAGTTGATATTTGCAGATGGAAGAAAACTAGAAAACCTGACAAAAACCCTCAAAGCAAATGAAAAAATGTCCGAAAGACAACACTCCTAATATGGTGATAAGTCTGGGGATCAAAGCCTTGACTGCTGTGATGAGAAGCAGTGCATTATAGAATCACAAACCACAGGACTATGCCAAACACTGTGCAATATTCATACATATTTACATATTCTTTCCTAAATAATAATTTGTAAAAACATGATAGTTTGATAACATTGATAAGATAATGTAAACATGAGAAAATCCTAATTCCAATTCTCAACATTTTTTGAAGAAAAATAGTAAAGATGATGCATGGTCAAATCAAATCAAACAAACAATTTTATATTTGGATAGAAGAGCTCTATTTTTTTCCATGAATTTTATTTCTTGTCTTATGAAAAATATCAGTTAATCAAACTTGAAATATCTTTTCAACCTTGAACGTAATATATAATTCCCTATAGACATCTATTTCCTGTGAAATTCATTTTATTCTACAGTATTTGTCTAATCTATTATTATCCTTATGCCTAGAAAACGACAGTGATTTAGTCAAATAGCATAATGTTCCTCTAATCTTGTCAAAAAGAAGATATCTTGTGCCATGAGAAACTCATTAGGTCAATAGCTTTGACAACATGAATAATAAAAAAAGTACCATCAGTCAAAATGATGAGGATTTGATAAGTATTATAAATATGTACTTTAAAGACACTCGTATGAAACAATCTAGTATGATTGGGTTTGGTAAATCTTGATTCAAATAGAAGAGCTAATCAGTAACATGTACAGGTGGTCATTGATGATACTATGTGTTAAGGTGGAGAATAATGAGGATTAAGTTTTAATTTATGACAATAAGTAAACAATGAATGGCTATCAAGTTGAAAAGACATGTTGAGTTATGTAATGTTGTCAGCTGCATGCTATTAGAAAGAACTGGGAGGTATGTGGAAGACGAAATAAGGAATGAAAGAAAGAACAAAAAATCAAAACAAAAAACAAAAAAGACAAAGAAAGAACTGAAGAAGAGAAGGAAGAAAAAGAATGGATGAAGAAAAGAAAGAAGTGGAGACAAGCTAGCCTGAAAAAATGAGTAATAAGCAAATGAGCAAGATGGCAATCACTTGACAGCCAAGACAGAAAAGAAGGAGATGAAAGATGTGAGAAAGATTAAAAAAAAAAGAAAAAAAGAAAGGGAAAAAGAAAGGAAAAAAGAAGGAAAAGAGAAAGAAAAAAGAAAATAGGTATAAAAGAGAAAATGGGAAAGAAAAGAGAAGAAAAAAGAAGGGAAAAATAAAGAAAAAAGAAAATAGGAAGAAAAAAGAGAAAATGGAAAGAAAAAAGAAGAGAAAAAAGGAGGGAAATGAAAGAAAAAAAAGAAAATAGGAAGAAAAAGAGAAAATGGAAGAAAGAAAATTTCAGGCGAAAAGAAACAAAAAAAATGATTGTAAGAAGATGAAACAAGGAAGGAAAAAAAAAAAAAAAGGAAGAAAAAGGGAAATGGAAAGAAAGAAAATTTCTGGAGAAAAGAAAAAAAAAAACAAAGGAGGAAAAAGGAAAGAAAAAAGAAAAAAATGTTGAAAATGGAAAAAGAAATTTTAGGAGTACTGATGGAATGGCAAATACAATGTCTAGTTTTGTGTGTGTGTGTCACTGATATTTAGAAACACAGATAATCAAATTTTCCTTATGGATTTATACACACTAAAGGGATGATCATTTTCTATAAAAAGACGACTCAAAATCAAGAAAAGCAATTTTTGAATGACTCGCTACAAAATGCATTAAAACATTGCCTGGAACTTATTACCTTTATACATGAAAAACCTTAAAAGCTTTTAAAAGCCATTAAAGCATAACTCTTTAATCTTTTTATTGTCTTTGAATGAACTGGCGCTTATCCAGTGAATATGGAAGCAACTTAGTGATTAAAACTACAGCTTATTTTAAAAGAAATTCAAGCTTCTACATGCACATTAATTGATTATAATTACTTATAGTCACTCTATACCAGGGCTGTTGCCACCAGTACAGCTGGCCTAGTTTTAACTGCACTTTTTACTCTTAGGATCATTTTTTCTCTCGTAAAAATATTTACTACACAAGTAGATAAAAAAAACAGGACCAGCTTCGTAAACATAATGGACCCTGTGGCTTGGCCTTGTATGCTTATACTCTATACTGTACGTGTAACCTCCCTAGCTGTATACACGTTCACCCTACCTATAAATAATAGCCGTGTTAGGGATTGCCAATTTATAAGCTGTTGCCCACCACATAAAAGTCTAAAAAAATGTGCAAACTTAAGGCTCAATACCTTTTCATATTTACTGAATTATCTCAACTTTCAATTGAGTTAAGCTGATCTTTGGAATAGTGATATTTATTAGTATTGAATAATATTTAAAATGCCAAGCTAGAGGTGCAAAACTCCTCATTTTCATATACATTCAAATCTTATCACAAGTGTGTTCATGATAGGATTCAAAATAGAAAGTGTAACATAAATGAAAAAGAAGATAATATCACAAACTAAGTTAATACCCTATTTTACAGTTTCATTCAGTAGCCACAAATAATAGCTCCAAGCCAAGGTTTCGAGTTACGCCTGATTAAGATTATAATATAGTTTTTTGGCTACGTTGAAATCCAGCCTAGACTTGAACTACTATCCATAGTTCTAAATGAACTGGTAAAATGGAAATATTGAAATCATTTTAACTAATATCCTCTGATATTTAATCTACATCTTAGTAGACTTGAATTTTGATCATAAAATTGTGAGAAATTTACTGTCAGATACTGTGTACAAAAAATGGGGAATTTTTTTTTGGAAAATTTTTTGTACAAATATATTAATTTTCAATAATTAATATATTACTATAATTTGGTATTGCTTGACAATATATGATTTTACAAGCGTATTACCATTCTTCCTGATCAAACAACAATTCCTTCAGGATCCATTTTTCTTATTTTCTATAA
>WHPX01001470.1:0-58080 GCA_011057435.1 Actinia equina
TTGTAGGTATTGATGACCGTAGAGTGATCAACGTGTAAACGGACGCAAAGTCCTATTATTCGTTCCGTTATGAGGGGAACATCGTTGTCGTGTGATCCAGACCAAGTCCAAGATATGTCTTCATGGGGGAGTGTAAGGGGTGGGGGGAGGGCTGGGTTTTTTTGGGGGGGAAGGGGTGGCTGAGGATGGAACGGCCCGATCCCGATATTAGTAAAATTCTTTTTTGAAACATCAATATCGAGAGATAAATATATTCTATTAGATAGGATCCCATATAAAGAGAGTCAATCTTTTTGTTTGTTAATTTTTTTTTTCTGTGTAGACTGATTCACATAAGTCGTAGTTTCGCACCTTTGGGGGTTTTGTGGTTGCCAACTAGCGATATCCAGAATCGACAGCGTGTAAGCGATATCCGATCGGACAGGGAGAGCGAAAAATTCGAAACATGGAATCAGTTCATTTCCATGCAATTAAGTCCGGTTTATATTCATCAACAAACGTCTGAGCAAGACGCCATGACAGCAAAATTCATTTCACTGCCCCCCCCCCCTACCCTAGTTATATTAAAATATCCACGCTAGTGTTTACTAGCCTCATCTATATATTAAAATAAAGTTAACGGGACTTTTTCTAAGCGGAGATTTTTTCGAATAACGGTCTAAGAAATGCTGTTCGTCAATGACAGATTGGCCTGCAAACAAATCGGAAAACACTGAACCGCGGTTCGCCGGTGGCGTAAAAGATAGATGCGAACATTCACAAAAAGATGTAAGTTTAAAACGCTAAAAATGCAAATCTTCCCTAGATTCATATGGTGTTGTTTTATTGTTGTTTTTAAGTTCATCAAGATAAGTGATTCAGGTATGCGAACCTAATACAAAAAATGAAGCGACACCAAAGAGTGACGTCAGGGCTCAAAGTCAAATCGAGTACAATGGTTGGTTCAATGAACAAAGCGCTTAGTACATTTTTTTTTCCCCAGCATTAAACAGGGTGATTTTTAACTCTTAAGAAGTCAATACACCAACAACGAGATAGGAGATTATATCTTAGCAAAATAATAAATCAAAAAGCTTCAAAATTCTACGTGAACAGTGATGCTTAAAGTGCACGCAAAAAGATATATTACATAATGTCAGTCATTTCGCACACACATTACACGACCACTTATCCTCCCCCCAACAAACCCCCAAAAACTTTGACGGCCATTTTTACCTCGAAAATACTTCTATTTGTTCAATGACATCGTCAATTAAAATAACTAAGATTGTATGAAATTGCTTATGATGCTAGTTATTTTCGTTGGTCTATTTTTTTATGATACAAATGATGTATTAAAATATTCTATCTTAGTCGGAAAATACTGTGGCTAACCAATCAGAAAGGAGGAATTTCTATACACCAATCAACTGCCTGATGATTAGAGTACAAAGTCCATTGACGCACAAATCGAACCTACAACTTCATTCAGATACAGCGACATTTGGGCATTTAGGAGTCAGTAAGAGCGACGCCGAATATATATAGAGGACAGAGATTTTCATTATTCTCGAAAGATTTTTTTTTTAAATGGCTTCAATTTACACGAAAAACAATCGATGGGCTGGTGGTAATGCGAGATTACACCGAGGCAACAAGTAAGCTAAAGGCTTCGTGGTACTTGAGGGTCGAATACACGCTAGCCAGACGAGGATCTGAAAAGCTCTGGGAGATTCTAACTCGAGAAGGGAGATAGCTATGTCAATGCTTTGGGAGCGCTCACAGGTTAGAAATATCGCTTTTTTCCTCTATGAGACTTTATTGTGTTTTTGACATACCTCTTGAACTGAAGCTTGACATCGTCGGAGCGACATGAATTTTAAACAATCCAAATATGGTAGATTCTTTGCTCCCAAATATGGTAGATTGTCCATTTCTTAAAGGAAAAACCCGGCGTCGCCGGTATAACTTGGATTTGCGCGAAAATCGAACGATGGATCGAAGTCCACGTGAAAACAATCAGAAATGCCAAAAGAAAGAAAGATTTCGCTCCGTGAGAAGCATTTTTGAACCTTCTTGAAGAGAAGAACGAAAACGACCGCCATCTCATCAGTATACAACGTGGCCAGAATGCTCTTTTTCGATAGCGAAATTCGGGAATTACGCCGTACGTCGTAGTCAAAATTCTAAGCATTATAACGTTAAATAAGAATGTTTTTTATAAATGACTAGTTATATAAAGTTTTTAAAAAGTTTTTAAGAGTCTTTCATCGCCGATAAATGGTAAATTTTGCTTTCTGATGAAATCTAGGGCGGTATTACATCATGGACTTTGATCGCGACAAGGTGAAACCAGCATTTTATGCAGCCGCAAGCCCAGTAAAGCATTTCCAAAAAAAGACTCTTCTAGTCGTTCCAATTCACCTATGAAGTGATCAATCAATAAAATAAAAGAACGAAATTATATTTATTTTCGAAAAAAGGTAAAGAAGATAAATTTTAAAAGTGGAGATAGGACGGGAGAAGACATTTCTTTTATTTAAAATATTTGTTTTGGTGGGGGAAGGAAACAGACAAAGAAATAAGAATTCATAAAGATTTAAAATTAAAAACCAAGGGAGGAGAAGTCTTAGGTTAAACGATTCATAGAACACCATTTTGAAGCTTAATTTACATTTCCTATTGAATAGGAGGTCAAGCAACCCAAATGGCAAAAGCTGGTCTGAGAGCCATCTACCTGAGTGGCTGGCAAGTTGCGGCAGATAATAATGATGCAGCACAAACCTACCCTGACCAGAGCCTGTATCCTGCTCAGTCTGCAGCAAAACTGGTCCAGAGGATCAACAACGCCTTCACCCGTGCTGATCAAATATCGCACATGGAAGGGGATCACTCGGTTGATTTCTTTCTCCCAATTGTTGCTGACTGTGAGGCTGGTTTTGGAGGCCCTTTGAATGCCTATGAACTCACCAAAGCAATGGTATAAAAACCCTATTTTTTTTACACTAGGGCTCCTGGGTTGGGCTTTGAATAGGACTGGCTTCCTCAAGGACTCAAGTACTTCTCCAAGGGGGCATGAAACACTGCAAGATTTTGAGATTGACGGTTAATTAAAATCTAGAGTTTTGGAAACGCATTTTGCTATCCCACAACCCCTCTTTTAGTCATACGACTCAATATCGAACATCGCTCCATACATTTCTTTGTAGTTTATGATCAAATACTAAGTACTAAAGGGAGAAAGAAATACCCAAACACCCCAAATATAAATTATAGTCACAAGTAATGTGAATAAGCCCATAGCTACCCTTTGGGCTTCATAGGAATAAAATAATTAAGGATTTATATACAAAGAAATATATGTAGCAATGTTTGATGTTGAGTGTATGACGTCACAGACTCCATAAAATAATCGTTAAAAATATCATACTTTCGTCCTGAAATCGAGAAAACACTTCATACAGTGATTATTGGACCCTTTAAAGAGTATTTTTTAGGAAGTTTCAGCTGAATCCAAGTTTGAGCGATTTTCGTCGTAGTAGCACTTTAAAAAAATGACAACTTTCCTGGGCTTGGGTTGGTTTACCAATCAAGATAAGAAATTAGGGACCAATCATTGTTTATAAAGGGAGCAGATGGAGAAATCGTTGGAAGGGGGGTCAATCTGTTGACTATTTTTTTCTCCCTCCCATCCCCCCTCCTTCATCAATAATGACAGGTCCCTTACCATGTGTTAATTTGTCCAGATTATTGCTGGAGCATCTGGAGTTCACTTTGAAGGACCAACTGGCCTCAGAAAAGAAGTGTGGACACATGGGTGGCAAAGTGCTTGTCCCAACAATGCAGTTCATAAAGACCCTTAATGCTGCTCGTCTTGCATCAGACACCATGGGAGTACCTCTTGTCATTGTCGGCAGAACAGATGCCAATGCTGCTGCTCTGGTAACATCTGACATTGACCCACGTGACAGACCATTCTTGACTGGCGAACGGACCCCAGAAGGATTCTTCCGCTCTAAAGCAGGGCTTGACCAAGCTATTGCCCGTGCATTGTCCTATGCACCTTACTGTGATGTGTTGTGGTGTGAAACTGGAAAGCCAAATTTGAATGAAGCTCGAAGATTTGCCGAGGCTGTCCATGCCAGATTTCCAGGAAAACCACTGGCATACAACTGCTCACCGTCATTTAACTGGAAAGCAAATCTATCTGATGAAGAAATTGCTGTGTTCCAGAAAGAACTTGGAAAGATGGGATACAGATTCAATTTGTTACCCTGGCTGGTTTCCACAGCCTAAACCATGCAATGTTCAAGCTGGCACATGATTATAAAGACAACGGCATGAAAGCATACACAAAGATACAAGAAGATGAGTTTGCTCAAGCCAGTAAAGGATTCACAGCCCACAAGCATCAACGAGAAGTTGGAACAAGCTACTTCGATGCCGTTGCTATGGCTTTAAGTGGTGGACGGAGCTCAGTGACAGCAATGAGTGGATCCACAGAAGAAGAACAGTTTATTCAACGGTCCAACTATGCTGCAGCCAAACTTTAGATTAGCATTAAAATCTAAACATTAATACTTATGATTAAGAAATATCGCTTTGTAGAATATAGTGATAAATATTTGTGTAGTTTGCATGTTTTTATGGAAAAACATTGTGCCAAATCACTTTGGAATAGGAATAGCACATATGCATGAAAAAAAATTAGCTTCTATTTAAGCTGAAATGGTTAAGCTAAAAAAGTGAATTATGATATTTGTTTAATCTCATTATTAGAATTTGAGGCAGGTGGGAATATTTTAATTGTACTTAGCTGTAGTTTTTCATTTATCATTACTTTACCTTGCCATTTTAAATTTGTCTTAGTTTCATTGCCACACGTCATAAGTTATTATATAACATTTTAACTTTATTTCCCAATGAAATTGTTTTTCCATTAATAAGCATCATCCTATTCTATTCTTGTTATTTTAAAATATAAATTAATAATATTATTAAAAGAGTATCATATTTTTAAAATACGCTACGTTATTTGCTGCTTCTTATTTTATTAACTTGCGACTTTGCTGTTTTATTTATTATCTCTGTAAATTCTCAAAATAATTTTGTACTATGAATAATAAACTGTGATATATACATTGTGGTGTCGATCAACACATATTGCAATTCATTGCCTAGTTCTGATGCAACGTCACATAATGTCAGAGATTGCAGTAGGCATAATTGTGGCTTTCCACAGGGAAGTTGAATTCATTAGGCCAGAACTAATTCATGTTTTCTGCCTTCTGTCATGGCTGACATCAGGTGATGGTGCAAAGCCTCAATTATTACAGTCAACAAGTTTTTATTTCTGGAACTGGAAATCCATGAAAGGTATAAGAACATGTCCTGATGAATCTGTGAAAGTGATTAAACTATACAGTGACAACAGGAAATAGATTGATGACAATATACAACACACTGATGTAAACCATGGTAAATAATAAAATAAACCCCTAAATCAATTGAGTTTATATTGGTTTTATTCTTTGATTGTCTTGCAAATAAAAAATTAACCTGATTCACAAAAATGAACTATTTATGTTTGGATATTGTTGAATGACTTCAAAATAATACCTTCCCTCTTCAAAATGTTCTTAAGTTCTTGACTAGATAGGATTTTCAGCTCATGTTCCCTGTCCTCAGATAAGGCAAACTCATCTGGCCCTTCGCCACATCCTCCAGTCCCTTTAATACTTCTGTATCCTGGGTGTACCATAAACTCTATCCATAGTTTCGATAATAAGTGATTTTCCTGATCCTTTACACTGTGTCGTAAAGCATTTTGAATTCGTTTTAATGTCATGTCCTGTCCCATTGTACTAAGTCCAAGGAAATGTCCTGGAAAACTTAAATATGACCAGTAAACATATTAGAACAAGAAAATGATAATGAATTCCTGATGCTTCTTTAATTATCTCACCAGATTTTAGCTTCTTTGAATATTTTGCATGCAACCTCTGCATCTTGTACAACTGACTGATAGAATGCCTTTCTTTTTGGTTCTATCCAAGTACAGTTATCAACACATTCTGCAGGGTTTCTTGTTGTATATATATTGTTTTCTTTCATAACACTGGCTAATGTGTTGGACACCATTGGCAACACATGGACATGCTGGTGACCGTCAATGTGAGTTGGATGAGAACCAACGTTTTTTTTGAACCAATCTATTTGGGCTGCTATCTCAGTTCTTATCTGTTCTGAAAGAAAAGATGAGAATATATTCTGAAAGAAACACACTTTGCATTATAGCTGGTTTGTGATCATCCCCAAGAGAGTGTAATATTAAAAGACAAGGTTGCCATGTTGGCTGATATAACAAAATAATTCATTGAGAATGCTATGACGTCATGTGCAAAGGAATAACACTTATACACAGAATTAAAATAATAGCAACCAATTTGAATATCTATTGTTCTGGAATGACTAACCTTGGTTCAAATGGAAATATAAAAGTGTTTTTTTTCTCACACGTGTGAGAGGCTAGTCAGTCCAGAACAATAGATATTCAAATTGGTCACCATATTTGGGTTGGGTGGATAACACTCAACTAAAATGTACTAAATGATGTTTGTGTTTAGCGGTTGTTAGAAACTAACGTTATACTTCATGAATGCACATGAGGATAATGTGTTGAAAAAAAACCTTTTATGATTGAATGTTACGAGGTCAGTCCTAAATTGGTTGCAATGTCCCCCATCCCCTCCCCCTCTTCAACAAATTTTTGAATGAGCCACTAATAAATCATTCATATCACATGTACCTCTTCAATGTTAATCTCCCCTGACCGTAGCGCATCTCTAAATCCCATCTTCCCCTTCAGATATCCTTTGCTGTCAATCAAAGTCTCATGATCCTTTCCTATTGGATGTCCTTCAGTCAAATTGAGGTGCAATCCCATTGGAATATTATGTTCATTGGCTAATCCTATGGCCTCCAATGAACTTGATCCATTAACAAGAAGAGACACACTAGACACAACACCATTGCAAAATGCCTCAACTATTCCTCTGTTCCTTTGACTGCAATAGCCAAAATCATCTGCATTGATAATCAAACATGTTCCTTTGTTTCCTAAATCCATTTCATGCACTTTCTAGCTAAATTAAATGATGTGACGTCATCAATTCGAGCCTGCACATCTTCAGCGGCTGGACCATTCGCGTAAGCGCATTATGAAGCTAGTTCCAGGACTTTTTGTCAGTGTTTTCAAAATGGCGGACGAAGAGAAGGAAAAAGTTTTAGAAAAGAAAGGTTTGTTTTTTCTTGGTATGATAAATGTAATTCTTTTAAAAAGTACCTTAATTAATCATTGCGTTCAACTTTAACTTAACAAAATACTAATTACGTAAAATATTTCTGGAAAATTAAAAAATCGCCCATTTTTTTACCGACCCACCCACGAATATAGCTTATATCGTTTTAGTAAAGTTTCTGGTTGTTTGGGTAAAAGATACCGCTTTTATTTATCGCTACTAAAATATTTTTCCTAGAAAATGGACGCAGGCAGTATCATCTCTGACGATTGGATTCATCTTTATAATCATTGGTTTACCATTATGGTGGAATACTACCAAGGTGTACAGGGCATCTCTTCCTTACAAAGACATTGAAAAACTTGCAGAACTAAAGGTGAATATGAAAATATTTTATAAGGGCGTAGAGGGGCAAAAAAAATACTGCTTCCTAAAATTTATATGTTCATTTTATTAACTAAAGTTTGCAAAATTAAAACGTAACGCCCACCCCTTCCCCTTGTTGTTGTTTTTTGGTTCAGTATTTCGGGGGCTCAAACAAGATGGCAGAGTTTTGAATTCGGGCCCCCTCCTTAGAAAAATCCTGGCTACACATCTGTCTTGGTTGGCAGTTATATTAGCTTGATATAAATGTTATTGATTTAATATTGCTCTACAGCTAAATTACCTAGTGCACATCAACATCCTAATACCAAAAGAGGAAAGTCTGTTGAACTTAAAGAGCTTTGATAATTCTCTGCATGATCAACTAAACAGTTTGATAGCAGGTAAGAGGAAGAGATATGTGGTTTGAGATGACTTCAAATCTACCTCTTTAGCATTGTTTACCATTTTAGACCACATATTTTATTTCCCTTAGAATAAATTTCTTTGTTTGAGTTTTATCCAATGGCATATTCAATGTGTCTCCTTATGCACAACTGCAAAGCCAAGAAATAATACTCTAAGGAGAGACATGATGTCTATTAAAAATGTTGTTAGTGTGCTTTTATTTTTCATGTTGAATATGAAAGAAAACCACAAAGTATCTGTTTCTCTTAGAATTTGCTGTAAATCCAAAATTTCAAATCAACACAAGATTTCTCTCAGAAGTAGAGAACTCACTGTTAAAAGAGAAGAATCAGAGAAATGCTGCTCTCAAAGGTAGACAATTATTAATCAGACAGGGCTTACATTGAATCCCTAACATTAATAGCTGGTCAGTTACTAGTAATGGTGACCAGCCAAATAAGTCATAGGACTGTCAAACCTCATTTCTGGTGAATACAATAATGACTGAATGATTTGGCCGAGCAAATTCCATTCTGGCTGGACATTGTCCAATGACTGGCTGATATTTTAAGCCCTGGAGGTATTACAGAGTTAAAATGTTACAGAGGGGAAGCAAACATTGTGTAGTGGTGACAAGAACATAGGTGACCATGGCAACTAAACCACAGGTTTTCCTATATTACATTATTTTGCTTCATCAATGATTTGCTCTGTGAAATGTTATCATGCTTCAATACACAATTAGGCATTTTCATGAATCTTACTGCAATTTTCATAAAATGATTATTATAAAACTCTGTGTCTCTGAGTTGCACACTGAAATTTGTTTTTTCACTGCCGACAGTCAAAAATATGAAAGGTACCCACTCAAAAAACAAATTGCAGTGGCAGCTCGCAGACACAGAGTTTGCATGTTTATGAAAATTTCAGTAAATTAAAACATTCAATTGTAATATTTTTCTTCTTAATATCATTGTTACAGATTTGGATTTTGCACTTCAAAAGTTATGGTATGGTGAAAAATCTTCCAATGGAAACTACACATTCATATTTCTTCCATTTGGGATATTTGAACAAATAAAGACTATGTATATTGGGAAGTTTTTACACACTATTATCCCATATAAGAAAGGTATGGCTCGTTAATAATATAGGTACATCTGCCACAGAGCATAATGTATTATTAATATTTAAGTATTAGTTAATTACCCTAATTTGTTAAACTTTGCAATAGCACATGAACGACAACTTTTAAGGTTTTAAAAGTTTTTACTGTGTTTTTATTTATCTAATTTTGCAGAAATAGTTTCAGAACTGGAAAACATTGTCACAGTAATCAAAAATGTTTATTTAAATGTTAAAACCATCAGTAGAGCTTTCAACACCGCTTCACAAAGGAATCTCAAGACGGTGAGAAGAATTTTAATTTTGTATATAATTATTGATTTTAGCTAACATTTTCAAATATCCTGTTTTTCATAACCAAACTTTGTAAACTTTGTTAACAGAATAATGTAGAAAATATTAGAGCACAGAAATCTGTTTCAGGTAAGGAAGAAGAAAAATGCATTTGTGAGAATTTAGAAACTATTTAAAAGATTGTTTTTTTATAGGTTATCAAATCTCTTTTACATTGCTGAACTCAGATCCAGATTCTGTTATTCCTTGGTGGAATATTAAAGAGGCTGTACAAAGTAAGCAACAAAAATGGATGGATGGATTTATGGATAGGTTGGGAGATGGGTGGGTGGGTGGTGGATGAATGGATACATGGGTGGGTTGGTGGGTGGATGGATGAACAATTGAACTAGTGAATAGATGAATAATAAATGAATGAAAGGACAGACAGATGGAAGGAGGATAGATGGACAGATGAACAGACACATGGATGAATGAGTGAATGAATAAAGAAACAAATGAACTAACAAAAGAACAAATGGGCGAATAAATAAATGATGTATTAACAGATGAATGCATGTGTGCATGGAGGGGGATGGAGGCCTGCAGGGATGACTTGATGGATGAATTAATGAATAACTTAATTGTATTTTAATGACAGAGTATCTGAATCCATTTCTGGCAAAGGTTCCGCACATTAACGCCAGTATAGATTCCCAGGTAACTAAAAAAGAATGATGGTATTTCTATTAGGAGAAGTATTTTCCTGCATAATTCAAAACCTGGTAACTTGATCATAGTCCTCATTCAGATCATTAGGTCAAATGACGACAGACCAAAACTGAAGACCAAGACTGGATTAAGTAAAGAGACCATGTCTAAAGGGAATAAGATAATGACAATATTTTGGTTCGAAAACTTTGATTAAATTTTCCAAACTTTTTTAGGTTCTTCATTACAGTACTGTGCAGCTAAACCCAACAAGGATGGCCAAGCCTTTTATCTGGATTATAAAGATCTACCTCACCTTATCAACCCTATAGAGGCTAAACTTGGTAAGATTTCACAAGAATCTGCTAGGAAAATACAGTTCTGTGTATTCTCGTAAATTCACATATTTGGAAAATGAATGTGAATATTTTTGACAGTTTACATGTCTAATATATATATTGCAGGTTCTTATGTGTCTCTTAACTCTAATCTTAACTTCATTGTGTATGTACCATCACAAGATCAAACACCACTCTACATAAGGAATAAAGATGGTAAGAGAACAGAAAGAAAGAATGACGAGATGGAGGGAGGGAGGGGGGATGGATGGAGGACAGACTGACAAACAGTCAGACAACAGGCAGACAGACAAAAAGACAGACAGACAGACAGTCAGGTACTAGACAGACAGGCAGAAAGGACAGATGGACAGACAGACAGGATGGATGCATGGATGGATGGATGGAAGACAGACAGACAGTCAGACAACAGACAGACAAAGAGGCAACCCAAAAGATGGACAGACAGTCAAAATAATAAATAGAAAACATGCCTCTACAAGTGCACCACCCAACTCAGCCATAACACTGATCACTGATTATAATTATTTCTGTTTTCCAGGTGATGTAGCTGAAAGTAATGCATTCTTAAGCCCTCAGTGGGGAGGATTTGTGATATATAACATCAACAGAAAAAACCTAGAAAATAATTATGTCAAACTAGAGATGAAGTCTGTAATGAGCACCTTTATCTCCCAGCTCAAGCTCCTTCTTGGTGGTCAACCAATAGTAAGTGTAAAACCATAGAAATAAAGAAACAGAAAATGCGCATGTGTGCAGTCATAAAGCATGCTGCGGTTGGCAGAACACGAGAGTAGGAGTGTTATATGACTCCCCAAGTGCTTTATAACTGCAACTGCATACAGCACAGCAAGCAAGTTTTACTTGTTTTATGAAATACAAATCACAAGAATAGCTATTTTAGATAGTTTTGACGCCACTGAAAGTGAGTGCGCTTGCTGTGCACTCTCCTAAAACACATGCTCTCAACCAGAATGTGACATTTATAACAGCTATTTTATAATAATAAATATATAATAATGTAAGACACCATAGGAAAATGATCATGTGCACGCACTTTAATAGTCATGTTTGGGCATAATTGTTTCTTTATTCAAGCCGTGTCATTCTCTAGTCTGAGTATCCTTTCTTGGTTTAGCAGTTGTGCATGAGAAGACACATAAATATGGATTTGACTCCAACAAAGAATTTTGTTCTCAAGAGAATGACACATGGTCTGACACGTCTATCATTACAGCTTCCTCTTTTTGTAACTAATTATGCATTGATATTGTTCTATTATCTACCAGGACCAACCTGAACAAAGTATTCTTGGTGAATATTCCAGTACAGAAATAACAGAATGGGTAGGTTTGATAGTTTGTCTTTGTTGAATGCATTCCAAGAATGTCTTTAAGAGTTTTCAAAACAACATTCCTTGGTGAATGACTGATTTCTATAGAAAATTGAAATGAAAGATTTATGATAGTTGTCTTCTAGGAATCCATCTATCCTCTTCCATTTGCCCATTCATCCCATTATCCAATTTTCCATTCAACGACTCATCCTTCCATCTATATCTTTCAAGTGGCTCAGATAACCACATTAAATGGCAGTCACATCTCTCCCCTCTGGTGTAAAGAAACCCTAGCAGTGACCACCCTCAGTGTCTACAATTAATACCAACTGCCTCTTATGGATGTCAATGGGCACGAGTATACAAAGAAAAAAGGTTACGTTATAAGCTATATTTATAATTGTTTGATCAATTTTATCTTCTAGGAGGAACTTTCTCTTTGGAGGATGAAAACCATGGAATATCTTTCCACGTCCACCATCACCCTCACCTCTCTTGCTCGTCTTCTAGAGCAGATCAGTAACATGGTTATTGGTGATCAAATACAAAAACAGATTCAACAGGCCTTGCTGTCTATTGAAAAGGTGTGTCACCATGGTTACCTATTGTAAACAATCAGTTGCCATCGAAACATGTTAGGTTTTGCTAGTAAAATTTAGACATATACGATAAACATTTTTCCATCCAAAAACATTCAGATTGGGATATCTCGATTGGTTTCTTTATCTCTAAAATATGTTGGTATTTGGATAACTCAAGCAACCTTTCCCATCCAAAAATGTTCAAAAATCTATTGGTTCAAACAATAATTATTCTTTACAATGACAGTGCTATGTAAAAATATCTCTTTTAGTTTTTGGTGCTGTTTTCTTAAACTTTTTTGCAAGGTTTGAAGTGTCCACAGATGGCCTCTGCCATTGCCTCAATTTACTAATAGAGCATAGTACGTTATTGACCAATCAGAGCAACCTTACTATAAAAAATCTATATTATTATTGATATAGTCCAACTCTAATCACACCAGTTGTATTCTTTCAGAGCAAAGATGCACTAGAGCAAGGAAGAGTAACAACAGCCTTCTTAGAAGCAAAGACTGCTCTCACATCCTCTGGTAATTACAAAACATCTTGACAAATATATATATATATAAGAAGAATTCAGGATGTACTATAACTACAATAAATGCTCAGCAGACCAACTAGAAATACTGCATATCAAACTTGTCTAAAACTTTTGCAACATTCAAGTTATCATGCACTGCACACTTAAACATGCTCAAGATAAACTTTATTCTTTTCAGAAAATGCCTTTTTCGACCCAAGCATACTAGCTTTGCTGTACTTCCCTGATGATCAAAAGTAAGTGGCAGCTCTTTCTTCTTCCTTTCATTCATTTTCTTTCTTTCTTTCTTTCCAGCTTCCTTTCATTCATTCATTCATCCATTCATTTCTTTGTTGTTTATTCACAGGTATGCCATCTACATCCCCTTGTTTCTACCCATTAGTATTCCCATTATTCTATCGCTGTTTGAAGGAATCAAGTGGCTTAAAGGGAGCAAAGATGAAAGTAAGACAGATGAGAGAGAGAAAAAGCCCATAGAAGAAAAAAAGAATGACTGAATGGAAAGTTTTTTGGTCGTTTTCCACTGAAGATGCAAAAACGCGATAAAGAAAGAGGACAGCTTTCACTTTAACCACAAAATGCTAAAACATTACCAAAATGAGGGTTCACAAGTCACTTGTTTACATGTCCATCAAAATAAGAAAGAAAACAACTACCAACCACCTAAATCTGGTAGTATAATCCTTCCAACAATGTATTGGCATTCATTTGTTTACAAGAATCTTCAGGTGCTTGATAATCCACAGCAGTCTTATTAACCTTTTTTTAATGGTGGTTTTAAGTAAAAATAACGTGACCATTTGATGGTACTCGATACTTCTAACAGATTATAATGTCAAGAAAAGATTACATGTAAAACCTCTTTGAGAAATATTAATAATATCAAGCAAAAAATATTCCTAAAGTTTTAGTTTTTTAAAACAAAATCAAGAGTAAAACAAGAATATTGGTTTTTTTTGTTTGTTTATTTGAAGACTTTTTTAAAATATATCATATTTCAAGTAGTATAATATTTCCCATATATATATATATATATCATCAGACTGCATTTCACATTTTCACATCAACTAATACTTCGAATGCAGGGATTTGTAATTATTGTAATGAACCATATTCAAAATTATCTTGGATGCCAAGCTAACATGAAATTACAAAAGATATCAGACTTTTCTCAAAGGATTAGTGTCATTTCTTTTGTATTTTTATGTTAACAGAGCATTTAAGATTTCGAGGAGAGTTCATTGATGATGAGATTGTCGGAGTTTTCCAGATGGATTTTTTCAGTGCCGGGTATAATATATCCAAAAATAGGTGTTTGTCCAATGTCAGTCTAGTTCAGCCACTCATTTGGATTTGCCCTACAAATTAATGCATAAATGTGATAAGATGCAAACTTTTTTTTGCCAAGAACAAGAAAAGTGGATTAGGTCTATTTTAAGGTGTTTTTGTGTATTCATTAGCCATGTATTCCAGATACTGTAATGTAAAAAGTGGTCTTTATATTAGATAAGGGTGACATCTAGTGACAAGGAATTCCTAATATTTAAATTCTATGGACCTACCTGATTTCTGAAGCTGATGGCATCTTTCCTTCAAATAAAAGATTGGCTGCCTTGGCACAAACAGGGTCACGGCCCATCGTCGCCACTGCTAGTACTTTGTCTCCCCTGGAGTAAAAAGTTAAAAATTAAGAAAATATAGCATAACTAACCAGGGTAGTAAAGATTCGACCAAAATTAAGAAGGACACTCACTTGACAAAATATGCAATAAATTTCATTTCATCAATGCTTCCGTCAATGATGACATCATCAAAGTGATGGGCGTGGCCTGTAAGTCAAAATAAACAAGATAATAAGACAACTTTTCTTTTAAAAGTTTTTTACTATTTTCGAAGGGAAGTCACAAGGACTCACCTAAACCTAACAGAAGCAAAATAGAACCTAGAGCCACAGTCCATGAAAAGTGCTTTCTTAAAATGGCTAAAACCACTGGCCTACTTACCACAGTAGCGCACACTCTTTCCGCATTGAGTTGTCCAAAAAAATGGCACAGTGTTGAGTACTTCATTCTTGCCCAACATGTTACGAGCAGCAGTCCGTCCTGTCAGGAGAATAAATACAATACTTGGATTGAGTTGTTGGTAGTACTGAGTTTAGGTAAAAATATTTTATCAATATTGAGCCACAATGCAATAACATGATTATGGTGTTCAAAAGCATTGTAGTAAACTTTGATATTTATAAAAACATTGATATTTGTAACATGCATTTTTTGTATGTATATGTTCACAGCTTTCTAGATCAATTTAGAATTTTTAGCTGAAGAGGGAGGAAACCCCGGAGAAAAACCCTCAAAGGACATGAGAGAACCAACAATCAACAAGTACTTGTATACAACATGTTCGAGGATCCAACCCAGGTCGCATTGGTGACAGGCAAGCACTCTACTTCTATGCAACCCGTGCTTCCCAAACTTGAAGCATGAAAAGAAACATTTAATGTTAGACATTTAGCACTAAATCATAAGATTACTGCTTGGAAAACAATGCTCTACATCAGATTTTAGAGCAGGTATGATACGGTACTTGGAGCACAGAGACAGTGGAACACTAAAATAGCTTCAGAGCACGTTTTTGTATAAACACCTGTAAGATTGTCTGTAAGGACACACCCTACACCCCTATAACAGAGTCAAACCAAGGGAAGGACCATCTTATGGTTTATCCATTTTCAATGACTTTACCATGTTTGTGTGAGATCTGCCAATGTCCTATAGTAACAGATTCCCAGTCCAGCATCTTGAGAGGGAAGTTAGCGATATCCCCTGCAGCGTACACACCGTCACAAGCCCGCAGGTACTGAAACGATATTTAAAAAACATCAAATAAAGAGTATACTCTTGTACTAAGACTTTGGTTTGTGCATAACAACTTTACATCCTTGCCAGCCAGATGGATCCCATCTATATTTTGTCATAGTGGCTATACGTTGAAAAGTTTGCTGCACAGGGCACAAAATGACAGAAATTTAAAGGTCAGGGAAGTAGCAAAGTCTCCATTATAGGGGGCAATTACCATTTTCCTGCTAATTAATCTGTAGGAATCCTGCAGGAATGAATTAAATTTTGGTGCCGAAAGCAAACCTTTTTATGTGCCCCCTCCCTACCCTAGTGTTTAAGGGAGTCAATAAGACTGAATTGTCATGCAAAAAACACACCTTATCAACAACAATACTTCCTTGGCTGTTCATTGGTACACCACTGTCCTTCAGGAAACCTGTTGAAGGCTTGACCCCTGTAAAGAATGGAAGTTAGATCAGTTATGTGACTTAAGTGAGCAGTGTAATATCTAGTATAACAACACAGATGCATTATATAAAGCTTACTTACCAACTCCTTGGATGCAGATGTCTGCCTCGAGTTCTGTTCCATCAGTCAAAACTACTGCACAGAGCTGCATGAGAGGATGAATATTGCATGCATGGGTCATGTGTTTTTGGTGTTGTAATAAAAGAGTTTTTCCCTTACCTTTCCACCTTGACCCTTGAACTCTTTTGCAGTTTGACCAGAAATAAACTTTACTCCTTTTCCTTCGTGCAACTAAAAACGTTAGAAAAACGTTTACTTTTCTACACAGCCGTATAACATGTACCCACTTAAAGTTCCCTAGTATGGCAAGAAAGATGCTTTGCCCAGTGAGCTCCGCTCTGCTCCAATCCCCACACAATATTGTTTTTTTCCATTTTCGTACCAAAAACACATCAAATTTTTTCCATCAATAATAACCATTAATCAAGTCTCCCAAACCAATAGTGCAACAATCAATTGGTTTACCATGACACCTGTATTTATGGGTCTCTTTTTTCGCTAGCATTCTTCTTCACTTTGAAAAGCATATATTAAAGGCGATTCAACGTCTTTGTGAATAAATTTGTAAGCTTCATTTCTGCTTGGAGAGCCCAATACAGATAGAGAAGTGTGTGTTTTCACACTACAACCTCTTTGATGCATATGAGCGGCAAATGTACACTTACACGTATGTACATGGTACAACATGCTGAAACAACATGCAGTTACAGTTAGGGTTTAAGATACTGTACCACAAGTCATGTTGTTTGCTACTCATACTGAAACCACTTTAGCCCAAATATAGAACACACCACTCAAACAGTGGATGAATGAATTGGTGGCAGATAACTGACCTTCTTCAAAAGTCCACCAATTTCTTTCCCAAGGACATTTGCAAAGGGAATCTCAGCTCGTCCCACTACAGTCACCGAGCTGGCCTTTCCTGATAAGAAGGCAGCTAATTCCATTCCTAGTTCAAGAACACCATGTTAATTTGAAGTACAAAAAAAATTGATACAAAAATTTAACACACCATTCAGTTACAATTTCTAAGAGCTTAACTTTTAGACTTACCGATGAAGGACGATCCAATCACCACAGCCTTTTTTCCAGGTGCAATTTCAGCTATCAAGAAGACAAAATGAACATTTAGTTACAGTTTGAAAAAAGTAATCAATAAAAGTTAGAAATGTCAGATAAGACATTTGTGGCTGCAGAGTAAGGTCACAGTACTCATGGCATGCACTCATCATGACTGTTCAGCTATAAAGATGCTGGAATAGGGTACTTTCAAGGCACATTACACTGTATGGTCGTGACGTGAGTTTATAGTGTTATGAAAATAGCTCGACCAATTAAGTCTAACGAAAAAGCTAAAAATCCTACATAGCATTGCCACAGTCACTTCGATCCGTTCTGCTATAAGAGAAAAAGAAAATGTGCGCATGGGCTGTGTGCAGTTTAAAGCATTCAGGGATTGTCAGAACATGAGAGAAGTGTTACCGTAGGAGAAGCATGATGCATAGCGAACACTTCTTGAGTGTCCTGCCAATGCCCAAGCATTTTATATCTACACACAACACATCAAGCAAATTTTTATTTCTTTTTAAAAAGTACAAATTACAATAACCATAGGGATGATGCACTGGAAGTGAGCACTCATGCTGTGTGCTCTAATATAGTACATGCTTCTAACCAATCAGAATGCAAGATTCTTAATAGTTATTTTAATTAAGTCATCTTACAGCAGTTTTCGTATGACTGTGAAAAACTTGGTGCCGTATCCCTGCCTTACCGCGACCGTGAATTTTTCCTAGAATTTCTATTGGGGAATTCAGTAGAATTTCAGTGATTGGCCTGGCAGTTCCGTGACATATCCGTTGATTCATGCCGCTTTCTGGTGCAATGTGATTGGGCTGGCATATGCCTTGCCATATCACTACCCGTCTTCACAAAATCACGCCTTTCACAGTTGTACGAAAACCGCTCTTAATACTGCCATGACCTTGTCTGTATTTGTTATTTTTCCCATTCAAAGGAAAACTTTCTTTATGACTTATCAATATTTACCAATTTTATTAGCATCCTCTGGGCTTCTCAAAAGTAAAATGTTCTTCAGATTGCTGCCAGGTATGTCTAATGATCTTGGTCTGAAACGAATTGGAAATAGTAAATTTATTAAATGAAGTGCAGCTCAAATTACCACTGTGTTTCTTGATTACAGACTCATTTGCACAGGGTTAGCCTCGAGTTTGTGTAGAATATTCATGTGTTCCAGTCAATGTCCGTCAAGTATCAAAGTGTTTGTATTGTTGAAGTTATGCATTCCTTACTTTACTGCAGTTGGTACTTGTGAATATTTAAACACTGAAAATTTTAAACACTGGTCTATTGGAGCTTAAAAAGCCCTTCCTCCATGTGATGGTTCCTGATTATATAGGTTGACTGACAAGGTCATTATACTCACTGTCCACCAGTAGCAATAAGAATGCTGTCATATTCCAAGGTTTTACCATCACTTAATTGGACAGTCTTCTTTGTTGTGTCAAGAGAAAGAGCCTTTAGTGAAAACAGCAAAAAAAGGTTATGATTAATAGAGCTAGAGATGGTTACTGATAGAACGTATCAACATTAAATACTCACTGTTCTTCCACACACATAAAGCATTTCATTTTGGCTCATTTGATTAAACTTTGCGGGGCTCTTCACATAAAAACCATAGTTTCATGTGCAGCAAAGGATAATAAACTTATTATTAAGTAGTACTATTAGTATTAGGTTACTATTATAAGTATAATATTAGTATCCACCTAGAGTACCTCTTTTCCACACCAGAACTGTATGTTATATTCCACCATATATTCATTTGATCTCAGCTTCATATCCCCAGCAGCAATGCCAAGTTTCTAAAAATTAAAGAATGCATTTTACAATATTGGTTTTTCACTCTGGTATCCTAAAAAATGTGCGTTTTGAAAATGTGGGTGTGCAAGCAATATAAGTATGTTCTATCTCTGCCTGCAGTCTGTTGTCCTGTTGTAAGGCTAATGCATCATTCAAACTTACCTTACTTAACAAAGGTCTGTCATAAGGAAGGTGAGCCTCTTTGGTTACCATGACAATTTGCCCTGGAAAGAATATAAGGAATAACCTTACAGAGAGATATTTTCTGCGATTTTGTATCTAGTTTAATTAATACAAGCAGTATCAAATTGAGCAGATCCTTTCAGATCCTATCTTAGTACAATAATAGTAATAGTAATAAAAATAGTTCTCTGCACTATCTTGAAAGAAAACTATGTTAACTGAAGGATAGCTGAAATATAACTGTGCCTGTGCAAGGAAGTGAGAACAATGTAACAGTGACTTTGTAATGACAGAAACCTTTTTTAACACCTTGGACGTCAATCATTCACATTATATCTCTATTAAATTAAAAACTTGTTTATTTATAGACCTGTAAATCCTTCCTCTCTTAAAGTTTCTGCTGCTTTCATTGCAGATCCACCTAAAATGAATGAACAAGTAAGGTTGATAAGAATGACAACTTACAAGTTAATCAGAATAAAAAGTTGGACTTCTTGACAAGGGACCAGAGAGATGCATGAATATCTATAATGATCATGCACACCTTTACCTAATGTCTACTAAATTTTCAAGGCTCCCCCCACTTCCATTGTAGAATGGAGTTAAGGATGGAATGAATGGACAAACAGATGGATGGACAGTTGGATAGGTGGGCAGAAGGAAAGATGGATAGTTGGATGAAAAAGCTGATAGATGAATGGATGGATCAAGACAGAGGAATGGATGGAAGGCAGACTACAAAAAAAGGCAGCTAGACCGATAGCAAACATATATATACATACCTCCTCCAATTATTACAAATCGTCTTTTATCTGGAGAACCAGGGCTTGTCTTGGAAGAGGTGGCTTTGACTCTCTTATGAGACTTAAATTGCTAAGATATAAATAAAATTGTTATTATGTAAACCATCATAAGACAGGAAACGCAAGCATTGTTCCATCATCAATGATTCATGACTACAAATCTATTACCTCAGGATGTGCTTTCACAATAACTTGGTTTCCTGATACGACAACCTATTAAAAACACATTTAAATATAATTAAAAAGAGGGTAAAACCACAAGCAAAGATTTATTTTCCTTCTATAATTATTTTCATTATTATTATTAATTATCACTTCCTCAAACTTTAAGATCAACACACATTTATGTTTGTCTCAAATCCTTTTCATCTTATTTGCATCGATCTTCATTTTCCTTTTATTGTATTCATAATTTCAATTCCATTTCACTTTTTTACATTTTATTCATCTCCTTTTCATCTCCTTTCATTCATTCCACTTTAATCTCATGTTTATTTTTCATCTCATTTCAATATCTTTTTTTACTTGGCATATAAAATACTATACCTCAAATTTTGGAATACTGTCCAGTCCAGGAAAATCTTCAATATCACCTGTCTTGATGTTAAAACAAGCACCATGCCAGGGACATCTTACCCTTCCGTTACATAATGCTCCACTAGCTAAGGGTGCACCATAGTGAGTGCACTTATGCCCGACGGCATAATACTGCCCATGTTCTCTAACCAGGAGAGCTTTTCCTTCACCAACGTCCACAGTCTTCATTCCTAAACAGATTTTCTTTTAATTATTGAAACTTTATTGTATTTTTTAATTTCTGATATAAATGAATTCATTTTTCGTAGCTTATTTTTCTCAAGAATAAAAGTAATTTTTTTTGTTTTTTTTGTTTTTTATCAACTTACTCTCCATCTTTTAAGTCATCAACATTTGCAACAACTGCTTCAACCATTGAAGTCATAATTGTATCAGCTAAAAGACAAAAAGGATATATTTACTTGAACATGAAATTCAACCTTATCTATTAATTCCATTTTATTTGTTTTATTCATTTTAGTAAAATTTTAATAGCATTAGCTAGTTAAAACATGGATAATATTTCAAGCTACTATATATCTGTTGGTATAAAAGCAGCGCCTTTTATAAATAACTCAACTCAGATAATTTTTAATGCAAATTTGCAGCGAAAATTATTTTCTTTAGAGACAAGGAAACACAAAGTATCTTAAGATATTAAAACACAAATGGAAAGTCCATTTAGTATTTGTGATTCCAAAACTACTGGTGTTATGCTGTCAACTTCTGTTCATGTTCATGTATCTCAGGTTTCTGTGGGTTTACAACTGCACAGAAATATTGGTTAACTTAGCTAATTGACCACCGCAGTGTTAAAAACAAATATTACAATTGTACCAAAATTATATAATCAAAAATTAATCTAGAACAGGATTATTTTTCTAATGAAAAATTAGTATATAATTTCTTTAAATGCGAGTTATCAAACTCATCAATAATGCATGAGGAAAACACAACAGAAATCACGACCGCGAACAAGCTAGAGTGTTGTAAACGTGTTCATTTACATAAAAAAATTAAGTTGAATTTTCTTGGGCAGATAGTGATACACATAAAAAAACTAACCTAGACGTTTGAAAAGCAATCTACAGTATTCGTGACCGTGTTGTATCCGATATACAAACTCTCGGCTACGCCTCGAGTTTGTATATCGGATACCACACGGCCACTCATACCGCATATATTACTTAAATATTGTTTTTACTGTACATACGTACAAGACTTGAATTTAACAGCAGGTTTTAGGCCATAAAGCAAAGACTGTGATAATATATTGTTAAACTGAATATTAAACGGAAAAATTGAAGTAGAAATTCAGAAATCTTAACATCCTTTATGTCTTTCTTTTTAGCACGTTCACAGTTTTCATCAAACTAGTTCAGCCTAACGTCTCGTAAAGCTCCAACTTAACTGACCTTCTGATATTGAGCTCTGCAAAGTTCCCGTTGTAGAAAAGCTAGCAAGTGAAAACTCGTAACTTGTACGGCGCTTCACAGATACAGGAACACCCATAATAAGAGGTTTTTGAGTGTTTACAAGCAGCCCACTAAGTGAGGCTACACAGTGCCAGACCCTAGCCCTGTGCATGTTACGTACGGAAATCATAACAAGTTTGCGATAATTTAGACTAATAGCAGGTTAGCCTGATCATCAATGCAAATTTCTGCAAAGATTATCATAAAACGTTTACTAGTTTACCTGAAATATTGGTTTTCAGTTTGGAATTGCCTGAAGACCGACTGCATATACCGTATATACTCGTTCAGATCGTCACGCAACGGTTGACATATGGAGCCCAAATATTCAAATTAGAAAGCTAATTCTGTACATCGCATAATTATTGACAGCTGTCAGGAAATATTCATGATTATAAGTTAGGATATTATGAAAATTTATCTTTCATAATTTACTTAATTGAAATGTTAAAAAAACATCAAGAAACAATATTATGGTTGATGTCACTAGTACTCGGGCTTTTTTGATACGAAAAGTTTCCCATGATGCTCAGTGAACTCAGCTTTTTAGGTTTTTGGTGACCAACTTTAAGTGTATATAATGAAGGGGTGACAAAACACTATTCCAATCTAGAGGAAAAAACAATGTAGTCCATTTCTTTAAAGGATATTAATATTTTTCAAGTTATCGTAGAATTATAAGTTGAACACCATAGTGAAAATAGAAACTGACGTTTCGGACGTTAGTCCTTCGTCGGAGTCAATCAAACGCTAGTGTTCACTAGCCATCATCTACTCATTAATATTTTTCATTGATTTGATCCCCAGGTAGGAATTAAGTGCAACAAATCTATTGACCCATTTGGTCTATACTCCGAATGTTAAAAAACTGATATTAAAACAGATCAGATACCAATAGATGATTTCCGAGATGTGCAAGCGCTTTCATAAATATCACAAGCGCAGACATGAAATTGAGGCATTTTCAGACAGAGTTCATAAGAAACCTTTGGAAACATAAAGGAAAAAGGCGATTTCTGAGTCTTTAAAAAAGATTTTGTCCGAAGAAGTGAGTTTTTCCCTCAAAACAACATTATAATCCTGCCTGTGAACTAAAAAAAATACTTCATTGAAAAATTCATATTATGTATCACACAGGAATTATCCCTTTGCTGCCAACACTACCTTGTACATCAACACAAGCAAAAAGAAATAGATTTATTGTATCAAGAAGATAATCCAATGTGCATAAAGAGATTTATTTCATGTTTAATCCACACACAGAAGTTTAACAAAATTTAAAACATTTAATGTTATTAAAGCATTATGATAGAATGCAGCTCGACAAGCCAGAAAACCTAATGTTCATGATCATCTCCATCAGCGTAGCCCTCTGGAAGAGCATTGGCATGATCATTGTGAAAGAGGGAATGGTTGCCATCTCCCCATGGAAAAGTCTGCAAAATAAAGAGATAATAAAAGAGAGGAATGTGAATTCAGCTTTCTCTTTCCTTCATATATTATCTATAAAATTAAGCTGCACGATCAATAGACCTATTTAGCCTGGGTGTGATGTTTTCTCATGTCATACTACCTGCAATTACCTAAAGTATCATTTCTTTGTTTAATGATTGATGTGCAGGAGAAGACAAACCTTACTTCTGGGCCCAGTTGTACGAAGCCTGGATAGCGCTGTTCGGAGGATAAATCCTTATCCAGTGGATAAGTCGATCCTGTTATCCAATAAATTTATCCACTGGATAAGGATTTATCCATCGGATAGCACTATCCAGGCTTTGTACAACCAGGCCATGGTCTTTAGATGGCTATAAATGGCTACCGGGTGTAATGTTTTCTCATTTCATACAACCTGTCATTTGCTAGAGTATCATTTCTTTGTTTAATGATTGTGCATGAGAAGACAAACCTTATTTCTAATCCTTAGATGGCTATAGGGAACAAACTCAGGCCTTGGATGTGTGTGATGTTCAACCTCACATACATATGCATTATATGTGCACAGAATGAGAGCAGGCACTGCTACTATTCCAGAAATCAATTTCCATGTCTTCATGGTACCTAAACCAATAAGAATACATCATTTTTCGTATTCTTGGAGTGCAAGCATATGACTCAAAAATGCTAAAGATATAAATAACAATGAAACAGCTGCCATATTAGTTGATCTAACAAGAGATGCTA
Organism: Actinia equina; assembly: GCA_011057435.1. Taxonomy (NCBI): domain Eukaryota; kingdom Metazoa; phylum Cnidaria; class Anthozoa; order Actiniaria; family Actiniidae; genus Actinia; species Actinia equina. Next base: position 24,447 of record WHPX01001470.1, read on the forward strand.
ATAAAAAATGTTTTGTTGTCATCAACTAACATCGCGACTATGATGTAACATACACCCCAAGAATTGGAGAGAATTGGCACAGGGCTGTTATATTGGGGGGGGGGGGGGGGGGAGGTTGGGTAACTAAGTCCAAAAATCATTAGTACAATAAGGAAGATCAATTTTGCTTTCTAAGATGAGCTAAAGATGTCTATGGTAGTAATGCACCTGTCTTCCGTGATTGTGCTTGCTTCTTTGAGGGGAAGTGCAGGGCTGCCAATTCTCCCGAATTATCTGGTTCTCAAGATGTTGGACTACAGGAGGGGAGGGGGTGAGGGGAGTCTTTGAAAGTGAAAAACCTGGATCCTAAGTTATAGATCCACTTATGGTCATAGACAGTCATCGGGTGGCGTTGTCACGGCCCTTTTATATCCATTTCCAGAATTGAATACTTCAGGGGTTGGCGGTAAATTACAGACGTTACGTTGTTACCAATGTATACTCTATAGATAACACTAAATAGTAAGCATCCTAAGGAAATAACATAACATCACGACTGACATCACCTTATATACAGAATATTTAGAGTAAACTGGCTGTTTGTTGCTGTTATTTCTCTAAGTTTTACGTTAAAACAAAGAAATAAAAGTGAAAAGAAACCCCACAGAACAAACCTGTAGCATGTTTTTCTTCAGCTAGAAGTTCTTCCTTTAGATTAGCCCTCACTGCTGAGGTATTAAAACCTCTTCTCGTCAACACACGAACAAAACGGAACGCCATCTTGAAACGCTTTCTAAGGAAGTATTATGGCTACCACTTGACCTGATATAAACTTGATCGTAATTGGTTAAGAACCAACCAATCAAACGTGCTTTCTCATGCTTATCCAAGATGGTGGATGACACGTAAGAATGTTTCTAAGTCATCTCTCTTTGACTCTCCCTTTACATTGATTTTTGGGACTTTTAAAATCATAATTCAAGCTTCTGGTATGGATTACTTCGAAGAGCAAAGAGAAGAGATTGAGACTTTAAAAGCGATATTTCCAGATGAATTTGCGGAGCTGAACAGTTGTCCTCCAAGTTTTATGATTCGCCTTGATGAACTGGACATTCCTTCTGGTTGTGTACAGTTGAAAATAACTTTTCCTGATAAATACCCCGAAGAAGTTCCTTTTATTGAGATACCAAACCGCTCTAATGTACTTCCAACGGAAATTGTTGGTGAACTTCTAAGGCATCTTCAAGAATGTACTCAAGAATATATTGGAATGGCTATGGTATTTACATTGGTCAACGAGGCCAAAGAATGGATCAATCAAAACAAGAATAAAATCATAGATATTAAAAATCAGTCAACGAAAACCGATTTGGTTGAAGTTCAGGCGTCATCAGATGAAGAAGAGCTTGCAGACTCAAGGAATATCAGTTATACAGATAGTAAAACTGGAGGCCGATGGGATTATGTCATTGGGCTCATTGGTATGCTTTTCTGACTTGGAGTGTAACCACATCACTCAAAATCTATTCTGATATAATAAAACCAACAAAAATAGCCCCAAGTTGGCTGGTCTAACACGAGATGAGGAATGCTTGTTATCTACAACAACCAATATCTATGTTGTACCAGAGCTGCGGCCTTGCATAGTATAATATAAATCTAGCTAGTTAAAACTCTATTTAAAACACCCTATATAATAAAAATCTATATGTATATATGGCTTGTTGTCACTACTCTTCGGTCTACCCTTCGAAAATACAGCTGATTGTGTGCACTCTCATGATCATGTGACCAAGGCAAAACCATAACAAGGAGATCCCTCTTTGATGTTCAAAGGGTTTCATAACCATTCCCCCCTATTAACTCTGGTTGTACATAACATGCATCCCAAGAATACAGCATCTTAGCTAAGTGGCAATAGCCCACTTGGTCTAAATATTGAAAGAAAAAAGCATTCCTAAGGTAAACTAAAATATTTGATTCTTTTTTCAGGAAAGCCATCTGCTGGAAAGTCTACTTTCTTTAATGCAGCAACCCAACAAAACTCTGCTAAGATTGCTGCCCATCCTTTCACAACAATAGAGCCAAACATTGGAAAAGGGTTCTACTCTATACCTTGCCCATGCTCTTCTTTTACCAACAAGTGCCAAGCAGCATTTGGACATGATGCAGCTGGTAATCGTTATGTACCAGTTCTGCTAAAAGATGTAGCTGGGCTGGTTCCGGGTGCATGTGAGGGAAGAGGCAAAGGAAACAAGTTCTTGAATGATCTTCTGGACGCTGATGTACTCATACATGTAATTGATGTGTCTGGAGAGACAGATGAAAATGGAAAAGAGACCACAGGTATTTATTATGTGGATGATCAGAAAGTTAAGGGTAGGACACTGCCATTGTTTCAATGCTTGACAAAACTACTGGCCATCCCTTCTGTGCCTCCCAATAGCCTGCTAGTCTATGAACTTGGGGGCAAAATGCATCAAGCTATTTAATTATTAAGGAATGGAACTCATTTCCAGGTAGTGTCACATGTGCTGACAATTATAACATTTTTAATAATTGTTATTTGATAATATTTATTGTAAATAATTTTTAATTAATGCAGATTTTATGAATGTCATAATTTTAGTGATATTTTATTCAGTATCAATACTAGTTATTTCATTGTTCTTAATTTGTTCTTAGTATTTGTAATTAAGTATATTTTGAGGTCCTTCATGAAAATCACTTTTGGTGATGTTGTTACCTCATGAAATATATATATTATTATCATTATATTATTATAACTAAACCAGGGCAACCAAGCCACTGGTCATCTCCTCTGCTGTTTATGACCAAACTCTAATGTGTCACCATGCAACCAAGTCACATGTCATCTCCCAACACCCCCATATGCTCCCTAAGCATGATACTATGACAACCAAGCAACATCCTCCTGTCACTTCCCTTTTATTCTATGACCATGCCTGATGTCAAAATGATTTTATCTAGGTTATGACCCTACTCTAGATGTAGAATGGCTTTACCAAGAGTTACATCAGTGGATTTTCTCCAATATAATCAGCAAGTGGGACATGATCTGCAAGAAGCCAACCAAGCTTTTTAACATGTTCACTGGCTACCATGCCTCAAAACATCTCATAAAGGGTCTTTTTACCTCTCAAGGGATAACAGAGAAGAAAATGAAAGCATTTTTCTCTCTGAACCAGAAAGATTCTGAAAAGTTGGTCCACAACTTAGTTAGTGAATTTCTCAAAGTGAGGTTCCCAATTCTGTTGGCGTTAAATAAAATAGACCTGTCCTGATTCACAGAAAAATATTGAGACATTTGGGGAGAAGTTCAAGGACATGGCTATGGTCCCTGTAAGTGCAAAAAGTGAATGCTTTTTGCAGAAACTTAAAAAAAATGGATTAATTGAATACCATGGTGGGGACTCTGAATTTTCAGCTTGGAATGGAGTTGATATACCTAAAGAAATTAAGCATTCAGTGCATGATATTTCTGAAGTGACACTGCATACTGAGTTAGAGACTGTACAAGGAATAATGAAAGCAGTTTTACAGCCATTCGGAAGCACTGGAGTTCTTAAAGCAGTTTCTACAGCAGTTTTCTTAAGGGCACCCAACTTTGCATTTCCAGTGCAGTCACTAGACTCCTTGGAATCAATCAGCAGTCAACCCAGCAAACACCTCTCAGTTCTTAGAGACTGTGTTGTATTGAAGAAGAACACTACAGTTGGTAAACTGTTTAGTGTACTTTGTCATCCTCCAGCTTGTTTACTTGCTGGAGAATATGTCAGAGCAGAGTGTCTCGATAATACTGGTAAGAAGAGAGTGATGCATAAGGATGAAGTGATTGACGAGTCAAACCAAATTGTCAAGATAATGAGTACCAAGAAAGCTTCAAAACCAAACAAGTCAAGAAGCTGATATTGAAATTTTATTCCAACTTAGATTTAATTCAAAATAATCAGAATTATTTTTCAAACTAAAATTAATTATTGTAATGGGAAATATGGTATTAAGCCACTTAATATGTGAGTTATTTTTCATTCATTCTTCTTGAGCGTTGGTATTATATACAAATATTAATAAATGAAAAAGAAGTCATTGATAAGTACTTTGTTTGTTAACAAGCTGGCACATCACTTTTTTAAGCTGAATAATTCATCCTCAGTGTAGAAAATCAGTCCACAATTTTCAGCAAATTTTTTGTCTGCATCACTATGGTCCTTCTTCCTTCCTGCTGCGTCCCCAACAAAGAAACTTAGTTCTTTATCAATATCTTTTCCTCCATTCATTTCTGCACTCATGAAGTTCCACATCCCAGGGTTGGGTTTGTAATAATTATCCTTTTGAGTAGAGACAAATATCTGAAATGGTAAATCAGCCTAGAAAACCAAATATGAAGTGGTTACGATTTTTCAATGTAGAGGGACTCTAGTAGTGGATCGCTTGACTTATTAACTAAAAGTAGACAAGTTGTTTGGCAAGAAGAGTTTGGAAAGGGGAGGATGGAGGTGATCTCCTATATTCCTCTATCCTCTTTGTCTCTTTTATGGTGCTGCATTAGTTTTAAGCTGAGGAGGAGATGGGGCTGGAAGAAAAGAGATCATCTAGGACAGTTACCCTTTGTTGCTAATTTGAATACCATCATACCTTTATTCCTCACAAATCCCTTACCCTCATAACTTTGGGTGCTTGTCCCTCCCCTCCCCAGGGGACGACACATGCTGCAACAGTCCTGTTGCATCCAATGTTGCACTGTGTCAGTACCTAACTTGCTTGACATGTACAGTAGGTTGCAGTACCTTTTTCACAAAACCCAAAAGTCTTCCTTTTTTCTCTGCAATAATCTTTTCTCTTGCAGTCTTTGCTCTACCAATCCCTGCTTGATTGGTGAATATCACAAGCTTAAAACCATCTTTGTGTAATGTTGATAATTTTTCCAAACAGTTTGGATACAAGATTGACCAAGCATCGACACCATGTTTAAACAAGGATGTTTTTACCAATGTGTTATCAAAGTCAAATGCAGCGATCTTGTCCGATGGTTTGACATCATTGTCATAATATAACAGTGTTTTGTTCCATTTCCATTTTGATAATGATTTGGGTGTTGACACTTGCTTTGAGTCTTTGTTTGACTTGGTATGCTCTGGGGGTGGGGAAACAACATATTACTGGGGCAGATTTTGGGTTAGAGGTTGAACTGCCAGTATATTAAACTATGACTTCATTTTGTATGTACAGTACTACTAACCAAAAAAGGGTCGAAGCTAGATGAGCTAACAAAATAAAAAAAACAACATAGATTGGCAATCAAAAACACACACTAAACAAGTAATCTACTTAGGAGGTTAGTAATTTTTATTTGGGGGTTCCAAACAATCAATATCACCTATTAGGGGGCTTACAGTCGTATTTAGGGGGTATTGTTTGCAGTCTTAATAAGAGGTCTTGGAATGAACTCCCTGAAACTTCCCTCTCACCTGTATCAACTCCCCTCATGCTGATGAGGACAATACTTTTAAAAAAGTGATTGGGCCTAGCTCACCTGATGTAGAAGCCGTAAAAAATCTTTTAATGGTCCTTGCTGGTTCATCGCAATTCTCAGAACCTTTGATTTCCCCTCTTTTTCTTTTCATATTTTCAAATCTTCCGCCGCGCGACTTTCAAAGATTTTTTACATATTTCTCCAGTCCAGCTCTACTGTTTACACCAAAGGAAGCCCACCCCAAGCCCTTTGTGTTGCACAGGAATTTTTTTAGCGCAACACAATTTTTGTTCGAAAGATCAAAAAACAATCAATTCAGATAATAATAATTTCAAAGTCTTGTGACAATAATTCTGGAAATGAAATTTGGTGGACAGATATATCCTGACACGATTCTATCGATTACATTCCTCGACCCCCATTAGTATTATATGGGCTACCTGTGTAGTCACATGGAGTTACAAAACAAGATGGCGGCCACGAGGTACAAAAAGTAAATTGTTTTTCTATACGTTTTTATCCATATCTTTAACAAAATGTCTAGGATAATCGTGAAAAACCTTCCCAAGGACATCAAAGAAGAGAAATTTCGGACTCTCTTCGCGACAAAAGGAGAAATCACAGATCTAAGACTCTGTAAAACTAAAGATGGCGTATTTCGTAGGTTTGGGTTTGTGGGGTTTAAAACTGAAGAACAAGCGGAAAATGCCATTAAATTCTTCAATAATTCGTTCATTGACACTTCAAAGATTCAAATTGAGATTGCCAGAGATCTTGGTGAGAAATCCTCACGTCCGTGGAGTAAATATTCAGAAGGAAGCTCTGCATATCAGAAAAGAATCTCTAACTCAAACGAAAGAAAACAAGGTATCGAGTTGAAGTCTTCTGAGAATGACAGTAAAAACGATGACCAAACGGCTAAAAGTAAAGAAAAGAAATCAAAGTCAAAAGGATTAATTAAAGAATTGAATGAAATTGAAGAAAATCCAGAGTTTCAGGAGTTTTTGACTGCACATCAGAATCGTAGTACCAAGTTATTGTGGAGCAATGATATAAGTGGCAAGACAGCATCAGACATGGACACTCAAGACCATGAAAACAGGAGCACTAAGAACAGGGTGAGTAGTTGGTTAAGTTTGTGGGATACAACAGGATATTTGACTACAAAGTATAATATCTGATATTTACAGTGATTCCCAAACACACTTGTAAATTAAATTGTATAGTCATGACAAAATGGGGTTTTGACAGACGTCAATCAAAGTATTTCCATTTTTCTAACTGTGGTCAACTGATAAATCTAGTGAGTGATTGGCTGATTTGATGAATGAGGGTCTTTTAGCTACTGGCTATTAGTTGCTACCTTCAAAAACAAGGAGGTTTTTGTTTTTTGTTTTTCTTTATTATTAGACACTATTTTGTATTGGAGTAAGGTTTCTTCTTTTTCACTCCTAGAAAACATCAGATGTTCCTTCAGAAGATGACAACAATAATGAAGACTCATCAGGCAAGTTTTTATTTTATCACAATTATTATAATCCCCAATCAATGACAATAATCATTCCAGAAGGAATAATAAACTTATTATTCATGTTTTTTTTATGTTTATATATAGATGACAGTGAAAATGGAGAAGAGAATGAAATCAGAAATGAAACTTTGGCATCTGCTACAAATTTATCAGATATGGACTACCTGAGATCTAAAATAGTTGCTCAATCTAAAGAGGACAAACCATCTGACAGCCCTGACGATGACCCAAGAGACTCAGGTGATGATGATGATGACAGTGATGATGGTAGTGATGAAAATGATTCCAGTACCAAAAAACCAAGCAAAGACAAATCCACTCCATCAAAGCCACAAACCCAAGAAAAGCAACAATCTCAAACTTCATGGACATTAAAGATGAGAGGCTTACCATTTAAGTTAAAAGAAAAACAAATTATGGAATTCTTTTCTCCCATTGAATGTGTTAACATTAGATTTGTCAATAACAAAAAAGGGCAACGTTCAGGACGGGCATTCGTTGACTTCAAGAATAAAGATGATTCAGAAAAAGCATTAAAAAGAGATAAAGATTATTTACAAGGAAGATATATAGAGCTGTTTAGAGATGACGGCCAGTGATAATAGGCAAAGTGCAAGACCAGGAGAGGAGGATGAGAAACCATGGATGAAGAAATTGAAGGAGAAAGGAAGTGATGAAAACGATGAGGATGAAGGCATTGGAGAGGTATGAATAGTGATTCATAGTTGTACTGTCCGTCTTGTATTCAGCAAGTTTTATCATGTGGATACACAAACTGGTAACTACTTACAGGTTAATTTACTCACGTTTATGATATATATAAGTGAAAATTGTAGCCAATAAGCAGAGACTCAATAGCACATTGACCTCAGCCAATTACAATGTTTTATTCCCATGGTTGTTGTCTGATAACATGTAAGTTGTTCATTACATATATAATCAGATCTAGGTTTCATTGCTTACTTTTGATTGGCTTAGATTTGTTTAATACTTCATTTTGATTAGTCCCAGTTAATTAAGTGCCTCTTGACTATAAACTATTACACTCTTTTTATACATCTCAGTGAACTAGGCCACCTCTGGTAAAGTAGATAGAGATATTCTTGTACTTTGTTAACCAGCCATGCTTATATCTTGATATGTTCAGAATTATCCTCTCTCCATAAGAATAAATGTGAGGAATACCAATAACTTTACAACAAGTCATTTTTAGCAACCTTTCAATTCCATTTTTTTATTCCTACCCACACAGTCTGGAAGGTTATTTCTTCGTAACTTGTCTTACACCTGCACTGAAGATGACATCCAAAAACTGTTTGAAAAACATGGCCCTCTGTCTGAAGTGAACCTTCCTCTAGACAAACAAACCAACAAGACTATCGGCATAGGATATGTAACATTCTTGATGCCTGAACATGCTGTGAAAGCATTTAATGAACTTGACGGAAAAGTATTCCAAGGACGACTGTTACATATCTTGCCTTCCAAAGCTAAGAAGACAGAAAATGAGCTGGCAGGTATGCTGCATTGATAAGAATTTCCTTTATTTAGAATAGAGTGGTTTTCATATGAATGGATACAGTTCTGTCTTACAGTGTATACATGGTTCAATATGGTGTAACACCAAAATAGCTTCTAGTTACAGTGAGATAAAGTATGGCAACAGTACTTCTTTACTTACTATCCATTGTGTCCTGCTGGCATTTAGGGCAGCAACGAAGCTCTTTCGCCTAGTAGGGATCCCTCAGAAGAATTCGGAAATTCTGTGGGGTAGGGGGGTTAGAGAAAGAACAAAATTACAGTATGCAAAATATTGGAACTTCAGGGGGTAGGAGTCTGAGGGCAGATGGGGGAGGGGGGATGGATGACTACACATTCCAATTAAATTTCAGTGGATGATGAGCCATTTGAACTTCATAACTATTTATCATACTTTTTTGTTCAAAACTCACAAATCATTTCTTTATTACAGGAGACACAACTTACAAGAAAAAAAATGAATCCAAGAAGAAGTCCCAAAGCAGTAGTGACCACAATTGGAACACTTTGTTCCTTGGTGTTAATGCTGTTGCCGATGCCATGGCTGATAAATACAACACAACAAAAAGAGGGATTTTAGATGCTGAATCCTCAAACAGTCTTGCAGTCAGGATGGCTCTTGGAGAAACGCAAGTTGTTGCTGATACAAGAAAATTTCTGATTGATCATGGTGTAAAACTGGATGTTTTTGGGCAGGTGGGGAAATAGTTCATAATTCTATTTTCAAATTGAAGTCCCAGTTGATATCCTGATCAATTTTTAGGAAACTCTTGTCAACACAAATAAAATGAGTCCTGGGAAACATTAAAATTGTAAAAATGCATTAAATCAGATATATTTTGTGTACAAATGCACAATCTCCCGATTAGTGTTATTCCTATCTATTTAGAAAATAATTACTTCATGTAATTTTGTTCAGTTCTGATTTTGTTTCCTAACAAAAACTAGCTCGAAGATCGACACATGATTTACATTTTTCATGACTTACCAAGCATGAAAAACACCAAATACAATTGGTTGTACTTATTTAGAATATTTTTCCAGCCTGTTTCCAGCAGAAGTAAAACTGTAGTAATAGCAAAGAATCTACCATACGGCACAAGGTCTGAGGAGCTGACTACACTCTTCTCACCTTTTGGTCAGCTTGGCAGGGTCATTCTTCCTCCATCAGGGATTACTGCTCTTATAGAATTTAATGAACCAAGTGTAGCAAGAAAAGCTTTCCAAAAGCTTGCATACACAAAGGTAAATTTCAACTGGATCTTTGAATTAGATGTTCCCTGACTTTGATGTTCGATTCATAGATTGTCTTATTGTTACCAACATCGATAACATTGGAAGGTTTTTCCAGAATGGTAAAAGGAGAAAAACATCATTTTGGTCTGTGCATTCTGATGCTTACCAATAAACTTGCAAAAGTCAGTTCTTTATTGTTTCTTTCCTTCTTCTAGTTCAAGAACTCATTACTTTATCTTGAATGGGCTCCAATTGATGTGTTTGTTGAGAGTTCTGAGGCAAAAACCACTGAAGTAGAAATGAAGGTATGTGAGCTGCTGTATGTGGCGGGGATGAATGTGGTGTTGAAAGATGATGATAATGATTTAGTCTTTTTGGAAATGCATTGGTGGTAATGGTTGTGGCTTGATGATAGAAATGCAAATGATGGTGGCTATACTGAAACCTAAACCTTTGTATATGTAAGTGTCCCTTTTAATGTTACAGACGTTTTGGGCTCACACAGTTTCATATCACTCTCTCCTAATATGATTTTGGCTATGATAAAGATGATTATTGATAGTGATGACAATAATGATATTGAATGACAATACTGAAGATGTTGGTGGTGGTCAAACATGGTGTTGGTGATGATGATGAATGATGATAAGGATAATTAATTTAGTGTTGTTTCTTGGCTGGTAATGCTTTATCAATCAGACTTTATCTGTTTTCTGTTTCTGTAGGATGCAGACCAAGACAAAGAAACAATTTCAGGTAAATGTTTCATCAAAAATTTAGGTTTTTCACAATAATTATTTAAGTATCTTTTATATAATTTATATCTTAATGCTATCTAATTTAGGTGAAGAAAGTGAGAGTGAAGATTCAGAAGGCAAAATTTTATTTGTCAAAAATTTAAACTTTGAAACTACAGAGGAAACCGTAAAGGAGGTAATATGAGAACCCTGAGGATATCTGATTGTTGTTTAGTAGGCTCCCAATCGAAACATAAAGACCAAGTTGAATGACTATTGTTCTGGACTGATTAGCCTCATGTTCACATGTCTGAGAGTTTAGACAGTCCAGAACAATAGTAATTCAAATTTATTGCCATGTTTCGATTCTGTGTATATACTTTATACAAATTTAAGTTTAAATCTATCGGCTTGTAAAAGAAAAAATGTAATGGCATATTTCATTTATTTTCGTACTATTAATGTATTTCAAAAATAGTTGAATATTTGGTCCAAATATGAATACTGAAGAAATCTTTTCAAAAATCACAGACATTTTCGCACGCTGGTGCTGTAAGAAATGTCACAATCGCAAAGAAAAAAGACTCCAAGAATCAAGGTAAATGTTTGCAGTAAACCTTGTTGTTAAGGTGTGTGAAATGTAGAGAAGCTATAGATCATGTGGAAAGCCGTATTCAAGCACTGAGATTGTATAACGAACACATGATCTTTTCTCTTTTGAGACAAGCAATGTAAGTGTAGTGGAAATCCAATTCAGTATCATGGAAACCCATTTTAGTTGTGTGTTTACCCGTCTCATCATGGAAACCCATTTCAGTATTGTGAAAAACCATTTTAGTGTAGGGAAAACCCATTTCAGTGTGGTAACCCGTTCAGTGTGGAAACCCATTTCATGGTTGTGGGGAGCCATTTTATGGTCGTTGAAAGCCATTTTATTGTTGTCATTCGGCATCCCATTTGAGATTCCAAGAATTCTGTATTTTCTTGTGTTTGTTTATTTTTTATGTTTTTATTTTATTATTTCAGGTGAACTATTATCCATGGGATATGGTTTTGTTGAGTTCAAGAAGAAATCTTCCGCGCTCAAAGCAATGAAAGAACTACAGGTAATTTTGAATTCTGTGCCTTGGCTCATTGACGTTGTTACCAAATGCAGTGACTGACAGCACATAGACAGTAAAAGTGGCTTCCTATTGTTTAATTGAATTATTTATTCAATAAGTCCGAGAATAAGCTACTACCGGATGCTCATGCGCTAAACCCTTTTGAGAGACTCGATTTTTTTAGCCTGATTCTAATTGCTATTATATAGCAAAAAGTCATCGATTAATTTGAAGTATTAATATCCTGGTTCTTGTGTGTTCTTTCAGAACTGCATGGTAGATAATCATGCTTTGGAGCTCAAGATCTCTCATAAAAAGTCCAGCGAAAAAGGTACCAAGCGACAGCGAAATACCACCAGCAAACAGAAGAGCTCGAAGATTTTAGTACGAAACGTACCATTTGAGGCAACTACGAAAGAATTACGCGAACTATTCAGGTAAGCAATTCCCTCCCTTGAATCCAGTGTATGCTCTGATGAACCCTTGTCCTTGTTGCCATAGGTTTTTGCACCAGCAAAATGCTACCTAGTCTCCCTCGCAACCGTTTTTAGTGTAGGTCGTCACGCAACATTCCCTCCGTTGCGTGACGACCTACACTAAAAACGGTTGCGAGGGAGACTAGATGCTCCAAAGAACGGAATCTAATTAAAGTTGTTGTCGTTGCATTGAAATAGACATAAAAAACAGGATTGCAAAATACGATGTTTCGGCATACACAGGCCCTTAACGGATACTGTCACCGTAAAGGCGCTGTGTCCTAGTATTTTCGTTATTCATCATTGTCATCATCATCATCATCATCATTATTTTCGGACTAAGATTAATCTCGTTCTCAAAGATTAGTTTAAAAATATGGCCGTCGTTTCTTTTCTGTGCGCAACATTTTTTGGTACCCACACGAAACCTGCCTTTTTTTCTTTGTTTACAGTACATTTGGTGAAATAAAAACCCTTCGTTTGCCCAAGAAGATGGTAGGCACGGGGCCACATCGAGGATTTGCGTTCGTTGACTTCTTGACAAAGCAAGATGCAAAGGTAAGGATGTTGCGTAAGCTTGTTCAAGAGAAGGTTTTGAATAAATGAAAATACAAACGCTTCCTTAAAAACCCAGACTTCTGGTATATTGGAGTTTGAGAAACTGAACGGGTGTCACTGCTATTGTCTTTGTACGTTACTTGAGCGGCAAACGTGCTGTGCATGGGGATGACTAAAGCGGCTTCTGCATTAAAAAACTTTGATTGGATGTTACGCTCTTCTCTTCTCTTCATATTTTTAAAAAAACATTCGAAAGTAATTCATTTAACTTATCTGTGCCACTTTAATAGGCAGGGAGTCACATTGCCCAAAATGTCAAATATTAAAAAACTGCCCTCTGCTGGAAAAAAACTCTGAGAATAAATACCGGGGGAAACTATTCCTTACAAACATTATCTCAATTACTTGCACTAAATACGAGTCTTTGGTAGTTTGTCACCTGAAATTCTCCGCGAAAAATAAGATATCTTTCGAAAAAATCTAGTTTTTAGCCTTTGATATTTGAGTGAGAAATGATATTTTTGAATCTCTAATGACAGCGTGCTTTCGAGTCTTTGTCCACAAGTACTCATTTATACGGACGCCGCCTTGTTCTTGAATGGGCTGAAGACGATGACGATGTAGACACTTTGAGAAAGCGAACGGCTGAACACTTTCATGGAGGTGAGCTGCTTATTTTAGTTTTACATGGGATTGATAATTTATAATGTCAGCTGACCTAAAGTGTTAAAAATCTGAATTTGTCTGGTCTTTGTTTACTGTAGAGCCAAAGAAGACGAAGAAAAAGCAAGCAATTGTAGACGAACTCTTGGAAATGACAGACGAAGCCTAATTTTATGGGAAAAGGGATGCTATTTTTTATCATACAGAATTCAATCTTGTGTGGTTTGTGGAAATAAAACTATAATCAAAATTGTTTGATGATTGATATAAAAGATAGCAAACATTGCTATGTTAGAAGATATCGAACTTAACAAATAGATAATGCCGAAAAACGAACTAAGTTATAGTCTTAATGAAAGATGTTCTGAAGTCCCCTAAAATTCCGAACCTCTCGTTTCGTACAGAATGCAAGAACATGCATTCTTCCGACTATAACTAAAAACTAATAATTAAATGATAAGTCCCCTTTCCTCCGTTACTAGTATTTATTTCCCCTCTCCAATGAAACACGGGCATGGGAAAGGCGGCAAGGATTTTTTTACACACAGTATAGCCAACTTTTCTGTATCTATGAAGCTTCCATTAACCAATATACGATGTTTTTTCTATTTGTGAAAGGGAGTTTTTGAAAAAGAAAGTAATATGTAAGATTAAAACGAATAAAAAGTTCACATAGAATGTTGGGGTAACATGGAGTCTCGTAGGTGTAATGATTTCACAGAGTTTATCTGATATCTTGATGATCAAAAGCGTCAATGTACATAACAGACTTTCAGCGACTTGCTTCCTACAAGGATTATCACAAATCCATGAAACGAGGGATTTTTTATAACGCTTGGCTCCTTAACTCACTTCAGAGACCGATACGATGGCGCAAGTGAGACTGCTGGCTTTTGTAATGTAAATGCAATCAAAACTTAACTAAATTTCCTTGAGATATGATTAATTCTTCGTCGTTTGCGAAAAATGCGGTATATGTCGTGCAATATTTATAGTTAATAGGACTACATGTGGTCCTGTTTGAAAAGAATTGGATGGAGAAAATTCCGAGGACTGACAAAATGAGAAGGGGCCGATTGGCCGAGTCCAATTTGGCAGTCAGAGGTATTTTTTGAATTCAAGAATTCCCAATTTGGACAGACATGTAGTCCTATTGCAGATTAATTATATCATCCCAAACTATACTAGACTGATTCCATAAGTCATAGTTTTCCCTCGAAAGAATGCGAATGGAAACGATCCAAATTAAAGCAGGAAAGAGATTTTGAAAAAAAAAACGATAGGTGATTATGTGGGATTATGGAGTTATGATACAATTAGAAAGTTAACTGGTATTAAAATGATGCAAGACGATGATTACTTTCAGATGTTTAGTAATTGAAGATGTGAGATTGAAAAAAAAGCGGATTGGTCGGAGAGTAGTCTGAATTGAGTTATAGCACCACCAGGGAGCTACCTCGCTGATTGCACTCAACTAGCTGGCAGTGGGACCTTTCCAACTATGGCGCAACTACTGGCATCCGATACACACACCAACGAGGAGGACCATATCGTCGTCTGCCTTGTGCAGCTCGCCATGCCTGTTTCTAGTGAACCCACCCCCTCGTATTCCGAGGGCGCCCATCTGGGACTGTTATTGCCTTTGTCTCAGACCTTCCCAGGGGTAGAAGCAGAGTCGTGAAGACCCTCGTTTGTCACCCCTTGAGCGAGCATTCCAACCAACCCGGTACATATACACCTGGGCCAAATTTATATGAGGAAAACAAAACGTATTTTTCCATGTGGGAGAAAATGAATGCACTCTGAAATATGTCCTTCCGGCGATTTTTAAAACGTTTTTGAAGATTTAAGGACTTTAGTTAGTATGAAAAATAATACCATTTGATTTAAGTATCCAAAACAAAGAAAGGAACTGAATGTCAACTGCGCATGCGCACTATGATAACTAAGCCAAAAAGAAATTATATCTTTCTGTTGACAGATCGATAAATAAATAAAAGGTACAAATAGTTTGAATTTTTTTTCTTCCACACGTACAACAATTTTAGAGTCATATGAGTTTAAAATGAGAAACACAGGAAGCCCAATTTATTTTTCATTTATTTTTATTTGTTAACCGAATGTTTTTAATTTAGATTTTAAAAATCATCACATATTAAGTTAGAAAATATGAAAAGCTGTATCAAGAGACTAAACAAAGAATAAAAAAGCCAAAGAGAGTAAAAGCAAAAGAATAAAGATGAAAAAAATTTGATTTTCCCACACCGGGAATCGAACCCGGGCCACGGCGGTGAGAGCGCCGGATCCTAACCACTAGACCATATGGGAATCCATAATTTGACTGTAAGCTTTAATGTATAAATATAGTCGTTCAACAAGTACATCCTTGAGCATAGTTTAGCTTACTTTTCCAATAAGCTTTCAATAATTTTTTAATTGTTTGTGTTTTATTTGAGGATATCGACAGCTTTTTGGGTTTTGATATTAATATCTAACCGGTCCCTTGTGCTGAGAAAACAGCAAAGGCAAAAATATAGATCTTCTATTGTTAACAGAAAAGTTTGACAATTCTAAGTAAAGTAAGAATACTTTCAATGGGCAAAGATGTGTTGACTTGACGAGTTTTTTCAAAAATCAAAAACTCCCGGGTATATAGTATTTTAAATTGGTTCCCGGGTGCCGGGTGTCTAGGCACTGCGTTATTCGTTGTAGCCCTCCCCCTTTCACTCAGAAAGAAATCAAAAAGACTCTCCTAATAAGTCAATAAGGAAACAGCTGTCATCAAAATAAAATGGTTTGAACCTCCACAAATTTTTACTGTTGACCCTCTCCAGCGCCAGCCCTCCACACCCCCCCCCCCCCCCCCCCCCTCAATCCCTACATTCCTCAAGTTGAATGGTAGTAGTTGAATATTCAACAACAAGTTTTTCACTCTTACGAAACTAAGCTATAACCTTTGTTTAAAATTTGGGTTTGCTTTTTTATAGGCATATTGTTCTGATAGTCGAAATACAAGTTTAACCCCCATTGAGACTTTAAGAATGTGTCTTATACCGCCTCCCGAACAAAAGGGGGGAAAACAGAAAGGAAAACGAAATAATAAAACAAGAAAAAACGGACTGCTGAAATATCACGCCAAGAGAGGAAGCGACGGAAAGAATGAAAAAGCTGTGATTGTCTCTAAAGCAGTTTGAATTCGAATGGAGCCGGAGTTTGAATTTATAATTTTACGAGATAGAAAGCTAGTTTTGAAGCTGATTTTTCAACCACATTCTCGGAATAAGCATTTGGATATTACGTGCTATCAAACACTTAAGAACAGCATACATCGAAAAATTTAAAGAAGTTTCATCGATAATTGAGTAAATAACTAAAAAGGTATAACTAGCTAAAACTAGTGTGAGCTGCACAAAACGAAAAAAAAAAAAAAAAAAACTGACTATATATAACATGAAACTACCGCGAGAAAATAGTAGTCTTAATGGGAAAATTTTTTTCATTTTATTCCCTTGACCTGCTAGTTTATTGGTAACGACTCGAGGTGTCGCTATAAATTTGACCAGTTTTTCATGCTTTCATTTGTTTTTCTTTTCGTACATGTGTGAGTCATTTTATTGACTTACTGTAAAGTCTAGGAAATAATTTGCTTTCTTTCGAAAACTAGGGAAAATAGAATAAGTACACAGGTACACAAACTCTTTTCAAAATATATGAGAATACGAAAGTTTTATTTTATGGAGATTGCTTGTGGCATCAGAATCTGGTAATTGATTTTGATCGGAAGTAATTTGTTAAAGTTTACAAGATATATTGATCTTTTGAATACTTCACTTAATATCATGATTGAAAAGTTTTACTAAATTAATTGTTTGCCTTTAAGCTAACTTACGTTGTTTTTACGCTAGCTTTCCAGTGAATCCTTGCTTTTAGTATCTTTTTGAAGTTGACCTCTCTCTCCCTCTCTCTTTTTCACTCTTCTTTTCTCCTCTCTCTCTATCCCTCCCTCCGTCCACTAGCTGTACAAACAATAACTGCAAGCGTATCATAAAACTAAAATGATGTTTTTTTTAAATAAATTGTGAAGTTTCGATTTGCTGTTCTATTTTTTTCGCTACAAGTTTTGTTAAGGTGTTTGTAAAATAAACAGAGAAGCCTTCCAAGTCAAGTTCACAAACCCTCCAACCCACGTAAGCTGTAGTAAACAAAGTTATCATTCTGCCGCCGCTCACATTGAAGAGGGGAAAAAAGTTAAAATCAAAAACACCCTGTTGCGATCTTTTCAATGATTGCTTTGCCAAAAGTTTTCCAACTGCGAAAAAGTACGACAGGCTGTTCATAGGGCGAACACTGTTCATTTGCAAACCGCTGCGCTGAAGACTTACCTCGACAAGATTGGTTGGCGGGAACGCGTCCTTGCGGAGAGCGCTTTGACGAATATAATATCACTGCTCTTAATAATTGATTGGCGCCAGAGTGGATTTACTTGTAATGACTTGGCTTGTGATGCGTGTGTGTGTAGAACGCAAGTCTTGCAACGAATTACGATCTCACCTGTATACAAATGGATTTTGCGTATTTGTGAATTTTAAATCGTATGAGGGATGCCCATCGCTTTTTCTTACCAAAATGATGTCTTCGGCTTTACGAATTGCGTAAAATAATAAAGTTCTAAAAATATACTTCAAAGTAATTTATATTTGGTTTTCTGATTATTCTAAGTTTATAATTCGTTGCTTCAAGATTAATTCTTCTAAGGGAGCTAGTTAACAAAAATTCGATATTTAGTTAACATTTACTTTAATCTTTCATTTTTATTTATATTCTTTTTTTCCTTTCTCTCTTTTCTCTCGTTGTTTCCCCCTCTTTTTTTCCACCCCTTTTTTTCTTCAGGATTCTGATTTTCAAAGTTAAACTTATAGTTGAATTTAAAAAAAGGATTTAATTTACTTGTAGCAAACAGCATGAATAGAAGGAAAGATATTTCCTAAACCATTTCTCTTGTCCCAGTTTTTGGCAGCTATCTAGATTGTTTCGAATGTTTGCTAAATAAAAATTAGCAAAGGACAACTGCAAAGCATGCAAGTTTACACGCAATAAGTATATTTTTAAATTTTATTAAAACACGTAATCATATTTTTGGGTGAAAAAAAAATACAGCAAACAGAAAGACAATGACAACTCTTGATTCTTTTTTCTCAATTCAAAAGGTCTATAACATTGACTAGCCGTTCAGTCTATGTTCAAGTACAATGGCTATTAAAACTAGCCCTTTTTTTCACCTGTTTTAGTATCAAACAATTTGCATTGCAAATTGAACTCACAGTTTGAAAGGCACTCGAGCGAAAACATAAAAATAAAGAGAGCATGGAAGACAGGATACCAAAATCATTAAGATTTAAGAAGTACCTCAGCGAGAACCGTGAACAATACGTTGACAATTTAGAGTGGTTCTCTTACTAAAACGACTAGAGCAATCATCCATTTTTACTTCCTTACCCAATTAGCATCTTTTCAGAAATAAGTCCAAGTGAACACAGCCATATTAAGGCAAACAAAAATCTATACTAGTTTATAATTTCTGAATCTATACCAAACTGTTTTTTACCCCAAAAAGAAGACTCATATAAAATAAAATCAACGCGAACACAAATCCTCAACGGATTATCGCTGCTAAATTAACTATCTTATAAAACAAAGTCGGCTTAAAAACTCAATAGATCTTGTCCTAAGAGAGATTAAAAGAAAAGGAATAAAACCGGCACTTTATTCAACACGAAAACAAACCGCGTAAGCCATAGAATCGTAAGCGGTTGAGTAATTCAAATGAAAAAGGAACGAGTATAAAACAATCAAATAAGCATCAGTCTAATTTAGACAAGCTAAACAAAGGTCCCTTAGCACTGAGGACGTTGCTTTGAGTAAACTTTCAAGGACACTGTGTTACTTGAAAATTCGTTTTTTCCGAGACGAGAAAAAGAGGGAGGTAGATTTCGAACGGGTCTTCTGTGCACCTGGAAAATCTGTGTTTGCGTACAGCGAAAATAATGGAAAGAGTAAAGATTTAGTGGAAAACATTTGGCTTGTTTATACAGTCGCTCCACATTATTAGCTATCAGAATAATGATGTTTGGTGCTTGAAGTCTCTTTATCAGTCAATATTTTTTATGTTTTTATCTTGTGTTTTTGAAGTACAGTGATATACATTTTCCCCTCTTAACGCCATGATCTTGCGGTGGGATTATAGTTTTCTATTTTAAAAATAAAAACATTTTGTAAACAGAGCTTTAAAAATACTTGAAAAACTAACATCTTGTTAAGTAATAAGTCTTTCCGCTAAACGTTTTACGTTTTTGATTATTAGACAGACTTTGTGTATCCCGGATAAGTTTGAATCAATAAATCTTACAAATATTTAGAAAGGGAGATTTGGTTGAAAATCACTTATTTCATAATTGTTCTCAGCGTGTTTGTGGAAAAAATGTTTTTTCTTTATGCTGTATTACGTTAACATCTTAATAAAATACTTTGCTTCTCTACATAAAATGGAAATTTAAAACACTGAGTTTTAAAAAACATATTTAAAATCAAGGATTTGCGTGTTGTCTTTAAAAACAGGTATAATTTGTCTGCAGCAAAAAGTTAAGTTGTGAAGTTTGACTCCACATCTCAAAAAGAAGAAGAAATAAAGAAATAAGTCGTAGAGCCAACAAAAACTATATACAGTTTTCGTTAAAAAGTCCCCCTAAATCACAAAACGCGTTATTCTTTTGATTTTAAGTATACATAACAAAAACTAGGAAATATCTCGATTTACCCCCTACGTTTACAAGGCGGTTGGATGGTCTTTTATCTGCGACTGGCTTGAGGGTTTACATAATACATGGAGTTTTTTTGTTTACTGCTATAAATATATGTTCGGTGCATATTAAATAGTGCGCTAGGGGGTCGTGTAAATATTATACCTTCTAAAGACTGGCCTATTTAACAAAAAGCTGCATTTTTCACATCAATAAAGATCCCAAGATAATGTGAAGATTTCATGCAAATAAGCGCTGTTTTGGGCTGTTGGTTCTAAGTCATCTACTCGTTCGCGCCTTGCTAGTATTTTACACGGAGCGCTAGCTAGCTAGCTAAGGGATCAGATTATTCGGTGAAAAACTATTTATCGCACGTGTGATTGTTGACTCTGACAATTGATAAAGCTATTTCAAAGTTAGCACTAACATCTGTTAAGCCTCGTTGCCCAATTCAATGCTTGAGACGCAAAACACACAACCCAACAGAGCGGTCGTGTGCTTATTCGATACACCAACTGTTCACGATGCAACACCCTTGATGCTTACTATTGATCTATAAGCCTCCTCGAGTTTTCGATTGACCCAAAGGCGATTAACACCAATATCGACATGAGCTAAAGTTATAACACTCAGTCAAAGACAAAGATGTTTGATGGCAATTGTCACTATTCACAATGATTTCATAGAAATGCGTGTTCTACCACATCACTATTTCTATTTCTATTTATTTATCTTGATAATCTCCTCACACTGGTACATTTTGAAGTCTTTTGATTCACTAGTTCAAAAAGCAGCCTCCTTACTCTATAACGTAATATAATTACCATTTCAACTACGAAATCCTAACTTCTTACCGCGCATTTTGATGTATAAAAGCTTACAATTTTCTCTTTCTGCATAAATATTACAAATTCAAATTTTCTTTCATTTACATTGGTTGTCCGTATAATTCTAAATTTTCTAGTGTTCATGATATTTTATTACACAACTACATGTTTAAGACTCCTTTTCATATTATTCTCTTCGGAAAATTTTGTTCATCGACTTGGTATAGATTGTTCTTTTCAAAATCCTTTGTACAATAATAGATCAAAGCAAAGGCGGCATGCTTCCCTCAGGGGAGACAGCGTTCTTTCTGTAAACCACCGCGATAACGAACCAGTAGCTTTACCTCCCCCGAGATGCATAGCGAGATTACGTTAGCCGATGCTCGTCCAATGTCGCAGCCTTTACGGCACTTATTTGCCTCTGTGGTTGACGTAAAACTCTTCCAAACTGATTTTTTTAGCCTTCCACACCTTTCGGAGCAGCCAGAAAGTTTAACCACACTTTCGGAGGTAATATTGATGTCTTCTTTTGTTTTACGACTTCCGATAGGCGAATTGCAGTATACGTGTGTTGCAGCTGGGTTGGTAATCAGATAGCGGCAGTTCTTTCTACCAAACTTCTGAGGACGCGGGATTGACAAGGCTAACTTGTGGTTCGGTGGCTTGGTTAAACCCCGCGCCACCAGGACTGGGGCCTACGATATTCATACTTTGATTCGAGATGTGCCGCACGTTCGCTAAACTGTTTATTTCGGCCGGCATATCATTCATCGAGTTAGGTATTACTCTAGGCGATGAACCAAACTCGGATCCAACTTGCTGTACTTGAGGATTGTTCATCAATAATCCATCCGAAATAGGCGAGTTTTGCGAGTAATAGTCGTTGTAGTTCGACGGCGAAACATACCTTGGCGATTGCGTGGAAAGTTCTGTAAAGAGAAAAATAATAAAATTTATTAACATACAGAATTAAGATGGTTAATAATGGATGGCTTGAAGTGTGTTATGGATATCAATTTTGAATTTTTTTACAATGCTATCTAAGATCCCGTGTAAGAACTGGCAAAAAGCACACCTTCACGAGATAAGCTTGTTGGGGGGTAGGTTAGATAATCAGTATGGCTCCACTCAAACCGTACGACAAATTAAAAAAGCAACCTCCGCCGGTTAAATGGTTCACTTTACCCCAACTAAATTTGCTTTCTTAAGGATTCTGACTTTTATTACAAACACTTCCGCTAGATCTTTTATAAAGCTACCCCTAAACTGTTGTCACATATTTCTGGATACCTGTAAGTATTGGCAGCGATGAAACACTCGGAAAATCAAGGTATCACGTAAAAACTAGTTAGAATTTTTACTGGATATCGAATTGCTAATGCTTGCATTATTTCGTAAATATAATTCTACGTACAAGAAAAAATAAAGGAATCTTTTTTTCCCTGTTAAAGAAAAAGTGCTATTTCTTTTATAGGTGTCAAGGCCATGTATGGCTGCTCGGCCGATGTTTTGAACTACTGTCACGAAGGGAAATGATTCCATTTTGTTGTGATTTGGAATAAATAAAAACCATTAGCTTTCGAAACCAAGATTTCTAAGCTCAATAACTTTAGGTGTGGGTAGAATGAGGTTTTGTTAGATTTTTTTTTTTTTTTGCTATGTCCCTCATCTTTACTACGTAGCTAAACTGACTAATTCCTGTTGCGGAAAATCATTGTTCTCCACGCTCCGGCCCTGACGCATATAGTTCTCTGCGCTTTGCTATTTGAGGCATAACATTTAAAGTTTTGAATGCCAACGCAAACAAGAAAGGCTTTAGAACGTTTTTCGGCTTCTTTAAACATTCAAAACAGTTTTAAGAAATTAGTTTTATTAATAAGAGGAAATGTAAAAGAGTGTAAACAAAACACGCGCTCTAAAACATGCTCCCAAAAATGGTTTCAAATCTTTCTGCTTGTTCACGTCTAGTTACATTCAAAAATCAATTTTGATTGGAATGCTAGATCATATAAATTAACCAGAATAAAAAAACTTAGGTTTTTAAAAATTTACTCCCACTTTTTTATCGCTCTGGACGATTTTTTCAGCAAACAACACAAGATCTACGAATGCTTCATTTTTATAAATTTAGAGGATGCGATCCGATATCGAGAGAATATTTTACCTCTAGCGTCGTTCTAAGATTTTAGACATTTTTATCTCAGACTGGTCGCTGATTTCCCTTTTTTTAATGTAAAACCTGTTATATTAAAGCCTGAAATAGTCTTAAAGCCAGACGATTTGACAGTCACGTCCAATTCAATTAGAAAATCCTTCGCCAAAGAAATGATGAATTGGATTTAGCCGATCGTATCGAGAGAAAAAGACACAATATGGGTTGGCATTTGGATGGGAAATTGATACACGAGAAATCAGGAGTTTCTTCTTATTCAGGTCATTTTTTATTTTTAAATGACCTAAAACTTTGGCGGTCATGGTCAAGGATTGAAGAACCTGTCATACCGCACTTGTTGCTTACAAAAACTAATCCTCTGCTATATATCGTTTATAAAGATAAGTTAACTACTTGAATAGAAAGAGCTACGAAAAGGATTATAAAAGCTTTTGACATGACTCTGATTCGAGCCCTCTTGAAGAAATATATATGATTTCCAAACACACTTAAAAACCAAGACAGAGCGTGAACTTGATGGAAAAGTAGAGTATAGCTTCAGGGTTCAGCTCTATTTGCAGCAAATATTATACATTTGAGCGCATTCTTCTTGTCTTAGATACACGTCTACGCTATGCCTCTGGAAAGATACCTACTTAATTCCTTGTATCAAAAACAAAAACAAAAAAACAAAACCACAGAAACAGGACTTAATGCAAAAGAACTCAGCCCGTCTTTGGAAGTAGTACAGCTGCTATTCCCTATCCTCGCGTAAAACCGCGATTACCTTCGTAAGATCTAAACATCACGAATGAGAACTTGGAACAATTTGGTACCATTGGTTTTTCCTTACCGAAAAGAGGTTTTATTGCGAAGTACTAATGTTTCAAGTTCGCTGTGACTGCGTCTTTTGATTTGGGTTTAAAGAAAAGAGCTCTGCATATTATTGTAAGGTTGTCTTAGTAGGAGATGAGCGTTAACAATTAAAGAGATATGGACGATTGACAATCTATTTAATTCGAGTAAAACAAGCTCTTATGAAAATGACATCGATTCGGTTCGAACTACAGGTTCGAACGTACGAATGATAATCCGTCATCACACGTGTACTATAGGGCGGCAGTCTGTTGCTGGTTGCCGGAGTGAATTGAGGTAGATTTGCCAAGCAACGCTCCTTAGTCTTTGTTAGTTGGTCATGTTCGCACGCGAGCTCTTGATGAGCACAGCACAAGTGCTTTAGAGACTGGACAAACAATTTCAAGTGTTTTCATTGAAATGTTGAAAAAGCTGATGACAGTATTTGCTATGCGGTCAAAGACTATAGCAAGCTTGATCGGTTTTGCGATGATGATCTAGATGGAGTGGAGACTGTCTGACTGCGAAAAGGCTCCAACACAAACCAAGTAAAGTGGGGGAAAATGACACTAATAGAAAGCATAAATGTTCTACTTGCCTTGAGAGTGGTAGCCGAGGTGAGGGGTTTTCGGCGACTGTATTTCTGAATCCATCTCGTTGGGGTCCTCACGGTTGTCGTGTCTTGAGCTCCTTGATCTACGAGACGGTCTTGTGGATCGAGAGCTCTGCGTTTGGCCGCCAGATTGCTTAAGGCGCCTTTCTTTTGATCTTCTATTTTGGAACCAAACCTGAATCACTCTCATATTTAAACCTGTTTCCTGAGCCAGCTTTTCTCTTATACTCCTTGACGGTTTCGGCGTCGCTGCAAACGTGGCGCGAAGTGCTTCTAGCTGTTTTGCCTTGATAGTTGTCCGTGGACCGCGACGCTTGCTCGAAAGAGCGGCATCCAAATCCTCATCTAAGCCATAACTGAGATCTTTTTGGTCTTCTTCAGCCTCTGCAAATTATTCATAGATTTTAAATGTGACAAGAAAACAGAGTTATTAAGATTAAATAGCTTTTGGAAATTAATAAACAAACTAATATATCCCAGTAATACAAGTTCCAAGTGACTAACCATCAGTGATGTTGTGATGATGGTGGCGATAGTAGTCTTCTTTGCAAATAAAACTTCCTTCTCCGATATAATAAAGCTCATCCCCTGTAGAAATTTGTCGCTTACAGAATGAGCAGACAAAGCATTGAACGTGATAGACCAAGTGCTTGGCTCTCCGAACCAAATCGTTGGGCGAAATTCCTTGCTCACAACCAGAGCACTTGGTACCGTATCGCCTGTTGGAATTAGAATATGCAATTTTACTTATCAGTATCTTCTAACGTTCAATAAGAATTTTGTTATACACTTAAACACTTCTGGTTGCAACAGAGGGATGTATTTTGGTTTTGGAATGTTCAAGAGCTTCAAATCACTCGACAGCTCTGGTCTTACCTATAAAAATCCTCTTTACAAAACAGTTTACCATCTCTCGAAAAACACCTCTCGGTTAGAGAGCACTTGCATTCTGTACATTGTACACAATTAGCATGCCATACTCGATCAAGAACTTTAAAAAGAAACTTGTCAGCTATGGGAAGTTCGCATCCCGCACACTGTTGAACCATATTGAAATCAACTAGCTTCACCACTTGCTGTCGCAAGCTGCCCAAATTACTCTTCTTCGAGTAGAGACCACGAATATACTCCAGGATCCCCTCCCGGAACGTTAGTTTATGTACAAGTGTTTGTGTGTTGCGTGAAATTTATGCGAAGTCTTGGTGCGCTCAACTGTGGGAGGTTCCCTTGACTTTCTGCAGCTGCTGTCCGAGTTCCTTCAAAAACAGAACCCAACTATTCTGTTTTGTCAAGCGAAAAACCTGTTCGAATGCTGATCGTGCAGCTGCGTTATTGGTGGCACGCTTAAGCAATGCTCGACTCATGTATGGTTGAAAATGCCATTTAGCTATCAGAAGGCTTTGCCTTGTTATATTCTAATTAGTGGCTAAGTAGAATTCAGAGTATTTTTCTTGCGGCCCTCGTATGCGCAATTCTGCTTTGTAGTTATCACTTGGTCTGTCAACTTGAATATTGACAGTTCAAATTTGACAGGATCTTGACAAAACACCAATGATATCGAGCGTCATTGTTCTTAAAACCATCCCTCAGTGACTCTTTGTTTTCTTGTGGATTATGGAAACGAGGAAAATCGCGCAATTTAGACTCTATTGTTCCAGCAATTGTTTCTTTTAAGTCTCATCCGAAAGCGCTTGCGTTTGGCTTCAGGGTCTTTAGCTGCAGGACATTTTGCAGCTCTGAAAGACACCGACTCATGCGGAAAGGCTTGGCACAAAGGTTTACTTTTATCGTGAAATAAACACTGTGTTGTTGCTAGAAGGACATGTCAAAATAGATCGGCACCCGACTGTTTAGCTTCCCCGTGAACAATAGGCCTTCGTTAGCTATGACTTCTCCGCAAAGTGATCTCAAACAGGGATTCTTTTCTCTTGCACCACGAGTGGCATGACAATGACCATCTAACATACATCAAACAAAACTCTATGGAAAATGCCATCTGCCTCTATTGGACCACCAGAAACCCTTTTTTGTACGGACTATCCCTTGAATGTTTGGCATCCGTACGATAAAATGAGTTGGATCCAAGTAAAGGTTTTGAGGAAAAGAAATACTACCGACGCAATTGATGACTTTGGAACGACAAAAGCCAACCTGAATACACGGCATTTTGATCCAACAACCTATATATATATATATGTATATATTTCACTTTCGTGGCCTTAACTTAATTGCCTTGATTCGAATCCATGTCTTCTTTTTTATCTATCAAGTATTTTCGCTGCTGAAGAGTGCCCATAGGCTATACGATAACTGGCCTACTATCCACACTCCACTTGTAAATGCGATAATAACATACGCAATACGAGAAGAAGAGATGCGAGCTCAAAGAAAGAATCGAGATAATTCAACAGCGTATTGCAAGTTTTGATCACTCCTTTTACTTGTAAATATTCGTCTGGAAAGAGCAATTCTAGTTAATTTAATGTCTTCGTTTGAGTCATATAAACAGCCTCATAGCCTATAAAGCAAATACTAAACAAAGATGTCTTTTTGGATGGCCTTCATGTATCTTTAATACGAGACAATGACATAATTTCCGGTCATTCGTAAAAAGTCGAAAGAGAAGCTTGCACTTGTTTTTTCAATGCCTTTTATATGTCATTTTCTTTCAAGTTCAGGGCAATTAGTGAGTGTTTTCTTAAGTATTTTAGAGCATTTTGTTTCAATTGGATTTTAGTTTAAGAGTGTTGAAGGCAGAAAAGGGGAGGAAAGAAAGAGGAACACCTGTTTGGGCACCTGCAAGTCTTGTACGTTTAACCGCTGGACTTATAATACCGCGGGAGCTTGTATGTTACCAACTTCCTTGGAGAAAAATCAACGAATTCGAAAGACCAATAGCACAGTAAATAGAAGAGCGATCAAGTTTCTTCAATTCAACAATATTCAAAGGCCAGTACTTTTATGATTGTTTTCTGTAATCTGGAATTCTAGATAGCACTTTATCGATTTATGGCGCAGAATAAAATATACTAACTGATTGACGGGAATGTTCAATGTTTAAAGCTCTTAGCGGCTCAGAATAAAATACTATTATAAATGTCGTATGCACTTACATCAAAAAGGCCGTCATTCTGGTTAAGAGGAACAGCTTTAAAGTTTACAAACAGAACCATCTTAGTCGTCAGTTTACGCGATGACAGAAGTCGCGGCCATTAAATTTAACCGTAAGAAGTTTACTTTGCTATGGGGTGATAAAACGATGATAAGTATGCCTAAGTCAATGAAAGACAGGTAGTTTTTCTCTAAGTTTATACTGAAAGGTTTTTTGTGTAAGAATTCCAAAAGTAAATCACAAAAAATCGTGCGCTAAATAGTAAACAAAGCGAAAGGAAAAAGGGGAAAAAAATAAGATAATTCTGAGTAATTCAAAAGAATGAAAGAAAATTTATTATAATTGACTAGGTTAGGTAAATAGTTCCTCGGAAGGCAAAACGCATTCTTTATAGCAAAAATAGTGCTTAGATAACTTTGGCTAGTGCAATTATGGCAAGCACGAGTTTGAACAAATTACGCGGCCGGCGAAAGCGAAGCTACTGAGAATTGTCTTGTCGTAATTTGGTATTATAAGTGAAAACTCGCTCGTTTTAGTGAGTTATGGTGTTCTAGTAGCTAGGCTCCTGCTGGGAACAGGTTGATCTAAGATGTTTAGATTCTATCTAAGACCATTAAAACGTCTTTATATGATGGAAAAAGGGTGTAAGGAGAGTTAAGAAACATCAAACATTCAATACAATTTGTTTGGCGTTGGAAGTATTTATCTTGGTCGAAATAGTTCACTTAAAGCTTTGTCGCGGATTTTCATGCTTGTTGACATCGTACAAAAAAACACAGTTAATCCACCTCTAATTGCTTTTGGACTTCAAAACAAAACATCCAAACAGTGACTAAAATAGGCTTTTTATTATGGATATGTTTTAAATTCAGTCCTGAAATATGCCTGAGTATTTTTTATTGTTTTACACTTAAGTTACCAATCAGTAACAAAGCGAAGTTTAATAAAATCATTTGAAATCACTTATTTTGATATTTGATTTATTTTGATGTTGCAGCGGTGCATTGGTGCGTTTTTGCCCGTGTGAAGAAGAATAGTCCATCTCCGCTCGCGTGGGGCATTCAGTTTGGTCCTTCCGTGTCAGCTTGAAATGAGACTTTAGGATCTTGTCCTGTTTTCAACGGTGGCTGTGGGCTGCGAGTCCCCAACCACTTTAGTAAAGTTCTTAAGCTTGAACACTCTGTCTTTACTTTATCCTATCATATTATATTCCCATTTCCTTCTCTGCCTCTTTCAGCTCGTTTTCTCTCACCTTGAAAAACATATATTTTTATGAGTATGAAAAAGAAAAAATTGTGAACGAAAACAATGCTCTAATAATAGCGATAATTATTGCCAACACTCCAGTTTACAGTTTCCCCAATTTAAAAAGAAACTTTAGAAAATAAAATTAGAAACTTGTTCGGTTTTCAATGGTGGCTGCGAGTCCCCAACCACTTTAGTAAAGTTCTTAAGCTTGAACACTCTGTCTTTACTTTATCCTTTCATATTTTATTCCCATTTCCTTCTCTGCCTTTTTCAGCTCGTTTTCTCTCTCCTTGGAAAACATATATTTTTATGAGTATGATAAAGAAAAAATTCTGAACGAAAACAATATTCTCTAATAATAGCGATAATTATTGCTAACACTCCAGTTTACAGATTCCCTAATTAAAGAAGAAAACTGTCAGAGAAGTTTTTTTCTCTAATTGTTGTACTTCGAGTGTCTTATGACAAGCAATAGTAAAGAACTATCACTGGTAATTAGAGCGAAACCTATATTCCAAGAGACAGCTATTAGTCTTCACTTACAACACTACACTCACACGTTTCCATTGATTCTCACAAATGATTGGCCAGTTGTTGAATCGGTTTGCTGACCGTCTCGATCGACTTATGACAGGAAGAACATTCCTATCTGATAGCTTGAAACCCACGTGAAATCTCATTTCATTATTTACTCCACATTTTCTCCTTTTTTCCTTTCCTTTCAGTAAGGTTTTTAATTCGTTGAGCAGGATATCGTCTGTGTATTATAAGGTCGTTTAGTTAAAATTCAATATTGCTTACCAATTTGAAACTCTCTCCTTTCTCTAGTGACTTGTGAGTGTCTTGAATACCTGGATAATTTATGGATTTTCACCAAAAACGTTTTTCACTAAAAACTTAAATTAAAAACCAGTCAGGCATATATATGTTTTGTTTCTCAAGTGAGATTTTTGTGTTTGGGGACAACACTGGGCATGGAAACGCTGGTTAGAATGACAAATCTCTTCTTCTCTATGTAGTATAAAAGGCTTTCCTTTACACACATTTTAGCCTTGCTCTTTTCCATACCTAAGGTTTATCAAACAACATTTTTGAAGGGATTTTGTGCCCTTTATTATTAAAACTCTGGAGCAAATTATAAACTTTTCACATAGGCCATTTTCTTCACTTTCATTTATCGAACACAAGAAAAGAAAAAAAAAAACATTTTGTAGAGGATATAGCACAAAGATTTTGATGTGGGAATACGGAAGGACAGAGGAGAGTACTGAATGTGTGTTTCTTAGTTTCGTTTGTCACAACTCACTAATTTTTTCAAAACATTTTGTTTTTTTTTTCTTTGATTTTGACGGCGGTTTTCTTCTACGGCATTCTTTGATTCCCTGTAAATATCATAAACATCTCATGCCGTTTCTGGTTCAAAAAACAACAACAGCGACTTCAAGAAAAAGAACCGGTTGTCAGTTTTGTTGGGATTTTATAACCCTCGCCGGCATTACATAAATTTATATATATATATATATACCTCGACTTATACTACGAAAAAGAAACGCTGCCCCTCGGCTAGAGATATCAAAACCAAATTTTCAGCTCATTTTATACCAGAAGCGTAAATATTACGTTTATTGACACTAAATTTGGCTGGCATGGTATATCTTAAGGTCGGTTCTGTATGAAGAGAATAACTTAGAATTAATTTCTCACACACGCGAAAGTCTACTATATCTGGAAGTTGTCATAAAAAAGGCATCTTTCGACTTTGTTCAACGATGATTCAGATTTTAATCTACGTCGAGAAACAAGGAAGAAGATCATTCTGGAAATAGTATTGCCTTCGGACTTGAAATCTTCACTTTCTAATTATCGAAGTGGTTGATAAGATGCATATCAAACTGCTTTGATTTGAAAGATATAGACACGCTATAGGCAAGACTTCTAAAAAGGCTCCTGTTTTTAGAGATATAAAGACAAATGAATGATATATAGTGCATGGCGAGCACGTATATCTTTACGATCTACTTGCCAAGATGTGTATCAATATGTGTATGAGGGAGAGTGGGGGTGGGGTAAAGGGAGAACGATGATTGGTTATATGGTAATATAGTCTTGTGAGAGATTAT
This sequence comes from Actinia equina, assembly GCA_011057435.1. Lineage (NCBI taxonomy): Eukaryota > Metazoa > Cnidaria > Anthozoa > Actiniaria > Actiniidae > Actinia > Actinia equina. Next base: position 55,490 of record WHPX01001470.1, read on the forward strand.
ATCCATGTTATATCGCATAGGTTTACCATGCAGATAAAAAAAATATATGTACCATTAAGTAAGCCACTATAGCGCGAAAATAATTTAACATTAACTGAAGGGGGCCTTTGTCTTAGGCAACGTTGATGAAAAACAACATCTGCAAGAGTACATCAAATTAATTGCTTACATCAATATTAAAACCGAGGAATAATAATGACAACAATGATTTAATAAAGTAAATCTATTGGGCTTCGTAATTCCCTGTTTTAAAGTTTATGGCCACTAGGAAACCAAACCGTTATTCTTTGTTATAGTCGCTAGTTTTCCCTTTTACGGCCGGAGGAGGGAAAAATGAGGCCGGATAGCTTATTTTGCGTTCACTTGCTTTTGAACAGATAATCCTTTACTCAAGAGAGTTGCGATGCTTTGAAATGAGTCCACCTCGCACTTCCCCTCCAATAAACCTCCGCCGGCAGCTCTTTCCACCAAGGAACATCCCGTCCCAGTTTGTGTTTTGTGTGTGTGGGGGGTGTGTGGAATCATCAAAGTGTGGTGTATAACGATGAGGGACGACTGTTATTTGGCCCCCGGGTGTAAGCTATATTCAGTGATGCCTTTCAATACCAATTAAATAGACCGATTGCGACCAATTCTGAAAATTAAAAGACATAGGGACCTCGTCGTTTAGGGGGGCACCTGTCAGTAACAAATGAACATGTGGACCAATCGAAATTTTAAATTATGTACTTGTAGGAGTCTGCTAGGAGATCGAAGTGGAGATATACGAGATAAGCTAAACTCCCCACAGCTCACCCAGATGTGTATTATCTAGGCCAATATTTTATATTGTTAGGGATACCTAGCCAGGTCTAAACGTAGAAGGATGAGTGATTTCATGCAATGGTTTTTAATTAGCAACAGCTATGACAACAAGCATAATGACCAGTATCATATCTAGCGACTAGACAGGTGGCATGTTTTAATCTATCCCCTATGTATAGGAACGGGCCGTTAACCCACGAAGAAAGATGAAACAGTGGTCGTTAGTAGGTGCTCCAGTATAGAGCCAACAACACCAATAGTTAATTAGAGAGAAACGTTTTTAGAGGGCAATGATCGTGAGTGAGATTATGGTTCGTAAAAGGGCTTGTGCGCATGCTATAAATATATATGTGCATCATGGTGCCTCGTAGTGTCTGTTCTTTTGAACCCTTGGTAGTCAGTTTCAGTTAAACAGTCGTTTGTTGCGGCGTTTGTAGTTGAGATGAGGTATCAGGCTTACTGAGTCTATGGGCATTTCCACTACAAAACGACAAGGATCTTCGAGTGCTAATGGGAGTCGGCTGCACTCTAATAAACAATACGTAGAAGAGCTGTTTAGTCAATTTTGTTATAGGCATGAGGGAAAGAGAATTCTTAATCTGGGCTACCAAGCATTAAGAAGAAAAGTAGCGCATGAGTATTGATGGTGCTGGTGATTTTTAAATATGACGTGGATGACCTCATTAATAGTAAACACGGTAAAGATAAAATTCAGGGTCTATGTTTGAAAAGACCGCGTCTTCGTCCTAGGTTGGCCTGGAGAACGGGTTTAAGAGCGGGGTCTTGGGCGCAATTTCACCACAGATGAGCCCACAAAAGCGAAATAAGACGCCGAAACCGTTTTATGCTACGTTACAATAGTCACTTAGAGTAACAATCCGGTAGGCATCTATGCAAATGCTACATACACCTGAAAGAAGAAACTAGATGTTCGTCAGGGGGAAGCTGCAATTATACATTACCAAGGTTGAAAGACTCAGCGTTTTAAAAAAACATGTTTTTTTTTGCATTTTGGTTGGTAATATATGTCTTTTTGAGTAGTTAGCATTTATTTCACAATTAAGTATTCAGAGTGTATATATTCCTTAATTTATCTGTGATAGGTACGAAGTATAAAATAATTCTTTTCAAATATTCATTTTTTTTTTTTTTTTTTTTTTTTTTTTTAACATTAGGAGCGCTGGTTTATTTAGTAATTAAAGAGCTATTATTAGTGTTATCGGTTCGTATTGTGAAAAACACGCTAGTATGTGAACAAGTTTGCGTGTTATTTGGACGCGTTTTTCTTCGTTTGCTTTTCGGTGTTTTGTGCGCAAAATTGATGCTATGGTGGAGATAGGCACGTTATTCCAGACTAACATTCACAATGCTTAAAATAGCTTATAGTTGTTTTATATAAAATATTTTAAGTAAGTTTGGCCCAGGTCAGAGTCAAGGCACCAGCTTCAACGGAGGTTGAAACGAAAAGCCTTATATTGGGGACCCTGTACGCTTTGGGTTTCGGCTTACGAGAGTTTCGGAGTGCCGCGTTGTACGCTGGACTTTTAGACATACTTTTATATTTCTTAAATTAACGTACGGAGTTGAATTCAGTGGGGCTGGTTTCCTTGAGTTTACGATGTGGCCACTTCTCCAGTCGGTGTTTGGTGTCAGCCGAGCAGGTCACGCGCCGTACCTTAGGTTGAGCTCATTGACTCATGATCATTTATAATTAATTTATCTGTATAGAGTACAAGTAAACATAGCCCCCGTAAAAGGAACGTCTCCGATTATACCAATGACGAAGG